>CM029012.1:42725504-43065503 GCA_016801055.1 Panax notoginseng
CCCATATGATTATGGCAAGTTACTGAACTCATAATGTGTGGTAAGTTTGATGAACTGGGTATAGGAAAGTGGTGAATGGAGCATTGGGGATTATAGGAATATATAGATTTATTTAGCAATGGATCATTAGAAAAAGTGAAGTTGATGGTGGAAGCATATGTATTCCAAATCTTCTAGCTATGCTAGACTTCGAAGTTTTTGACTTCAAGCTAAATTCGCACTGATATGCCTTTCGAAATAAAATAAATTTTTGTTATCCTCAACACATGGTGACAAGTGTGTAGGTGTGAACTTTGAGCCACTAACACATCGTTACCTGTTGTGGCATGATGACACCAATGATGATTTTCAAATATTTTTGAACGGTTTAAAGAAGAGTCTATGCTAATTGATTCGACTAGACAAAAATGATTTGAGATGTCAAAATGTATTTTATATATCATCAATGCATCATGGAACCTGATGTAAAATGATAAAAATGATAGAGTCATCAATGCAGTATTACTTAGTGTTGG
The DNA here is from genome assembly GCA_016801055.1 of Panax notoginseng. Taxonomy (NCBI): domain Eukaryota; kingdom Viridiplantae; phylum Streptophyta; class Magnoliopsida; order Apiales; family Araliaceae; genus Panax; species Panax notoginseng. The sequence continues at coordinate 42,726,020 of CM029012.1, forward strand.
ATGCGATCTAAGGATCGTCAGCCCACTATGGTATGATGTAGTATGACAAAGTCACCAAATGACAGAATCCTCAAACGGACTGTAATACAGTGCGGTATCATGACGTCATAAAATAATTTTTAAGAATTTTAAAGGTAAATTATTGCCAACTGAATTTGGCTAGTAATGTTTCGATTGAAATTCGAATTATTTGATATGCGTTTAAGCTATTTGATTCAGCTAGACAAATGTTTATGAAAATTCAAAGTATTTTTGAAAAGTTATCCCGAACCAAATTGTTTTGGTGCGGAATCCTATGATAAGACTGAGGTGAACTATGTTGATTGGATAAAATAATCCAATCTAGTAGCGTAAATATTCGCTAGACATGATTGACACGTTATGCATGACGTAAGAGTACGATAGGCTAATTGTGACAACCCCAAAATAGGTTCATTCCACCCAACCCATTCTGAGTCGTCAAATACATGGTACAGAAAACAACTACAACTTTATTACAACAATTGTCGTGCAAAATACAACAACACATATGCTGTGAGTTTGGATACAAATATATACCAAATGTGACTCATGTTCCAACCGTGGACATCACCTCACAATAACACCTTACATAAAGGTATAGTCAAAAACTGTTTTAGAAATTAGAATCTTTGGGAAGTGCTCAAGGAAACCTTCGTACATGGGAGGCCACGCGTCTAGGTTATGATAGATATCATATGGCCACAGAATTATCCTTGGTTGACCCAATAGACCCCAAAGAAAAACGAGAAGATTACTATCATATTCTTCCCAATGGTGAGTCTTCTCTTGACTTATCATTATGTCCACTGTCTCTAATTAAGAATTATACTTCAAACAAACACCAAGATTATATAAGTAGTGCTCATAGATATACTCAGCAAGTGGATGAGCACATCCCTGTCTTATGATGACACGAGGTTGTATGTCATTAGACATCTTGTATGATAGTGGCAAACCACCCTTCCAACGTTGGGTACACCTTACCCTATTGGATTCACCAAATATAACTACTAAATGATGACCACCGTTCTATTCCCTTGTTACCCCCGCTCGACCCAGCTACACTCTTATTACCTGAAAGGAATTGTGAAGCAAAAGGGTGAGCACAACTAGCTCAGTAAAGAATATCATGACTAAAGATAATTCAATTATCAATAGCCTTCATCAACAATAAATCAGAGATTTAGAACATATGGTAAATGATAAAAATTTCAACCATAGTTGCAGCGGAACGAGCAATCCATTAGAAGAGTCAAATAGACTATAAAGTCTATTATCTTCTCCATGTTAAAAATCCATCAACAATGTTTTATCCCTGTAACATAAATCAACAGTTCCTTTCCACAATCATATGAATAACTCATAATCATAATTGTGATTCTAAATTTTTCTTCGCACCCAGGACGAAGAATATTTTCATCACATGTCTTTACCTGAAACATCAAAGATTATGGTTATACCAAATCACAGTTCCTGTTTATAATCATACTAACAAATCCATCTTTGCACTACGGGCCAAAGATATTCATCAACAAACCATCTTTGCACTACGGGCCAAAGATATTCAACAACAGTTCATCTTTGCACTACAGGCCAAAGATATTCAACAACAGTTCATCTTTGCACTACAGGCCAAAGATATTCATCAACAGTTCATATTTGCACTACAGGCCAAATATATTCATATCTCAAAGAAATATATAATCATTTCAGAATTTATATAAACAATAATTATAACCATGTTGATCAATTCACTTTTGCACTTAAGCTTAAGATATTCAATTATAAATTCAATGGTCATGATCATACCAGTCACAATTCAACTTTGCACTACAGGCCAAAGAGAACCCTAGTCATGATCATACCAATAATCTATCCATCTTTACACTCCAGTGAAAGAGAATTTCAACATCAGGGTTATAAAAATGTTATATATGATGATAAAAATAATATGATCAACATATAGTTTTAATCTCAAGAGTAATATTCGTAACTCATGAATAATAACCCCGACACAAAAGATAGAAATTCTACAATAAAATTCATACCAATATTTCGGTATAATGATATTGAAATAATAACATTACTTAAATTTATAAACAATTTATTTTAATTGTTTACACTTTACTAATTAATGCATTTAATCATCATAAAATGCCAACTCTTATAATTTCATCATCAATAACCAAAACCCTCATCAAAAATCTGCATATACCTCATATAGGATTCTCAAGCCATAAAATCCTATTTTTCAATTTTCTTTCTTCACAAAACATATTTAATTCATTTACTCATAACTAGACCATTTTCATGAAAAATACCAAATCCGTTCCAAAAATATTTCTTTTCTGGAATTTAGCATAATATAATCCCATAGTGAACATATATTTTTCTCAGAATTTTTAAAAGTCATTTACTATTTTTCATATGGCCAAAATAGCCGAATATTTAGACATTTATCAAAAATTGTACTTTTGTCTAAAAATTCTGAAATTTACAGAGTATAATTCTATCATATACATGTACTCCCAATAAAAATTTCATCAATTTTGGAGTTAACCACAAGGAATTATAAGCGGTTACTTTTAAAATAGTCTTTTCCCGTAAAATTCATAACTCTTAATCTATACATCCAAAAATCACTATTTTTGGACACAATCAATAAAACTCATCAAAATATCATTTCAAATTTTTCCAGAATTTTTGAAGATCAGAAAAATTACGAAACTGAAAATCATAACAACCCTTAAAATCCCTTAATATCCCTTACTATCCCTTACTATCCCTTACCTCAAAAGAGCAGTACTTCTGACTGGATATCGGATATGATGCTGAAGGAAACTTGCACTGATGAATAGCAACTCACCAAGTATCTAAAAACTTACAAAATATGCTTCATAATATAGAGAGAGAAAGAGAGAAAGCTTATGTTTCTGGTGTGATTTTCAATTCTAACTTAGCCCTCTATTTATAGGAAAATTTTGGTAGGTTTGACCTGCAACCTGATGGCTTTACCTGCTACTATTCCCACCCACCACATTTGAAATATAATTCAGCACATTTCTTCACCAACCACAAGTGGGGCCCACCAATTCTAGAATTTTCCATCAAAATGATAAACTCCGAAAATTCAACAATTTCTGAACCAGTCATCTTGTAAAATTCGTAATAAATCATACGTTCATTTTTAACGGTTCAAAATTTGTGGACATATACTCAACTTATATATGTATAACATATCCAAAAATTACCACGATCCAACGGTCGGATTAAAAATTATAACCCCCGCAAACTATCTCAAAAACCCTGATTTTTAATACCTCCATTCCGACAAAAATACTGACAAAAACCTCAAGATTAACTCCTTCATTTTTAACCACAAAAATATATCCCTCATTTATATCCACATAAAATAAATATTTCCTTATCATATGAATCAATAATTAATTATTCACAAATAATACTACAGAATCACATTTATGACAACCAGGCCGTTCCCAGGAAAGAGGGGGCTTTCCAATAAGGATTTCTCCTTACTGGCGCGCAATTAGATGACCAAACCTCTCCTTAGGCAGAACTTTCTAGACATTGCCAATAATGTTATCTAATAATATTATTCAAATAATATGAATTATTGATCTGATAAAGAAAAATACTGTGCATCAACAATTATTGAACAACAATAATATAAAATTTCAACGTAGCAATTATTGAATCAATAAAATAAAATATTGAACAGTAATTACTGTAACAATTATTGAGTAGTGCCTTCTTACGTAAGAATCAATAATTTCAAAAATACTATGCAATACTGTGTGCTACTGTGCAATAACGCGTATTACTGTATTTTAACCACCGGGTATTCCAACAGTGTTAACGGTAACAACTACGCCGTTATTTGTAAAAACTCAAATTTTGTCGTTATCTTCATCCGACCGTTTTCCGTTATAGGGCCCACAAATAGCTGCGCCGTCGTACGAATATTCCCCGACAGAAAGAATATTCCACGACCAAACGAATATTCCCCGACATCAATGATTATTTTATAACCACTTGCTTATTTTTGAAAAAAATTTATATATCACCCTTAACTTTAACTTTTTATCAATTTAACTATTTACTAAATAGAAAAATTAAATACTTTTATTTCATAAAATTCGGGGTCTTACACTAATCACCTAAAGAACTAGCAACAGTAGTTTACCTTTTTTGTGATTGTAAACATACATAGTAATTTACTATTTTGCGATATAAATATCGTTAAAACTACGTTTTCATGGTCTATATGACCCCTCAGCATGATTTGAAAAGTTTTAACTCCTTAGACTGAAGTCATGGAAGAATGTGATAGTAGCAGAGCTCCTCATAGTAGGAAGCAAGATGTACTCATTAAATTGAGCATGAAATCAAGTAAAGGTTAATTTGAAAACCTAGTTCTGATGAATAAAGGGAGTGGTGATTAGTGAAAGCAGTACGCATACAAGCCAGTCATGTATGATGATAAAGCATATACTTTGTAATCAATCTTATTTGTTTATTAATAAAAGAATTATATATTAAAGGCATTTATTATCTACATGGTGCTGTTTTAATAATATGTGATAAACCCATAGTTTTAAGTAATACTTTAGAATCATGATGAGATCATGATAATGAGATCTAAATTTTTAGATAGCTTAAAACTAAAATATTCCCAATCAATAGATTACTAAAAAGGGGATTAGTTAATCCGGATAGATTGTTACGTACGTTACTTGCTCATTGGATGAGGATGATTGATCTTATGATCATTTGTGTGGAGACACTAAAGCAAGTATGTAAGTGCTTATTAGAGAATAAGTTCACTAAACGTGACTCGCTAAGGAATACCTAATCGAGTTTTTGTGAGACCCCAAATTTTATGAATAAAGATTTAATTTTTTTGAAATATTTTTTTTAATATTATGGTGTGGATTTAAGATAGTGTTATAGTTGTGGGTAGTATTTATAAATTTTATAGAGTATGCAAGTTGTTGTATAATATTCGATTGGTCAGGGAATATTCTTTCTGTCAGGGAATATCCGTATGACGGTACAATCACTAGTGGACCCCACAACGGAATTATTGTCGAATTGAGAAAACGACAAAAATATTTTTATGAAAATAACGGCGGAAGTTTTACCGTTAAAACTGTTGAACTACTAGGTAGTAAAATTACAGTAATACGCGTGGTTACATAGTAGCACACGGTATTGATTATTGATGCTTACGTGAGAATTCACTCAATTTTGTTCAATTATTGCTATAGTAGTTATTGCATAATATCTCACGTTATTTGATTCAATTATGTCGATATTTTATATATTATTAAATCAATAATTGAGATGACAGCGTTATTAATATTATTATTTATAATATTAACGATGTCTAGAAGTTCTGCCAAGGAGAGGTTTGGTCACCTAATTGCGCGCCAATAGGGAGAAATTCTTATTAAAAAGCCCCCTCTTTCCTAGGAACCACCTGATCGATTAATATTGTGAATTATAATAATGATGATAAATGTTGTTAAATATATTGAGGTGTCTTTTTATGAAGTCACGGAAGTTTATATATATATATATATATATATATATATATATATAAATTTTATTTTATTAGGATTAATAATGTAATAAAATAGAAAAACTTTTTATATAAAACAGAATACTTTTATAAAGTTATTTCTTTTATTAGACTATAAATAGAATATATGATATTCTATTATGCATAGTGTTTGCATAGTACCTGCATAGTGCTTGCATAATAAAATCTTTTTTTATAAAACAGAATACTTTTATAAAGTTATTCGTTTTATTAGATTATAAATAGAATATATTATATTTTATTTAAATGATTTTATTTTATTAGAATATTTTATTAATACTGCATAGTAAATCAATATGGATCGTCCGTTTAAAAGTAAATCAATCTGAACTGTTCATGAATTAGTTACTATTCAGTCCATTTTCCTTTAAATAGAAGTTCATTCCTTCATTATTTCTTACGAATTTACTGAAACTCTAAAGAGAAAAACTATAGAGAGAAAAAAGAAAAGTATTTGCTACTTCACTACTCCTATATCTAGTTTCTTCTAAGGTAAGGGGTATTATTTCTTTCGTATTCATGAAGAGAACTTCTGTTATTCCATTCTTTATTATTATGTTGGAATAACTTGTCTATGCGAAGTATTGCCTACATGGTAAAAGTTTTCTGTTATTCCATTCTTTATTATTCTATTGGAATATCCTGTCTGTGCGAATTACGCATGACCTGGTTCCATTCTTTGTTATTCTGTTGGAATAACTTGTCTGTGCGATCTATCGCATGCATGGTGAATTCTGTTGTTATTCCATTCTTTATTATTCTGTTGGAATATCTTGTCTGTGCATTTACGCATGACCTAGTTCCATTATTTATTATTCTGTTGGAATAACCTGTCTGTGCGGTCAATCGCATGTATGGTGAATTTTTCTGTTATTCTATTCTTTATTATTCTTATGGAATAACATGTCCATGTGGATTACCACATGCATGGTGAATGATCATTCGTATTCATTCCTTATTAAATTATGGAAATGATCTGTCTACGTGGATTACCGCGTGGCAGGCGAAAATCCATTTGTAGTTTCATATATTCTATTATACTCAGTTGATTAAAGCTTTGGCTTTTATACTCCATAAAATTAGTGGAATATCCTTGATATTTGCGCTTCATCCAGTATCTTTTCATGAAAATATTCTTCCGAGCATTCTTGAATTTTACTCTACAAAGCAGTATTGTTGACAATTTGGAGATTATTGGTTCCTGGATAAATTAATTCTTGAACTTATTTTATTGAATTATTATGTCATTGTCATCATCCTCGTGTTTATATTATGTTAAAAGTCATTTGTGGCATGTAGTGCATATATGGACTTGGTATGATTATGACTAGGGATTATTCGGTATAATCATGACCGTAATGGTACAAATGATGTGGAAAAAGTCCCCATTGGCCCGTAGTACATTGATGGACAGTTTTTGGTATTAGTATGGCTATGTATTCTCTTCGGTCAAGGGTTAAAAGATGAATTGTTTTATGGCATAATCATGACCATTGATGAATACACGAATATCCTTGGCCCGTAGTGCATGGATAATTTGTGGTTGTGATACTAATGAATATCCTTGGCCGTAGTACAGGGATGATGTGGATTATTTATTAAGCTGAGTCTCTGCGATAAAAGTGATGATAAACCTTTTAAATCATAAAAGATAGTAGATTTTATTCTCTACTTGGCTCTTTTAATGGATTGCTTGTTCCGCTGCAGTTAAACTTGATGTTTGTTATATTTTATCAGTTTAACACTGTTGAAGGCTAACGATAATTTATTCTGCATTATCTTCGTCATAATATTTCTTACTGGGCTAGTTGAGCTCACCCTTTTACTTTCATTATTCTCTTCAGGAAATGAGAACGTAGCAGGGACTAGTCGGAGAATGGAGTGACGGTCCAGATGATAGCATTAGTAGTCCTCACTATGCTATGAAATAGTGTGATAATAAATGTATTGATGACTTATTTTGAGTTTGAATACTGTCTAGAAGATAATATTTGTATTAAAACTCACAGCTCATGTTGTATATTTAAGATTGTATTTGTATTATGTACCATGTATTTGACGACTCAGAATAGGTGATGTATACCTATTTTGGGGGTGTCACAGTTGGTATCAAAGCTTAGGGATATGATCCCTGGCTGAGATGTGAGACAAGAACTAGGAAGGGAGAGACGGGGAATTCCTTCGCTAGTATGACCTACCTAAGTTTATTTGGTATTTATTTGGTCGGTCAGAGTATAGGGATAATATGTGATATGCTAATTAACCCTTGTTTTGTGGCAATATTTGAAAATGGCATCCGAAAATGTTGAGATAAGCAATGAAGCACATGAGACCGTTGAGTCACCACAGATTAATACCCTAGATAATGTGCAATAGGAAGACAATAATGCTCAGGTAAACAACAACGATCAAATAATGAACGATGGGATGTTTAGAGGTTTTATGCAATTCATGCAACATCAGGCGAGGGCGGCTCCTGTCCAAAATACAGTTGAAAACATTGACAACTCGCGGACGATCACCGCTAAGCAGTTCAAGGAGCTGGGACCACCAGAGTTTTTTGGAGAGCCAAAACCACTTAAGGCGGAGACATGGTTAAAGCAGATCACCAAGATATTTGATGTCTTGGGATGCTCCGAGGAGCAAAAGGTTCCCTTTATCACCTTCATGTTGCGAGGAAAGGCGGATTACTGGTGGGAATCAGTAAAACGTACCCAGTCTGCCGCACTGAAGATGCCTTGGGAGAAGTTCTAAGAATTATTCAATGACAAGTACTTTCCCGAAAGTATTCATCACATGAAAGAGGTAGAGTTCATCAAGCTGGAGCAAAACAATATGACCGTGTCGCAGTACGAAGCCAAGTTTACCGAGTTGTCCCAGTTTGCGTCCCATTTGGTTGATAATGAGGAGAGAATGACACAAATATTTCTAAGAGGTTTGAAACCCGAGGTACGTCAATATCTTATCTCTCATAAACTGTGTTTGTATTCAAATGTTGTTAATAGGGCTCAGTTATTGGAGCGCGATAATGAGTCAACCCAACCAAAAGAGAGCAGCCGACAAAATGATAATACTAGTGATAACAGTCATCGAAGCGGTGACAACAAGCGTGGAGGGAATCAACATGCCAGAAATGGTAACCACTTTGGTGGTAATCATGGTCAAAACAATAAGAATAGACATTTCAAGAAGAGATGGTTCAATAATGATGGAAAGACGTCAGCACCAGCACCCGTTGTTAAGGAAGGAGAACGACCACCTATCATATGCTTTAAACATGGAGGGGAGGGACACATCAGTCCAAACTGCGTGATGCAGTCCAAAGCATGTTACAATTGTGGAAAAGAAGGTCACCTAGCCCGATTTTGTCGTGCACCAAAGTCAAGTCCAGCTGGGACGGTGGTACCAAAGGCGGATACGGACAAAATAAAGTCGGTGGTTTCAGGAAGAGCATTTTTTGTGACTTCTCAAAAAGCGAGTGACCCAAACAAAGTTAGCACGTGTTAGTTAATTATAAATTCTTGCGAAGTCTATACCTTATTAGATACCGGTTCTACCCATTCTTTTATCTCTCTTGCTTGCGCTCAACGTTTAAATTTAATGCAGGAGAAGTTAGACTTTAACTTATTGGTTGAAACTTCGTTAGCAAAAGCCTTCGTTACCTCCACCATTTATAAATCTTGTTGATTAAAATAGACACTTTCACGTTACCTGTCGATCATATCTCTTTGAAAATACTAACCTTTGATGTGATTTTAGGAATCGATTGGTTAACTACTCATCAAGCTTTTCGTAAGGTGGTTAGCTTTCATATTCCTAACCAACCTGTTATGCGAATTCAAGCAACCAAACCACTAAAGTCAATCATTATCATATCAAGCCATAAGTAAAGAGCCCTGGTCCTTTCGTTGTTAACTTCCTTGTGTGGAATGCACAGAAGCCAGACTTTCTGTAGGGGATGTTGTGAATGACGATGACAAGTTGATAGGTATCAATGTGACGTGCTATCCAATTCTTGGATGAGAGTCATAGTTTTGAATGATATTTCTATTGTTAATAAATTTCCTGACGTATTCCTGAAGAACTTCCTAGCCTACCCCTAGAGCGTGAAATCGAATTTTGTATTGACCCCAGTACAAAACCCATTTCTAAAACCCTTAAATATTTCTTCGCCTAAAACGAACGTATAATGCGCCAAAGACGTTGGCTCGAGCTGTTAAAGATTACGATCGTACCATTCAATACCATCGTGGGAAAGCGAACTTGGTAGCTGACGCGTTGAGTAGAAGATCGTATGCGTTTACGAGTGCGATGTTGTTAACATAAAGACCCATTTTGTAGGACTTGCAAAGGATGGAGATAGAGTTAAAGACTCCAGGGACCCATGTGATAATGGCAAATATACGAGTAGAATCGACTTTAATCGATAAAGTTAAAGCCGCTCAAGCTACACACCCGAATCTGATGAATGTGAAGAAGAAGGTTCAAGAGGGCGTTATTCTAGAAGTAAGAATCGATGAAGAGAGGAAATCTCAACCCTCAATTTTATTGGCCCATTTGAAATCCTCGATCGACTAGGAACTGTGGCCTATAGACTCGTTTTACTGCCAAGTTTGTCGCGTGTTCATAATATTCTTTTTCACGTATCGATGTTATGTAAATATGTGGACGACCCAAACCACATTATTGAATTGGAATTGGACGAGGTAGCAGAAGATTTAACGTATGAGGAGATACATGTTAAAATCTTGGATAAGAAGGATTATACTCGACACTCAAAGGTTATACCTCAAGAGTTAGAATTTGAAGTGAAGTCAAGGTATCCTCACCTATTCGGCATACCAGGTACGTACGTAAATTTTGAGGGAAAAATTTTATAAGGAGGGGAAATTGTGAGACCCTAAATTTTATGAAGAAAAATTTAATTTTCTCGAAATATTTTTTTTAATATTATGGTGTGGATTTGAGATAGTGTTATAGTTGTGGGTAGTATTTATAAATTTTGCAAAGTGTGCAAGTTGTTGTATAATATTCGATTGGTCAGGGAATATTCTTTCTATCGAGGAATATCCGTACGACGGTATAATCATTGGTGGACCCCACAACAGAATTATTATCGAATTGAGAAAACGACAAAAATATTTTTATGAAAATAACGGCAGAAGTTTTACCGTTAAAACTGTTGAACTACTCGGTAGTAAAAGTACAGTAAGACGCGTGGTTGCATAGTAGCACATGGTATTGGTTGTTGATGCTTACGTGAGAATTCACTCAGTTTTGTTCAATTATTGTTACAGTAATTGTTGCATAGTATCTCACGTTATTTGATTCAGTTATGTCGATATTTTAGATATTATTAAATCAATAATTGAGATGACAGAATTATTAATATTATTATTTACAATATTAACGATGTCTATAAGTTCTGCCAAGGAGAGGTTTGGTCACCTAATTGCGCGTCAATAGGGAAAAATCCTTATTGGAAAGCCCACTCTTTCATTGGAACGACCTGGTCGATTAATATTGTGAATTATAATAATGATGATAAATATTGTTAAATATATTGAGGTGTCTTTTTATGAAGTCACGGATGTTTATATATAGATATTATATATATAAATTTTGTTTTATTAATATTATTAATGTAATAAAACAGAAAAGCTTTTTATATAAAACAGGATACTTTTATAAAGTTGTTTGTTTTATTAGACTATAAATAGAATATATGATATTCTATTATGCATAGTATTTGCATAGTGCCTGTATTGTATTTGCATAGTAAAATCTTTTTATATAAAACAGAATACTTTTATAAAGTTATTCGTTTTATTATATTATAAATAGAATATATTACATTTTATTTAAAAGATTTTGTTTTATTACAATATTTTATTAATACTGCATAGTAAATCAATATGAACCGTCCGTTTAAAAGTAAATCAATCTGGACCGTTCATGAATTAGTTACTATTCAGTCCATTCTCCTATAAATAGAAGCTCATTCCTTCATTATTTCATACGAATTCACTGAAACTCTAGAGAGAGAAAATATAGAGAGAAAGAAGAAAAATATTCTGCTACTTTACTACTCCTATAATCAGTTTCTTCTAACGTAAGGGGTATTATTTCTTTCGTATTTATGAAGAGAACTTCTGTTATTCCATTCTTTATTATTATGTTGGAATAACCTGTCTATGCGAAGTACTGCATACATGGTGAAATTCTTCTGTTATTCCATTCTTTATTATTCTGTTAGAATATCCTGTCTGTGCGGATTACGCATGACCTGGTTCCATTCTTTATTATTCTGTTAGAATAACCTGTCTGTACGATCTATCGCATGCATGGTGAATTCTTATGTTATTCCATTCTTTATTATTCTGTTGGAATAACCTGTCCATGTGGATTACAACATGCATGGTAAATGATCATTTATATTCATTCCTTATTAAATTATGGAAATGACCTGTCTACGTGGATTACCGCATGGCAGGCGAAAATTCATTTATAGTTTCATATATTCTATTATACTCAGTTGGTTAAAGCTTTGGCTTTTATACTCCATGAAATTAGTGGAATATCATTGATATTTGCGCTTCATCCAGTATCTTTTCATGAAAATATTCTTCTGAACATTCTTGAATTTTACTCTATATAGCAGTATCATGTTGACAATTTGGACATTATTGGTTTCTAGATAAATTAATTCTTGAACTTATTTTATTGAATTATTATATCATTGTCATCATCCTGATGTTTATATTATGTTGAAAGTCATCTGTGGCCCGTAGTGCATAGATGAACTTGGTATGATTATGACCAGGGATTATTCGGTATAATCATGACCGTAATGTTACAAATGATGTAGAAAAAGTCCACATTGGCCCGTAGTGCATTGATAGACAGTTTTTGGTATGATTATGGCTATGGATTCTCTTCGACCAAGGGTTCAAAGATGAATTGTTTTATGGCATGATCATGACCATTGATGAATACACGAATATCTTTGGCCCGTAGTGCATGGATAATTTGTGATTGTGATACTAATGAATATCATTGGCCGTAGTGCATGGATGATGCGGATTATTTATTAAGCTGAGTCTTAGCGATAAAAGTGATGAAAAACCTTTTAAATCATAAAAGATAGTAGATTTTATTCTCTACTTGACTCTTTTAATGAATTGCTTGTTCCGCTACAGTTAAACTTGATGTTTGTTATATTTTAGCAGTTTAACACTGTTGAAGGCTAACGATAATTTATTCTGCATTATCTTAGTCATAATATTTCTTACTGGGCTAGTTGAGCTCACCCTTTTACTTTCATTATTTTCTTCAGGAAATGAGAACGTAGCAGGGACTAGTCAGGGAACGGAGTGACGGTCCAGATGATAGCATTAGTAGTCCTCACTATTCTATGAAATAGTGTGATAATAAATGTATTAAGGACTTATTTTGAGTTTAAATACTGTCTAGAAGACAATATTTATATTAAAACTCACAGCTCATATTGTATATTTAAGGTTGTATCTATATTCTGTACCATGTATTTGGCGACTCAAAATAGGTGATGTATACCTATTTTGCGGGCATCACAGTTTTACTTGCCTGTTAATAGGAATTCCTTTAGTGATAATAGTACAAATGATCTTTAGACTTGAGATCATCTTAGTATCTTATATATAATGAATTACACTTTGACTTATTCCTTAAGACTCTTAGAGTATATCAAAGGGTATGCTTGGGTGTAATAAGTTATATATGAAGATAGTGAATTATCAATAAAGAATCTACCACTTCTAGTAAAAGAAGAGAAATGTCCTATGTGATTCGATAAATGACAACCCAGGAATCCTTGGCCAAGGTGGAATGAAATTAGAAAGTAGTTTCTAATTTACATTCATTAGGAGTTGTGCATTTTGGAATCGAAATACATATAATTAAATAAAATAAGATTTGACAGTAATTTCATGTCTTATATTTAATTGAGACATTGTATGGTGGAAGGATTGAATTGTACAGTAACTATTAACTCAAAGGTTCTTTTATTATTAATGTTAAAATCTATATTATCTAGAAAGTCGTTAATCGCTAGGGAGGCTTATCCCTATTGTAGAATAAATATTATTTATTTAAATAAATTAATCGTTTAATTTATTTATTTAAATAAGATTAGAATTGTTCTAATTGATTTATTCACAACCGGTTTAATATTGAGAACCTAAAGGGTCACACTATAAAAGGAAGAATAATTATTTAAGAAGTTAATGGCATAATCGTAATAATATGTTTAGTATATTTAATTTAATCTATGCTGATAGAATAAATTAAATAGCTTAATATTTATTATTTAATATTTTAGAAATATTAAATATAAATTAATAAGAGAAGTCATATTAATATTATTATAATTATTATTATTTTAATTTTTAAAAGAGTTTAGGAATTAATTTAATATAAGTACTCTCATTTATTCCTAATAGGATTAGGAGTGAAAATTAGTTAAAGGAGTTTAATTAATTATCCCTATTAAGATTAGGGAGCCCATTTAATTAAAAGAGTTTAATTAAATAAACAATACATTATTTTAATTAAATAGGGTTACCTGATATCTTTATAAGAGGAGTCTTATATCAGATATCAGATATACGTAATTTCAATTGTTGGAGAGTACGCCCCTTTTTTCTATAGAGATAGGAAAAACTAGGGTTTAAGCCAATACACCATTCTTCTTGAAAATTGTTCTTCCTTGGTGGATCACCTCTAGAGGCCATACACTTGGGTGGCTAACATTGATCAAAAGAAAGAATCTACCCGGAGATTCAAGGAGATCGCGGAGAAGTAGGAGGTGAACTTGTACCCGTGGAAGCTCGTATCTATATGGGTATGATTCCATAATTTTTTTTCTTCGTTTTAATTAATAATATGCATAAAGGATGATCCGGGTAATTAGTTTGTGAAAAAATTTAAAATCTGATTTTATTATGCTTCCTCTATTTTTTACAATTTGATTGCTACTTTGATTTTCACAAAACTTTATAATTAGTAGACTAAAATTTTGATGACGAAATTCTTAGAAGAAGGAGGTGAATGTGATAACCCGAAAATTTATGAGACTTGTCTCGAATAAATAAATAAAGGTTCACAAAATAAAACTTAGATGAGAATTTGAGGAATGATGAATTAAGTTAATGATATAAGGATCAAAATAAAACTATGTTAGTAATTAACATAGCTTGAAAGTTGGCCTTGACTGTCAAATAAGAATTTGAATAAGTATACAGTTGTTAGTTAATACGATTAGCAATAAGAAGGGAGTAATTTAAAACTCAAAATTTGAGTTAGAGATAAAATTTTGAAGCACGGACTGCTCGGTTGCGTCCAGAATGTCAAGTTTAGTCAGAATGGACAGTAAACACAAAATGTGTAAGGGTTGACTTGTTGGTCAAAGTCAACAGTTGACTTTTTATGGAGAAAAGTCAAAATTAGTACGAGAAGTAAAATATGTTGTGATTATGTGAATTATGTGTATGATTAAATAAATATACATTATATAATGTGAATACATTTATTTTGTATATAAAAGTGAATTAAGAATTAAGTTATATAACATAATATATATATTAGGTGTAATAATTAAATAACCTAAGATGTTATAATATGGGAGAATATTAGTATATAAATATATATATACTAACATTAAGAGATTTATTTTATATATCTCAAATAATTAATTTTATATAACCAAGTCTAATTGGGTTATGAAATTAAAAAGACATAAGTAAGGAATTTATTTTCAAGTGTGAGAAATAAAAACCCTAATTAAATGATTAGGATAAAATAGAATTAAAAGTATTGGACTATAATGATATCATAGCCCAATAATTTATTTAGAGTTCAAGTGAATTAAGATTTAATGAACTAAGGAAGTTATATTATTTAAACAAGCCCAATTAATTAATTAAGCATGTGACTTTGTGGATAAAGTGATTAAGGGTGATTAAATTATTTGATCTAGTCTAATATATTATGTTTGGGACAAGTATTATAATGGCCCAATTTAATTAGGGTTGAAAGCCCAAGTTAGTTTTTGTTAGTAAGTAAAACAAGTAAAATTGCTAGTCCAATGGAATTAATTAAAAGCCCAAAGCTTAGCTCATTTGTGATGGGCATTTAATAAAGCAATTAAAAAAAATATGTGGGAGGTGAGAAGGCTACATGGCCGGTAATATTAGTGAAGAAGAATGGGCCACTTGTCCAAATAAGAAGAGAAAAAGAGAGAAGGATTTGGAAGATAAAAAGATAAGGAAATAAGAGGATAAGAGATAAGAAAGAGAGAGAAAGAATAAAGAGAAAGAAAAAGGAACGACAAAAACCGTGTGTGAGGGCTAGGGAGAGGGAGAGGGAGAGGGAGAGGGAGAGGGAGAGGGAGAGGGAGAAGGGAGCGGAAGCCATGGAAGAAAGAGGAGAGAGAAGAAGAAGAAGAAGAAGAAGAAGAAGAAGAAGAAGAAGAAGAAAGGTATAAAACCATTTTTTTCTAATCTTTATTCTCTTTCTTGCTGTAATTTGATGAAGGGGGTTCTTGATTTGGAAGTTCAAACCCATATAATCTATGTATTTTTCATGGATTCAAGTATGAATCTACCCATAATGGGTGTTGATTTGGTTTGAATCAAAAGAAAAGAAAATAATTTTTTCTAGTTTATGAAACCTAACTTTTGAGTGCTTTGAAAATCCACTGTTTTTGATCTATGCATTCTTTTCTCGATCCGTCAAAGAGAGGTGCTAGATATATGTGTTGACTAGTAAACCTAAGTGGTTGAACTCAAAAATCACGTTTCTAAAAGTCGTGGTGTGAATTTTGGTGAAAATAGTTCTATTTTTTTGGTACTATTTTGGACCAGTCAGTAACGGGTGTATTTTCGTCCACTTTCTGTGCTTTAAAAATTCTGAAAAAATTTGGAGTGTTAATATCAGAAGATATGAAGGTTGTGTAAAAATTTGAGAATTTTTGACCCTACGGTTTGAGAGTTATGGATTTTACAGTGAAGAGATATTTTTATGAATCCACCCAAAAAACTCTCTTTATATAAGTCCAAAAATTACAAAATTGTTACTGGAAGTACATGTGTATAGCAGGAGCATACTGTAAAAATTTCAGAATATTTGGAGTTAATCTCGATTTATGAAAAATATGAGAATATTTGGCTATTATGGGCTATTTAAATATCGTAAATCTATTTAAAAATTTCGGGAAAAATGTATGTTCAATATGAAACTATATTCTGTCAAATCTCAGGAAAGAAATATTTTTGGGACTGATTTGATATTTTTCATCTAAATGATGATAAATAGATAAATGAATTTAATTAAATATATGATGTCCAAAAATATGAAAAATATGATTTATGACTTAAGACCCTTGAGCATGGCTTATGCAGATTTTTGATGAAGTTTTGGATCGGGTGTGAAGTGTTGTGATGTTTATGGCATTTTAGAATGTTTAATGAGTTAATTAAGGAAAGGAAAACAATTGAACTAAATTGTTTATTAATGTGATTAATGACTTAAATTATTGTTATATGGCTAATAATATTGGATTAAGATATTATTAGTAGTATTTGACTGGAATGTTATTAAATGGTTAATAACCTTAGCGTAAAATATTATTACATAATTAATAATATTCGACGGGAGATTAAAATAAGAGATTTATGTTATTTTTCAATATAATTATTGAATTTGGTATTCAATGAACTATATTATACTTGTAATAGACTAAAATGAGAATTCAGGGTGCTGAATTGGATTTTAGATTGCTAAAATGGTTTCAGTCTGCTGAAATATTTTGTGGTCTACTGAAATAGTAATTTCAGGATGCTGAAATATAATCCGGTTTACTGAAATGATATTTCAGTTTATTGAAAGGTTATCTAGCTTACTAAGATAACTTATAAAGGAAAAACTTATAAGTATAAGTTATAAGTGATGAAAAGGTTATCAACGTGTAATGGTAATACTAAGGTTATAGTGTAATGTTTAATACTTAACTTTGTGAGTGAAGGTTAGAAAAGTTAATATAAGATGATGAAATTATAAGTAAGTAAATGAATATAGTGTTAAGATTATCTAATATTTGACTATATGATTAAGTGTTAGATATTATTATGAAATAAGGTATGATATGCTAATTAAAAGATCAATCTTATACCTGATGGGTCTTGTCAATAAAGAGAATAAATTAAATTGTGTAGCGGTAATCGACTATGCAGGCAAGTTTCCTTAACTCAAACTTGAGTTATATTTCAAAGCATGTTAGTGAATGATTATTCACATCTAAATTGATTATTGATTCGCACTTAGTGCATGTTGTATATGTTTATCAGGTATGAAAGGATGATCACCTTCATTACCATAAGGTTCAGTTAAATTGTTTATGGTCCTTGTTGACTTCAAACATTATTGATTCAGTCATTCAATTATTGACATCTTGATTCATGTTCCTTCATAATTATTAAATTGTTGAAAACTTGAAAGCTTATTATTCTTTCAATCATGATATATCTTTATTGAATTTAAACTTGATGGGCAAAGTAGTTGCTCACCCTTGCTATATCATGTTAATAAATTTCAGATAAAGGCGAATGCTTGAAGAACGACAGAGACAAAAGCAAAATACAGTAATAGATTGTTATAAGAATAACTATTTAGTTATCTTATTGTAAACCTTTGTAATTTTGAAGGTATGCATTCAGTTAAGGTTAATAAATCTAGGAAAATGTTATAAAATTATGTAAAATAAATAATATATGTTTATTTGTTCAACATTAGATGCTAGAATATGTATGATGATGAAGTACCGTAACGTACCAAGTCCGAGGTTCTTGGGACCCAGATTTGGGGGCGTCACAAAGTCTATCCCAGACAAGTCAAAATCGGTAGTTTAAGGGAGAGCATTTTCGTAACGAGGAACCCGAACGAAGTTATCACGGGTAAGTTAATCATAAATCTTGTAAAGTCTATATCTAATTAGATACCAGTTCTAACCATTCTTTTATTTCACCTGCTTGTGCTCAACGTTTAAACTTGACTCTAGAGAAATTAGACTTTGACTTATCTGTTGAAACTCCGTTAGGAGAAACCTTCATTACCTCCACTGTTTATAAATCTTGTTTGATTCAAATCGACACTTTCACAATACCTGTTGATCTCATCTCTTTGAAAATAACTGTATTTGATGTGATTTTAGGAATCGACTGGTTAACTACTCATCATGGTAAAATTGATTATTTTCGTAAGGTTATTAGCTTTCATATTCCTAACAAACCTATTTTTCGAATTCAAGCAACTAAACCACTAAATTCAATCACAGTCATATCAAGCCATAAAGCCATTCGTTTATTGAAAAACGGATGTCAAGCTTTCTTAGCCTATGTCACGAATTTAAACAAAAATACGTCAGATTTGAATGATATTTCTATTGTTACTAAATTTCCTGACGTATTCCCTAAAGAACTTCCTGGCCTACCCCTAGAGCGTGAAATCGAATTTTGTATTGACATTAAACTCGATACAAAACCCTCAAATATTTTTTTCACCTATAACGAACGTAACATGCGCTAAAGATGTTGACTCGAGCTATTGAAGCTTACGACTATACCATTCAATACCATCTTGGAAAAGCGAACGTAGTAGCTGACGCATTGAGTAGAAGATCGTATGCGGTTACTAGTGCGATGTCGTTAACATAAAGACCCATTTCGTATGACTTACAAATGATGGAGATAAAGTTAAAGACTCTAGAGACCCATGTGATGATGTCAAATATACGAGTAGAATCGACTTTAATCAGTAAAGTTAAAGCCGCTCAAGCTACAGACTCAGAGCTAATGAATGTGAAGATGAAGGTTCAAGAAGGCGTTATTCTAGAAGCAAGAATCAACAAAAAGAGGAAATCTCAGCCCTCGATTTATTGGTCTATTTGAAATCCTCGATCGAGTAGAAACTGTGACCTATAGGCTCGCCTTACCGCTAAGTATGTCGCGTGTTCATAATACTTTTCACATATCGATGTTACGTAAATATGTGGAAGACCCGAACCACATTATTGATTTAGAACCGGACGAAATAGCGGAAGATTTAACATATGAGGAGATACTTGTTAAAATCTTGGATAAGAAGGAACATATTCTACGCTCAAAAGTTATACCTCAAGAGTTAGAATCTAAAATGAAATCAAGGTATCCTCACCTCTTCGACATACCAGGTACGTACACCAATTTCGAGGATGAAATTTTATAAGAAGAGGAGGTTGTAAAACCCCAACTTTTATGAATAAAGATTAATTTTTCTCGAAATATATTTTTGAATATTATGGTGTGGATTTGATATAATGTTATAGTTGTGGGTAATATTTATAAATTTTGTAAAGTAAGCAAGTGGTCATAAAATATTTGTTTGGTTGGGAAATATTCTTTTTGTCAGGGAATATTTTTTTATCGGGGAATATCCGTACGACGACACAATCATTGGTGCACCCCACACCAGAATGACAGTTGGATATAGAAAGCGACAGAGATAACCTTTTTATAAAAATAACGACAAAAGTTTTACCGTTAACTGTTGAATTACCAGTGATAAAAGTACAGTAATATACGTGGTTGCATAGTAGCACACGATATTGATTATTGATGCTTACGTGAGAAGTCACTCAGTTATACTCAATTATTGTTACAGTAATTGCTGCATAATATCTCACATTATCCATTCAATTATTGTCACAGTTTCATCTGCACAATATTTTATATTATTAAATCAATAATTGAGATGACAAAGTTATTCATATTATTATTTATATTATTATCAATGTCTAGAAAGTTTTGTCGAGGAAAGGGGTTTAATCACCTAATTGCGCGCTAATTGGGAGAAATCCTTATCGAAAAGCCCACTCTTTCTTGAGAATGATCTGGTTGTTAATATTGCAAGTTATATTATTGATGAATAAATGTTGTTAAAAATATTTCCATTATGTTGGGATTATTAGTGTTAGTGGAAATATACATTTATTTCGATAATAGTTGATTTCTGGATGTTAAATTGACCAAGCGGGTAATTAATAGGATACATGAGCAATTAATTGCTATTAGTTCACATGCAAATAACTATTTGTTCACATGCATAGAACTATTGGTTCAAATGCATGTACTATTAGGGGAGGTTGTGCAAGATTGGTAATACTTGAAAGACTAAATTAAAAATGGAGGCAAAGATGAAGGTACTAAACTTTAATAATTCGAGCCCTAAACGTGCAATTATTGAAACTATGTTTTTCTATAAATAGAAGCTCATTTCTTCTTTCATTCTCACCAATTCACTAAGACTCACAAGAGCAACTATAGAGAGAGAAATTATAAAGAGGAAGAAGAAGAGTTTTCTGTTACTTCACTATTGCAGTATCCAGTCTTCTACTAAGGTAAGGGGTATTATTCTTTCGTATTCGTAAAGAATGTTGTTTTCTTTCAATACTCATAAGGGTTGTCATTCATTCTTTATTAATCTGCAGAAATAACCTGTCTACGCGGACTACCGCATGCATGGTCCTTCATATTCATTCTTTATTAATCTGTGGGAGTAACCTGTCTACGCGGACTACCGTAGGCATGGTGAATAATCCTTCATATTCATTCTTTATTAAATTGTGGAAATGATCTATCTACGCGAATTACGGCATGACGGGTGAAAATCTATTTGCAGTTTCGTATATTCTTTTATACTCGTATGAGATGTCATTTCTTTTGTACTCATTAAGGAATATCATGTTTTTTCATATTTCTCAATTTATGGTACAAATTTATTGTTTGTTTCCATAACCTTATTATGAAATGGTGAAAACCCTTGAAATTAGTGAAATATTCTTAATAGTTTGTGCTTCATCTAGTATTTTCACTATTGGTCTGAACTTTCTTATTAAATGGCGGGATACTATTTACGTCGTGGTACTATTCACTCGGGATACTATTCATTCGGGGTACTGTTCACTCGGATACTATTCACTTGAGATACTATTCACTGGATACTATTCATGAAGTACTATTCATGGGGTACTATTCACTCAGATACTATTCACCCGGGGTACTATTTATGTCAAAAATTATTTTCTTTTCTGTCCAAATCATTTTTTATTCAATATTATTCTTAAATTTTACTCCACAAAACAGTATCATGTTGACAATTTGGACATTTTTAAACTCTAGATAAATTTAAAGTCTTTAATATTTATCATTGATTTCATTTGATTAATTCTTATATCATTGTCATCATCCTCGTACTTATATTGTGATAAAAGTCATCTTTGGCCCGTAGTGCATAGATGGAATGTTGATTGGTATGATTATGATAAGGGATTATTCGGTATAATCATGACCTTTAATGTTACAAATGATGTGGTAAAAGTCTTCATTGACCTGTAGTGCTTGATGGACAGATATTGGTATGATCATAACCATGCGTTCTTTTCGGCCAAGGGTGCAAAGATAAATTGTTGTTTGACATGATCATGACCATTAGTGATTACACGAATATCCATGGCCCGTAGTGCATGGATAATTTGTGGACGTGATACTAATGAATATCCTTGGCCCGCAGTGTATGGATAATTCAGTGATGTGGATTATTTATTGAGCTAAGTCTCAGCGATAAGATTGATGATAAACTTTTTAAATCATAGAAGATAGTAGATATTATGCTCTACTTAACTCTTCTAATGGATTGCTTGTTCCGCTGCAGTTAAACTTGTTTTTTATTGTATTCTATCAGTTTAACACTGTTGAAGGCTAACGATAATTTATTCTGCATTATCTTAGTCATAATATTTCTTACTGGACTAGTTGAGCTCACCCTTTTCTTCACTGTTCTCTTCAGGAAATGAGAATATAGTCGGAACTAGTCAGGGATTGGAGTGACGGTCCAGATGGTTGCTTTAGTAGTCCTCACTATTATGTGAAATAGCGTAATAATAATTGTAAAGAGGACCTTATTTGAGTTTAGATACTGTCTACGAGACAATATCTGTGTTAAAACTCGCAGCGATGTTTTGTCGTATTATATAAATGAAGTTTATATTTAAGTTCTGTACCATGTATTTGGTGACTCAGAATGAGTGATGTATACTTATTTTGGGGGCGTCGCAGAATGCTTCTTTACACTGCTTTATATTAGTGCTTCACACAATGTCATCATATTGTATACGATGAGATATGAATGTATATTCAGTGATTCCTCCTGTGACACCCCCAAATCCGGGTACATCGATTCCACGGGATTTGGTGTTCACTGTACAAGCATCATCAATCTATCTACCCATAAATAATATCAAACCATACAATAGATAGAAATCATAAATAAATCTCTTCCCTTAAGGGTTACATCAACTGAATAATAAATAAATCTCAGGTTACTCTAACCTTAAAACATCTGTGCGGAATTCTAAACAAATAAGTCTTAAACAACATCATAAGTCTTAAACATAAATACATCATCAATTAAAATAACAAGTCTTCATCACTTGCTAACTTTGCCCTTGCCTTTATTAGTGGAGGGTTCATCGCTTCTTTCATTCTTAACTGCAATGTTATTATTAAGCAAGAGTGAGCACAAATGCCCACAAGTATAAAAAAATGAAACAACAGTATAATAACATGCGAATAATCAACGACATCTGAATAAAGCTAAACTTTTGAATCAAGAATAAATAACATGAATCAAAAGAATTCTGAGGGTCATAAGACCTTGAACTATGTCCTAGGTTAACAAGGGTTATACTTGAAACCTTTAACAGTCATAAGACTATGGACCTTCTTCTCGTACTTAAGGGGATCAGCCCTTAGTACCATACTGTGCACAATATCTTAACGCTAAAGCGTAATTAATCCCATATACAGGGTTGTTCATCTCAGTTTGACATTCGAGTCCTCACCAAAGGAAGTTTGGTTTGGATAATTTCATCAAGGGTTCTGAAATTTAGAACGCTCATCAACTAAGGACTAGTTGAATCAATAAGGTTCACTAGTCTAATAAGGTTCAACAATAATTGATATTTGATTAGAATAATAATCTCAAAAGTATACAATAGGACAATTATTGTATAACTGAATCATGCTTTGGAAAGATAATTAATCTTTAATATCATGCTTGAACTTGAATAATAACAAGGATAATTTATTCAAGGTAAATAATAAACTTGAACAAAAATGACAAGTGGGGTTAGGGAAACTTGCTAAACATAAAAGTAACGTTTAAGTTTAAATAAACTTGCTCAATAGAATGGAGTTAGGGATAGGATACTTGCCTCGTGGGTAGATTACACTTTAACTAAGCACGTGCTTTGAATTAAATCCTACATATCATTCACATTCAATACCAGTTAATTACAACTTAACTAATCCACATAAACCCATTCTCTTTGTCTACTTTGATTATTGACTATACTTAATCACTTTATCACATTTACTGCCACATAATACCACTTCATGAATAATAATCTAATTATGAAATTAATAATTTAATCCACATGTAATTATGTTATTTACATGTTATACAACTATTTTATCATCACAATATTCTTCTAACATGTTTACATGTTCATTACAATAATCCACTAACACATTGTTAGACTTAAACATTTTTAAAATCTCATTTCTGAGTTTTTTGGGGAGTGGCGCTGCGGCGCCACGTTTGAACTGGCCCTTGGCGCTGCGGCCGGCCTCTGGCGATGCGACGCGGTGGCGCTGCGGCGCGGGAAATGAACAGGCAGCCGGCGCTGCGGCGCGGCGTACCAGGTACAGAAATGGCAGTTCGCGAAAATCGCAGAACTTGCCAATTTCTCCCAATTTCTTAAAGTTCTACTCGAAATTAAACATACCCATATGCTATAATTTGTATATAATCATTACCCAACATTTATATACTGACAAAACCAATTTTAAACACTTATTAACAGATTTAAAGCCTAACAAAATTACTGACTTTGATGTTCGTGAAGTTTAGAAAACTTTATATGAAAATTCTCCCTATGGATTCGTTATAACACCGAATCCGTTCATTTAAACTCCGATCTCTCCGTATCGACATGCTCAATAATGTAAGGGTGTAAAATTTAGGGATAATATATGATCAATACATCAATTATCACGTATAAGACCATATGGCCATATCACGTACTCTGTTTATTTTGAAAAACATACGTATGACATGCTTTCATGAATTTGATGTTATGGTTTACAACATATACATAATTAAACACAATTTGATATAACATAACACAATTTCTCACTTCACAGAGATTAACAGAATATATGAAAGCCATAATCATAAAACTTAAAAAGACGTGAAATAAGAATTTGGGTTTGGAGAAAATTACCCAGAGTATGAATGAGTAGAATTAAAACCTTCTCAATTAATCATTTAATTCACACAACTTACACTCTCCTTCAAAAATTTTTAAATCTCTCTCTGTGATACTATGCCAGACTTAACAAATGAAGAAAAGAAAAGACGTCGATAAAAGAACTGGCGTATTATGGTTAGTTAACCCAGTCATGGGTTAACTGCCCATAACCTCCCTTAGTGCCATGTTTGGCTTAGCAAATTAATTCAAAACTATTTAATTTAATAGAGCTTTATAATATAGTTTAATTAATGTCACACTCTTATAAGATAAATCTAATATTTTATTTAATTTACTTTAAATAAAATATAATAATTTCTCATAAATTCACGTAGTCACAATATTAATTATCTCTTTAATAAATAATAATAATTTATTAAATCTCTAATTAATAATTAAATTAATTAAAGTAACATCATGCTTAATTAAATAATTCATTTAATTCAATAAGCTCACATAATCACATACTTTGAATATTAAAAATTCTCTACATTAATTTAATAAATGTAACACATATAATTAAATTAATCTACCACAATTGCATCAATTAATTATTAAATCTAATAATTAAATCCTTGAAAAATATTTATTTAATTCATTAAATATTTAAAATTAATTTACAAAATTCTCGTTCGTCACATCTTTCCCCCCTTAAAAGGATTCTGTCCCCAGAATCACGACTCAATAAATTCGACCCGTTACATTCTCTCCCCTTACAAAGATTCTGTCCCCAGAATCGCTTACAAATAATTTAGTAAATAAATGAGGGTAATTCTTTATCATATTCTCTTCGAGTTTCCACGTAGCTTCTTCAGCATTGTGGTTCCTCCAAATTACCTTAACAGAAGGTATTACTTTATTTCTCAGAACTTGTTCTTTTCGGTCGACAATCTGGACATGAATTTCTTCGTAAGATAA
This sequence comes from Panax notoginseng, assembly GCA_016801055.1. Taxonomy (NCBI): domain Eukaryota; kingdom Viridiplantae; phylum Streptophyta; class Magnoliopsida; order Apiales; family Araliaceae; genus Panax; species Panax notoginseng. The sequence goes on from CM029012.1 coordinate 42,752,023, forward strand.
GTCTTTCTCAAAATGCAGGTGTTCGTATTCAATTACATGCTTGTAATCAGGTTTGTAAGGTCGTAACACAGAAACATGGAAGACGTTGTGGATATTCTCGAGTGCTGGAGGTAAGGCTACCTCGTACGCAACTTCTCCAATTCTTCGCAGTACCTCAAAGGGTCCAATAAATCTTGGGCTCAATTTTCCTTTCTTTCCGAATCTGATCTTTCCCTTCCAGGGAGAGACCTTCAAGAAAACATAACTACCTGGTTCAAACTTGATATTTCTACGATGTGGATCAGCGTATTTCTTCTGTCGATCTTGAGCTGCTACCAGTCGTGCTAGGATCACTTTGACTATTTCTGCCGTTTGCTGTACTAATTCTGGTCCTAACAATTTTCTTTCACCAACTTCATCCCAGTGAAGCGGAGTTCTGCACTTTCTGCCGTATAACACTTCGTAAGGCGGCATACCAATACTAGCGTGAAAACTGTTGTTGTAGCCGAACTCTACTAACGGTAGGTGATCATCCCAATTTCTTTTGAAGTCCATTACACAGGCTCGTAACATATCTTCCAGTGTTTGAATCGTTCGTTCGCTCTGTCCGTCTGTTTGAGGGTGGTAAGCTGTACTCATTCGCAGTTGTGAACCCATGCATTCCTGAAGACGTTTCCAGAAATTTGATGTGAAGTGCGGATCCCTATCGGAGACAATAGACACCGACACTCCGTGCCTCGAAACAATCTCTTTCACATATAATCTTGCCAACTGATCTAAGTTAAATCTGATTTTAATAGGAAGGAAGTGCGCGGATTTCGTCAGTCGGTCAACGATAACCCATACTGCGTCGTAGCCTTTCTGAGTCGTCGGAAGGCCAACCACGAAGTCCATCGTAATATGTTCCCATTTCCATTCTGGGATCTCCAACGGTTGTAGCAATCCACTCGGTCTCTGATGTTCTGCTTTAACTTTCTGACATGTCAGGCATTTGGCAACACATTCTGCAACATCACGTTTCAAATTCGGCCACCAGAAATGTTGTCGAAGATTTTGGTACATTTTTGTACTACCAGGGTGAATCGAATATCTTGAACTATGAGCCTCACTCAAAATTTCTTCCTTAATTTCTTGTACTGGCGGAACCCAAATTCTGCTTTCAAATCTCAATATTCCTTCCTTATCCATCTTAAATCTTGGTTCGGTTCCTTCAGATATCTTCGATGTTACCTTTTTGCATTCATCATCCTGAAGCAGAGCCTCCTTCACTCTATCTAGTAGAGTTGTACCAGATTGCATCTGAAATAGCTTCTCATCAATCTCCATAGGATACTTCACTTCTAACTCCAGTTTCTCCATATCTGCAATTAGCTCCTGCTGAGCAGTCAACATCATCAATTTCTCACGACCCCTTCTACTTAAGGCGTCGGCAACCACATTAGCCTTACCCGGATGATATAAAATCTCACAGTCATAATCCTTGATTAATTCCAACCATCTTCTTTGACGCATATTCAAATCTTTCTGTGTAAAAATATATTTCAGACTCTTGTGGTCCGTATATATTTCACACTTCTCCCCGTATAGATAGTGTCTCCAAATTTTCAAAGCAAAAATAACTGCAGCTAACTCCAAATCATGGGTTGGGTAACCCTTCTCGTAATCCTTCAACTGTCGTGATGCATACGCAATGACTTTGCCGTTTTGCATCAGCACACAACCAAGTCCTTTATGCGACGCATCGCTAAAAACAACAAAATTTCCTGTATCATCCGGAAGAGATAACACAGGCGCTGTACTCAACCTCTTCTTTAATTCTTGAAAACTCTCCTCACACTTCTCCGTCCAAACAAATTTCACAGCTTTTCGAGTTAAATTCGTTAACGGAGTTGCGATTTTAGAAAAATCTTGTATGAATCTTTTATAATATCCTGCTAATCCAAGAAAACTTCTTACTTCTGTCGGCGTTCTCGGTTGATCCCAGTTAATCACAGCTTCTACTTTGGATGGATCTACCGAAATTCCATCTTTATCGATTACGTGACCAAGAAATTGTACTCTCTCGATCCAGAATTCGCATTTCGAAAATTTAGCATACAACTTCTCCCTTCTCAATACTTCCAACGTTAACCTCAAGTGTTCTTCGTGTTCTTCTTTGGTTTTGGAATATACCAAAATGTCGTCTATAAATACCACCACGAATTTGTCCCAAAACGGCTTGAATACACCATTCATTAGTCCCATAAATGCTGCAGGAGCATTATTAAGACCAAACAACATTACTAAAAACTCATAATGACCATATCGCGTTCGGAACGCTGTCTTCGGTACATCCTCTGGCCTCACCTTCAGTTGGTGATAACCACTCCTCAAGTCAATCTTGGAAAAGTATTTTGCTCCCTTCAATTGATCGAACAGATCATCGATCCTCGGTAATGAATATCTATTCTTAATCGTGACCTTATTTAATTCTCTGTAGTCAATGCATAGCCTCATCGATCCGTCCTTCTTTTTCACGAACAACACCGGCGCTCCCCACGGCGATACGCTCGGTTGAATGTACTTTTTGTCCAACAATTCTTGTAGTTGTACCATTAATTCCTTCATCTCTACTGGCGCCATTCGGTATGGTGCCTTCGATATTGGAGCAGTTCCGGGCGCCAAATCAATCACAAAGTCTACTTCTCTATCTAGTGGAAGTCCTGGCAAATCGTCTGGAAATACATCGACGAAGTCCCTCACAATCGGTATCTCCTCTACCTTCGGGTTCTCTTTTTTACTGTCGACTATGTAAGCTAAATATCCTACACAGCCTTGTCTTAATAACTTCCTGGCCTGCAACGTCGTCAGACAACTCGCTTGTCTAGGCGACTTGCTACCATAAAACACAACCTTTGACGGAGTCATAAGGTTAATACGCTTCTTTTGGCAGTCAATTACAGCCCCATAATTGGATAGCCAATCCATACCCAATATAACGTCGAATTCCCCCAATTGAATAGGGATAAGATCTACGTTTATGATATTACCCTTAATATCCACTCTACAATTCTTATACACATGCTTAACAGGAATTATCTCTCTAATCGCAATTTCTATAATCATGGGATATTCCAATTCATCCTTAAGCAAATCTAAACTATTAGCAAAGTCATCGGATATAAAGGAACAAGTAGCACCCGAATCAAACAAAATATAAGCATTAATTTCATTGATCGGAATGATACCTGACACCACCTCACGAGACTGGATTGCATCCTGCACCATCATATTAAAAGTTCTGGCGGTTGGTCGGTTTGTTGCAGGTGGTCCGGTGATGGTTAAGGTATTTCCATTGCTATTTCCCCGGTTTTCTCCTTGTCCTGATCCTCCCGATCCCTTCTTGGGACAGTCTCTTGCTAAATGATCTTTCGAACCACAGTTGAAATAAGCACCCTTCTTTGGGTTTGGACAATTTGGTGCTATGTGGCCTTCCTGACCGTAATTGTAGCACACTCTCTTTCCCTTCAAACAAACTCCTAGATGTGCCTTGCCGCAAGTCGTACATGCTTCTATCTTCTTTTTCTGCCCTCCGTGTTGACTTCCAGCTGTCGAGTTATCCGTCCACTTCCTCTTCTGATTATTATTATTCTCAGTATTACTTCCACCAGTCTTGTTATTACCTTCATTCTCACTCTTTTTCTTTTTCTGTTCTTGGTTGTACTTAGTCACTGCATCACTTCCTCCTTCCGCGAGAATGGCCTCCATCTGATTCTGCGAACTAGCTGGGAAATACATTTCGAAAAATATCTCTTTGAATCTCTCCCATGTAATTACACCTTCACCTCCTTGCATCTTGTTTGCCTGCCACCAGTAGCTAGCCTCAGACTTCAGCATAAATGTCGCAAAAATGGTCTTCTGATCTTCTCGAACCCTAGCAACGTCGAAAACCTTCTCCATTTCCATCACCCACGTTTGAGCCTCGATCGGGTTTCTGGAACCTTTGAACTCTGGCGGTCCCACCGCCTTAAAATCTTTAAACGTTGTGCTAGGTGGAGCTTGCGGTTGGTTATTCATGACTCCAGTTAGTAAATTAACTAGCTGTTGAACTGGATTAACGTTGGCATTATTGTTATTATTGGTTGACTCTTCCTGAGTCGGTTGACGTTGTTGTCTTCTCCTTGGCGGCATTTTTCTGTTAAATAAACGTTTATTAGAACTTTATTTATTTCTCTACATAGTTAAGACATTACTAAACAATTTAACATATCACTTAACACATCATCTCAAACAACTTGATATCTTTTCATTCAAATAAAAAGTTTTAACATTAAACTATAGCATACTGCTATTTACATCATCTATCCTGGAATAAAGAATCCACAGGATTTAAAACATTCAAATATTAACATATTCCTTAGTTCATAAACACATCGAAATTTACATAAAACTATATAAGTCTTTCACATAAATAAATAGATTCTATTCCTGTCTTCCAAGGTTCTCAATAGCCTTGCCACGCTCCTCATTCATGATACGAGACATCGTCCTGCGATCCAACATATATGATGGAAGTCCTTCAAACTGGATGGGGTACCTTAACACTCGCTCTTGAACCTCATCCATCGCATGATTAAGTGTGGCGTATGTGTCTTCAAGCTTTGCCTTCTTTGCACGACTATCATTTTCTGCACGATCTGCTCGATGTGATTCTCTTACCCATCCTTCCTCTGCTATTTTCAGTCTTCCGGAGGTTTCCTTCAGTTCCTTCTTCAGCTTCTCTATCTCCTCGGTCTTATCTTCGGTTTGACCCTTCTCATGAACCAGATCCCACTCCACGTTTCCTAAACGTGTATGAAGGGTCACAATCTCTCTATCCTTCTCCTCTAAAGTAGACTGCTGAACAGCCGCTTGCTCAGTCAATTCCTGAACCTCATCTTGTAACTCTACGTTACGATCATATAGTGTGTCATACATCTCAGCATCAACAGTGTACTGTGGTAGCTCCTCTTCTTCTTCCTCCTCATCAAACTCCTCCTCAGGACCCTCCTTAGGATCAATCTCAGGTTCATGCTCCTGACCAACAATGGTGATCAATGGAGATGAGACCCTCTGCACCAGCTGTTCCCTAACGACATGAATGTCTCGGGGCTCCTCCTCAGTCGGTCCTACAAGTACACGAGATCCCTCCTCAGCTTGACTAGCTTCTCCATCATTCGTCATCCTGACAACAAAATTTTAAGTTTTAGTTACTAAGTCGTACTAACGAGCACATAAATTAACACATAGACACATAATGTATTTTATTATCTTCAATGAATTACCAAAAATTCATTTCTTAAAACTCGATAAGAGTTTTCCTTTACTATCTTCTTTCTATAAGGTTACTACCTAAGGTTGTTCCCCCACCTAAGGTTCATAACCTACAGCTCTGATACCAACTTGTGACACCCCCAAATCCGGGTACATCGATTCCATGGGATTTGGTGTTCACTGTACAAGCATCATCAATCTATCTACCCATAAATAATATCAAACCATACAATAGATAGAAATCATAAATAAATCTCTTCCCTTAAGGGTTACATCAACTGAATCATAAATAAATCCCAGGTTACTCTAACCTTAAAACATCTGTGCGGAATTCTAAACAAATAAGTCTTAAACAACATCATAAGTCTTAAACATAAATACATCATCAATTAAAATAACAAGTCTTCATCACTTGCTAACTTTGCCCTTGCCTTTACTAGTGGAGGGTTCATCGCTTCTTTCATTCTTAACTGCAATGTTATTATTAAGCAAGAGTGAGCACACATGCCCACAAGTATAAAAAAATGAAACAACAGTATAATAACATGCGAATAATCAACGACATCTGAATAAAGCTAAACTTTTGAATCAAGAATAAATAACATGAATCAAAAGAATTCTGAGGGTCATAAGACCTTGAACTATGTCCTAGGTTAACAAGGGTTATACTTGAAACCTTTAACAGTCATAAGACTATGGACCTTCTTCTCGTACTTAAGGGGATCAGCCCTTAGTACCATACTGTGCACAATATCTTAACGCTAAAGCGTAATTAATCCCCTATACAGAGTTGTTCATCTCAGTTTGACATTCGAGTCCGCACCAAAGGAAGTTTGGTTTGAATAATTTCATCAAGGGTTCTGAAATTTAGAACGCTCATCAACTAAGGACTAGTTGAATCAATAAGGTTCACTAGTCTAATAAGGTTCAACAATAATTGATATTTGATTAGAATAATAATCTCAAAAGTATACAATAGGACAATTATTGTATAACTGAATCATGCTTTGGAAAGATAATTAATCTTTAATATCATGCTTGAACTTGAATAATAACAAGGATAATTTATTCAAGGTAAATAATAAACTTGAACAAAAATGACAAGTGGGGTTAGGGAAACTTGCTCAACATAAAAGTAACGTTTAAGTTTAAATAAACTTGCTCAATAGAATGGAGTTAGGGATATGATACTTGCCTCGTGTGTAGATTACACTTTAACTAAGCACGTGCTTTGAATTAAATCCTACATATCATTCACATTCAATACCAGTTAATTACAACTTAACTAATCCACATAAACCCATTCTCTTTGTCTACTTTGATTATTGACTATACTTAATCACTTTATCACATTTACTGCCACATAATACCACTTCATGAATAATAATCTAATTATGAAATCAATAATTTAATCCACATGTAATTATGTTATTTACATGTTATACAACTATTTTATCATCACAATATTCTTCTAACATGTTTACATGTTCATTACAATAATCCACTAACACATTGTTAGACTTAAACATTTTTAAAATCTCATTTCTGAGTTTTTTGGGGAGTGGCGCTGCGGCGCCACGTTTGAACTGGCCCTTGGCGCTGCGGCCGGGCCTCTGGCGATGCGACGCGGTGGCGCTGCGGCGCGGGAAATGAACAGGCAGCCGGCGCTGCGGCGCGGCGTACCAGGTACAGAAATGGCAGTTCGCGAAAATCGCAGAACTTGCCAATTTCTCCCAATTTCTTAAAGTTCTACTCGAAATTAAACATACCCATATGCTATAATTTGTATATAATCATTACCCAACATTTATATACTGACAAAACCAATTTTAAACACTTATTAACAGATTTAAAGCCTAACAAAATTACTGACTTTGATGTTCGTGAAGTTTAGAAAACTTTATATGAAAATTCTCCCTATGAATTCGTTATAACACCGAATCCGTTCATTTAAACTCCGATCTCTCCGTATCGACATGCTCAATAATGTAAGGGTGTAAAATTTAGGGATAATATATGATCAATACATCAATTATCACGTATAAGACCATATGGCCATATCACGTACTCTGTTTATTTTGAAAAACATACGTATGACATGCTTTCATGAATTTGATGTTATGGTTTACAACATATACATAATTAAACACAATTTGATATAACATAACACAATTTCTCACTTCACAGAGATTAACAGAATATATGAAAGCCATAATCATAAAACTTAAAAAGACGTGAAATAAGAATTTGGGTTTGGAGAAAATTACCCAGAGTATGAATGAGTAGAATTAAAACCTTCTCAATTAATCATTTAATTCACACAACTTACACTCTCCTTCAAAAATTTCTAAATCTCTCTCTGTGATGCTATGCCAGACTTAACAAATGAAGTAAAGAAAAGATGTCGATAAAAGAACTGGCGTATTATGGTCAGTTAACCCAGTCATGGGTTAACTGCCCATAACCTCCCTTAGTGCCATGTTTGGCTTAGCAAATTAATTCAAAACTATTTAATTTAATAGAGCTTTATAATATAGTTTAATTAATGTCACACTCTTATAAGATAAATCTAATATTTTATTTAATTTACTTTAAATAAAATATAATAATTTCTCATAAATTCACGTAGTCACAATATTAATTATCTCTTTAATAAATAATAATAATTTATTAAATCTCTAATTAATAATTAAATTAATTAAAGTAACATCATGCTTAATTAAATAATTCATTTAATTCAATAAGCTCACATAATTACATACTTTGAATATTAAAAATTCTCTACATTAATTTAATAAATGTAACACATATAATTAAATTAATCTACCACAATTGCATCAATTAATTATTAAATCTAATAATTAAATCCTTGAAAAATATTTATTTAATTCAATAAATATTTAAAATTAATTTACAAAATTCTCGTTCGTCACACCTCCACCAGGAGGCAAACCCACCGGTGGTTGATTACTGGACTCAAGAGGATCATAATCCCGCGAGACTCAAGAAATGCGCCACCTAGATCCGCTCCAATTGAAAGATCGGATTCTTTCCCATTGAGTATATTGCGATGATCTGGGAACCTTCATGCCGAAAAGCCTGTGAGAGTAAACCTAAGATAGGTCAGCTTCTGATAAACCAAACGCGAAGGGAAGTCTCTTCATGCCTTTTCCTTTCAATTCTATGTCAAATATCAAATTCATGATAATTCTATTCATGTCAAATATCAAATTTCAATTAAATATTAAATTCCTGTCAAACCTGTCATAAAAAAACAAATGACCTTTATTTTGCAGGAAAACATTAAAAAGCCCTAAAACTAACACATTTCATAAACATGCATAATGTTATTATTTATTAAGACTAAACTACCTACCCTTTTTATAGGGCAAGATTGGTCCCACTACTAGATCAAAATCTAAGAAGACACAAAGCCTATTCATCGACATGGCAGAAAGTGCCTAAAACGAATCTAGCTCTGTGTCTAGAGAAGAGTTTGAGGGACTTAAAAATCAAATAGCTGAGTTGACTATCCTCCTAAAAGAAAAAAGTAAAAGCACTCAGGGTCAACAGACACCCACTCAACCAAAGTCCTCTACAAAAGATGGCTGTCAAGGTTTTGACAAAAAGGTGGAAATACAGATACATGAACCTCGTTCCAATGAAGGAACCAACAAAACCCCTAAAATTAAATCTCAGGGAAGACCGAGAAAATAGTGATATAAGAAAGAAGGTCCAACATATGGAAGAAACCATTCGGTTTATAAAAGGAGCTGAAACTTGTGAAAGTGTGAATTATTCAGATTTATGTATATTTGTAGGGGCTCGATATCCAGATAAATTCCAAGTCCCCAATTTTGAAAAGTACAACGGGTTAGGAGAAATTTATACCCATCTGAAGGTATGGATCGGAGAACTCGAATCCTATGCAGAGGACAACAAGCTGAGAATGCAGCTATTTCAGAAAAGTTTAACTGGAGAAGCAAGAGTATGGTATGCTCAACTTGACAATTCTAAAGTCTATAGTTGGGAAGAGTTGGCCCATGCCTTCCTGAATCAATATAGTTTCCATTCAAAAATGGCTCCGAATAGATATTAAGTGACCAAAGTTAAAAAGCAGAACAATGAGTCTTTCTGGGAGTACGCCCAAAGAGAGAGACGTATGGCAACACAAGTCAGCCCACCCATAATAGAGACTGAAATGATGGTGTCTTTCATTGACATACAAGAAGCTCCATATTATGAGATGGTCCTTGCTGGAATAGGAAAACCATTCTCATATATGATAAACATGGAGAAATGGTTAAAATAGGGTTGAAATCTGAAAAGATTAAAGATCTTACTACTTTCGAGGCAGTTACTGAACATATCCAGACTGGAAATTACAGGTATAAACCTCAGAGAGCCCATAAGAAGAATAAAGAAAATATATCCTTGATACTCCAGGGTCAAACTCCACGAGGCAATCAAAATCCACCCATTCAAAAGAAAAATATTCATTCCCCTTTTAAACATCTATAAAGTCTCCAAATTCTTCATTTAAGAAAGCAGGAGTGGTTAAGCACATAAGAACTTTTACACCCTTAGGGGATTCACTTAAAAATATATTGAAGATTTTGACAAACCAGAAGAAGATCATTTAGCTTCTTCCCCCTACAAATCCAAATGGGCAAAGTTTTTACCCAAGTAAAAAATGTGTGTATCATTCTGGTTCCCCTGGCCATGATACACAAGAATGCTGGTCTCTAAAGCATAAGATCTAGGATATGATAGATAGTAGCAAAATCGTGGTAACAACACCAAAACAGCCATATGGGGCTAAAACTTGCCCAATCAATGGGTATCAGACGGTTAACTATCTTTGGAGATTTCGAGTTGGTAATCAGACAAACCACAGGAATCTATCACACCAAAGGTCTACATTTGCTGCCTTACCATCGGCAGGTTTTATAGATGGCTTTGGAGTTTGAAGAAATATCATTCCTCCACATTCCTCAGAATAGAAATCATTTTGCAGATGCACTACAAACCTTGGCCTCCTTGATCAATATACACGACAAGGAAGACATGCCAACCCTCACATTTGCCCAACAAAAGGCTCCAGCCTATGGGAATTACATAGGAGAAGTATCGGATGAGATACCTCCCATCCAACACCCTTGGTATCAACATATCAAGGAGTATTTACAGGATGGATCTATACCCGCTGAGGCGAGCCCAACTGAAAGAAGTCGGATCCATTGTCTGGCTATGAAATTCTACTTGAGTGAAGATGCACTCTACAAAAGAGATGCAGGATTAGGTCTCCTCAGATGTCTGGACAAGGACCAAGCTCAGAGGCTCATGAATGAGATCCATGGTGGAGTATGTGGCCCACATATGAGCGGTCCTCTACTTGTTAAGAAAATCCTCAAAACAGGGCATTACTGGCTCTCTCTCAAGGCTGACTGTGCGGACCACATCAGGAGATGTTACCAGTGCCAAATTTATGGGAATGCTATCCACGCCCCTCCGAGGGAGCTCCAAAATATGAGTTTGCCTTGTCCCTTCTCAATATGGGGAATGGACGTGATCGGGCCCATCAAGCCCAAAGCCATTAATGGGCATCGGTTTATCTTCACCAAGTGGGTAGAAGCAGCCTCCTTCCCTAGGGTTACCAAAGAAGTCATCATTGCTTTCATCAGAAACAATGTCATTTGTCGATATGGACAACCAGAGGTAATTGTATTAGACAATGCTAAGAACCTCAACAATAAAATGATGGAGGAGTTGTGTAGTAAATTCCACATCGAACATTTCAACTCCGTTATCTACCATCCAAAGATGAATGGTGTTGTTGAAGCGGCTAACAAAAATATCAAGAAGATCATGCAGAAGATGTCTGCCAACCACAAAGGGTAGCCTGATTTATTGCCTCTGACTTTGTTAGCCTATAGAACATCAATGCGTACTTCCACTGGGGCAACCCCCTACGCATTAAATTATGGGATGGAAGCAGTTCTCCCTATAGAAGTGGAAATGGAATCCCTCAGAGTGTTGATAGACGCTCAGCTGGATGAAGACCAGTGGGTACAAGATAGGTATCACCAATTGTCTCTAATAGACGAAAGGCGTGCCGCTACTATCTTCCACTGTCAGTTATATCAACAAAGGATCGCCAGGTCCTATAACAGAAAAGTCCGGCCACGACAGTTTAAACAACACGACTTGGTTTTGAAAAAGATCATTGACAACCAAGATCAGTCCAAGGGAAAATTCGCCCCGAACTAGGAAGGTCCGTTTATTGTCAAAGAAGTATTGACAGAAGGTGTTCTCAGATTACAGGAAATAGATGGCGATGAATTTCTACAGCTTATCAACGCAGACACTGTGAAATGGTACTATGTCTGAGGTTACCATCAAGCAAACATCCTAGTTTTGGATCATCAGATCCCTCGTCATTTCAGGTTTTCTAACCCTTCACTACATACAACTTCTTTTCACACTCATCTGCCTCATCAGGGACAAACACACATGTTCAAACCAGTAGCCTAGTTTCGGATCACTAGATCCTTCTCTTCACTTGGTTTTGAACCCTTACTCAACTCCGAGTATCCCACTAGGGATTAAACCTTTCACACTCACAGTTTTACCCCACTAGGGATAAGACTTTTCACACCCGCAGTTTGGCCTGTACATGGGATTAAACTTTCCCACCCGCAGTTTGTCCTGAACATGGGATCAAACTTGTCATTGGCTGTAAACCGTCTTGAATATGGGGCGAATTATGCCGACCTGATCTCCTTGATACACGAGAGTACATAGGCAGCCATATTTTATATGGTCCGATCGTAATAAAACAAAAATAATAAAAATATTTCTACACCCTTTTTCCTTACAAAAACAAAAATAACAAAAATATCTCTACACACTTTTTGCCACATACAGCGTTGAACCTCTTACACTAGGTTCGAACTACGCAGACCTGATCTCCTCTTCAACAGGAGTATGTAGGTAGCCATTCATGGCTCAGTCTAACCCCCTACCAAAATACAAACACTTTTCAGTGGTACTGGGATCAACCTTTAATACGTCACATTTCATTGGCTTCAAACCAAAGGGATGGAACTACCTAACCTCCCCCTAAATGGGAGGATCGGCGACCATCTAAGCTGCGATTGTTCCTCAAAGAGAAACACCAATCCATAAGAGAGCTCCTCTTAAATAGGAATACTGGCGACCATCTGTGGTGCGGTCGATCTCGGAGAGGAAAGTCACACTCCTCTCCACATCTCCATACAAAAACCAGTCCCAAGACACAAAAAATGGTAGGGAAAACACACATATCAACGATCCATTCTGAAATATCCTGAGACAACTCAATATCCATCCATCAAGGAGGAATTCAAAATACATCCAGGTCACAAGTCCTAAAGAAACAGGCAAATATCAAGCAAGCAACAAGACATAACTAAAAGGGAAGGGATCAAAAATATATTTCCCTACTATATATAGTGTTGTTTGATATATATAATATGAACTGTACATGACAAAATGGCTAAGCTAGTTTGTGTAGAAAAATACAAGCTTATCTACAAATCAGTGTATATGCGAGCTATCAAGCCCAACATGGCATCTTTCTCAGAAGAAGGAGGTAACGTTGTGGTCTCCTGCACAAGGGTATCCACACGAGCTAACAGATCTACAGCGATCTGCATGGTGACGCAGTGCTCATCAATATACGTGCTCATCTCTGCGATCATGCCAGTAGTAAGGGACCTCACTGTGGTACTATCTGTAACGGCTACATCCCGGGCAGATATAGCGCTATCCCGCTCAACTATCACGGCATCTCTGGCTGATCTGGCCTCATCTCGCTCCTCAATAGCGGCATCTCTATGTGCTAATGCCTCGTCTCTCTCTAATAGAGCAGCATCACTCCCATCAAGAGTTGTCAACATCAGGGCTCTAGCCTAATCCCTTTCGAAGGTCATCAGATGAAGACTCTGCTCAAAATACTGTGCTGAATGCTATATCACGACAGTGCTAGTACTGGGATAATCTAAAAGAGACGTTGGCAATCCAGGGAATGGCTCCTCCTCGGTGTGGGAATCAACGTCCTAAATGGGCTCTCCACCATCTAAATCAATACTTGGCACTGTGGATACTATCGCAGTCGATGAAGTCTCTGTCTCCATCCACGAAGAATACTCTGACGAACAGCCCGGATGGCTAACAGAAAAAGAAGCTATCTCACGCTGATCCCAACAGGCATAAACCCTGGATCGGTCCTCTCCTGACAAGTGGCGAGAAGCTAAACGCTGACCTAACGCCCCATCAAAGGGATGAAAGTCCTAAAACTGGTCAAACTGTGACATCACATGCCCCTTAAACCAGCCAGAGGGAGATAATCCATGCCAGGAGCGTGAGTAACGAAGCTATAGGGTGAGCTGAGCCCTGAACACGGCAGGATGCCAAATGGGTCTCTGATGTGCCAAGAAGACCGACCAATACATAGTGTATGTACACTCCGATGGCTGAAAGGAGTAAGACATAGCTATATCATGGGTAAAGTAGTACCCATGTCGGCGAAAAGTGTCAATCGATCTCAAGTGTGACATAAACCACACGTATAACATGACCGAACTGCCTGTAAAGACCCCTATAGGGTAGGTACTGCAAAACATAGCCGACCTCAATGTCTCCGCTACAATCATCGGGATAATGGTATGACCCTCCCTGAGAGCTCTCACGGCCATGATGACACCTATGTCCATCTCATCCATATACCGTGGCATGTACACATACGCCACCACGCACAGCACGAGTACATCCACTCTGCCCAAATGCCACTGATCCTCTAGTGAGGTGAAATCCCCAGAATGTCGTGTGTAGCTGTCCACCGAGCCAAATCTGTCTATCAGGAAACGCTGCAGCAACACATGGTCGGATGTAATCTCATCCTCTACTACTCTGCGCCGCAACCCAGTGAAGGTCATGAACTGCCGGCGCATATCTCCGACAGTTATACGGGTGCAAGGTCTGTCTAAGGGCAAGGCTGTCAACCGCTCTTACTCCTTCAATGTAGGAGTCAACTCCTGGGCACTAAATCGAAAAACATGTCTCTCCGGTATCCAATGCTCCAACATACCCTCCACAAAGCCTATGGGAACTTGAAACATCAAGAGGGTCATAGAATGCTGTAATAGCTGATCTACAGTCACCCTATCTGTAGGTGACATACTATCATACCACGACCTCAGACGGGATGCCACCAATACTGGTGGGGTATGATCTATGCGACCGACGGTCGAAGAAGACATCTGTGTAAGCCATATCATAAGACCATCCAGGGGTCAATGCTAAATATCTCTAGACATACATACATATGCATAACATGATACATGCATGACAAATAATAGATGGCAATATGATGTAGGGAATGGAAAATAGTACATACATTCCTAAGTACATCATCATCAAGATAAATCATCTATATACAGCTAAAAATACAGGGAAATGGGGCATAGACGCCCTACTAATAACAGAGGCCTATCAAAAGATATAGCAAGAATGGGACACAGTCACCCAATATCTAACAGAGGCCTATCAAAAGAGATAACGAGAATACACATCAGAAGAAGACAATGGTGTCGATATCTACATCATCAATCCTATCCACCTGATGTAACTCCTCCTGAGTCACTGGATCTCTATCAACAGGGATGTCAGGCCTATACAAGGGAGGATCTGCACCGGCAAAATCATATGGGTCACCTGAGGGGCCAGCGCCTGAGCTGGAAGGATCAAAAGTATCTGCCTCTGAAGGATCTCTACCCAAGTGCCAGATGAAAAAATATGCACAGTCCAACTAGCGGTTCAAATGATCAATCTGTGTCACATGAGTCGGATCTCAGACACAGGTTAGCCAATTCGTCATCATCACGGATCCAGGAACCATATCCCCCATGAACTGAGTGGCACGGGTCTGGGCTCCAATGGTACGAGGGGACCACTAGTGATGGAATGAATCCTGAGTTTGTGAACCCTCTGACAAAGCATATCCC
Source organism: Panax notoginseng (assembly GCA_016801055.1). NCBI lineage: Eukaryota > Viridiplantae > Streptophyta > Magnoliopsida > Apiales > Araliaceae > Panax > Panax notoginseng. Next base: position 42,767,340 of record CM029012.1, read on the forward strand.
TCCATACCCATAAATGGGATGTCATCGGCGGGTGACTGCAACACAGACCAATAACGCCTGGTAGAAGGCAAGATCAGTATACGAATATCTCATGTGGTGCTCCTAATAGTACGCTCTCCTAAATAGAGCTCCCGTCCTCCATCTGTGAAGAAAGGAATCCTACAGGTGGATATCACGTGCTCGACACCAGTCGGGAATCCATCCTCAAACCCAATGGTCAAATGTTCCCCAGAGTAGGGAACCCAAGTGATGACATCAGCTATCAATAGCTCCAACTGTAAGTGACAATGGGTAAAACCCTTCGCTACAGGAACCTTCGCCAAAATAGAGTGATGCCATAGCCGTCCTCATGGATAGGTATCTAAACCTAACACGCTCATAGGACGCAAACATAGAAGCCTCTTATAGGCCCAAAACTGCCAACACAAAGGCAAAACATCTACTGTCAGTGAACACTCTTAACCTGTACATGGGAAATCAAAAGAGAAATACTCACCAGCAGAAACGGGTAAAATCCTAGCCAAGCCTCGGTCAAGCTCTGCGAACGCATACGCATTCCCTTGAGGAAATAGGCGAAGGTGTAGGAACCCCAATCATACTCTCTGATACGGTCCACCTCCCGCACGGTGCTGATCAAAGTGAATGACACCGTATAAGAGCTATCTGCTATGAAACAACCCCTGATAATAACCAGGAACAATCGCCGAAGAATGCGATCCCTGACTCTCACATCAGCGGGCATAGGCTCATTCAACAGCCCACTCATAGTGTCTACGCTCAAAGGACCCGTATGGATGGTCCTACCCTTCAGCGCCTCAACTGGAACTCCCAATAAGGATCTGACGGCAGTCGGGATAATATCTGTCGTACATGGCACTGGCGCCCCTCCAAACTCCATACCGGTGATAAATCGCCAATCCATCGGTGTCATCATCACCTCACAATCCAACAAGTGGAGAGACTGAGTCTGGTGAAACCAGCACTCAGACAATGCCTTGTGGTAACCCCAGGGACAACGACGGGGAAGAATGGAAAAGAACGCCCCAAAGCCCCAGTCATACAATATACCTCGGTAATCTAGATGCAGAACTTGATACAGGGAGTATATGCTGAACCAGTTCCCTCGAGGCTGTGTAAAGTCGGGGACCTACATCACATGTAAATCAATGTCAAAATCCTTGCTCCTACTCAATAGGAAAAAGGAAGATCAAATCTAGTTGTTACCTCGTTTACATGCAAGTAAACTGAGGGGTGGCTGTTGGGTAAAATCTAATTACGCACAACACACAAGTATACGTGATCAACAAGTAATATACTATTAAGTAGAATATCCTTTCCACAGAGACTAGCAAGAAAATAACTATCACAATTACCAATTTCCTATTAATCTAATTTTATTAAACTAACCAATTTCGAGTTTATAACTAAAAGTATTAAAAATATTAAAATTACCACACACTCAACAAACCCTAACAAATATTAGAGAATTAGGCTTACAACTTCACTCTAAGCATCACTCATATTACTACACCTTATTCCAGTTTAATTCACTATCCTAGTTTATTAATCAAGAACACATATGTAGAACTAGCCACCTCTTCATGTACTAATATCGTATTAACTCAAATCCACAATTTAGATAGAATCAAGTTAAACACCTTAATTAACTAACTCACTATATCTCTATGTGAATTATAATTAAAGAAGGTTTAAGCTCAAACCCTTTATATGAATACATGCGATGTCAAGCATATCTCTACCCTAAAATTAATCAAGATTCTGTTCATTCACAAAACTCAAGAACACATGCTATATTAATTAAGTCTAGATTCGTATTTCATCTCTCAAATTCATACAAGTCCACATAAAATTGTTGATCAGGCAATTCATAAATTTCAGCTCAAATTAATATAGATAAATTGAATAATAGCTTATTAAACATAAAATCAAAGATTACATAATCATCGTTTCACTAAAAGATCCGTTATAAGCCTAATAAATAATTTAGTTCATAACTAATGAATTAAATACTGAATAAATAAAAGAAATCATCATCCCGATTACACAAATTGAAATTAAAGGAGAATAGCAATACACCACCCTTCTCGCCCTTCAAATCTGCAATCTTCGTGAAATTACTTTTCTTCTTCGTTCGTCCAAGCTCTTACTTTCAAATCTCGCTCTCTGAGTGTGTAAAAAGTCCCTCTCTATTTCGTCCAACACTTAGCATAAATTTGCCTCACTTCAGCTCCACACCACCAATTCTAATCCATCTCCAACTCATCATATAAGAATTCTAATGGAAATCCAACTCTTAATTAAACCAAACAAGTTGTTGGCCATAGAATCCCGAATAACATGAAATAAACTCCTTAACACACTCCTAATATATGCATATTACATAAGCAAAGTATATCTCCTAACACCACCTATCTTCCAGCACATAAAAAAATCAATCAGCTCATAACCCGTACCGGCGCGCCCCGCGCCATGTTTAGCTCTAAGACAGCGCGGCCCGTGCTACTCGATCTGTGACTTGCACACGCCAGAGCGCGCCCCACGCCATTTTACTCAGCATCACGGCGCGCCCTGTGCTGGTCATGCAGAATATCTATAATTGCTCGAATTTCCTTTCAGTGTTATTATCTATAATATCTAAGATCTTGATAAGCGCACTGAATATCCTACAATCAAGCACAAAACCCATCAAAAGCAACATGAAGTAATCAACAACTAATAATATAACAAGCTAATTGAATATTAATCATAGGTTAAAAACCTACTCATCAAATTCCCCTAAACTTGAAACATTGCTTGTCCTCAAGCAAAATGCAATGCGATGCGACTAACTACTAACAACTATGAATCCAGTATTAAGACAGTATATAGTTTACCCATACAGCCTCAGAAAAATTAAGTAAACATGTCAACACTTTATATTAAAACCAATCAGCAATTCCTTACCAATCATCGAATCTTAGACTATTATCACTCATATAGTGCCTGTGTGCTCCACAACAATGTTAACTGATATAAAATCAAATTTAACACATAATAAGTCTCTTTGAAGGCATCATACAGTGTAAACTAAAGAAATCCAAAAACACGCTAGATCCAACTCAAATTAAATAATTACCAATATCGAGGGTCAACGTGGGGGTACTTATGCTTCATTTTTCATCTACGGGGGCTTTTTGCTCTTATTTCCCATTTTATTCATTTTTTTAGATAACTACACATAGCTATGCAATGTCTTATTCTCTTAGGCTTTTCAATGCTACCTTAACGAGCTTTCAACCAACGACTCCCAGACCATTAAGACCTTAGGGCGCTAGGTGTAAAGACAATCCCCTCGGGCTTACTTACTCAAGTAACAAAGGTCACAAAACTAGACATGCACGCCACAGTGTTTATTAATACTTTCTTTTCTCTCTTTTTTTATATATATAGCTTATATACCCCAAATATTCTCCCAAACTTAGTTCCTTGCCTAATTTTTGCCTTCACTGCCTATTCTCGTCATTCTTTCATTTCAACTAGCATTATCCTTTAAAAATTTCTTATGTATCAATTTGAACTAATCAGTCCACATAGGTGTTATTAACGCGCTAACCTTTTTATACTAGTTTCAAACAGCCAAAAATCTAATTTATAACAGAAATTACATCAAGATTTCCATATTTGGTACTGTACTTATCTACATAATTCCAATCTCATTATTGGCCAAGAATAAACTTTTACGATCTAATAACTGGATTCATGCAATTTAAATTACATGCTTTTTTTTAACTAAATGCCATGAACACGAACAATTATAAAAACTAAACAAAACTAACTAACATGATTTTAAAATTTTCACAAATTAACCATGCAGTAAACATAATCCCCCCAAACTTAAAGCTAGTAATGTCTTCATTACAACAAAATAAATGAAAGTATGAGGACTTCCTTGAAACGAGTTAATGCTCGTCGTCGTCCGAAGGAGGATATGCTGGAAGGACAAGAGGTGTAACGACCCCAAAATTCATACAATTTAATTCTCGATTTCAGTCGTTAATAATACATTCAACCTCTACTTTTACATCATTAAATGATAATACAACCATTAAAATTTGCGAAATAATTAAAATTTTCTATTATAAATTATCCTTGTTCCCAAAACCTTCAACCTTTACATCTAAATATCTCAAAATCAACTTAATACTACAATAGTTTACATCGCGAAACGATATTACAAATCAACATTTATACATCATTCGGAATCTTAAACGTGGCTCAAATAATACTAACACAAACAAAGTATAAAACTTCAAGTATCACATCTGATTCCTATCTTTCAATTAACACGTAACTTTACCTCGAAATTTTAACCTGCAAAAATGGTTATTTACAAGGTTGAGCTTGACAGCCCAACAAAATTTAACAATTTTCATGCATCACATAACACATAATAACATACTCAACATATATTTCATAAACATTGGACTAACATAACATACATGCTACAGTTTATATAATAAGTATAAAGATTGAGTTTCTTACTCAATCAGCATGCTTTACTCAATTAACGTAGTCATAAGTTGACTTTGACGTTTCATGCTTTCAACATAAATATAACATATTATGTTATTTGTAATAAAGACTTAAAACAATTAATCATCAAGTTTACGTATCAAATAGGAACTGAAAGACTTGCCTTGATCGTTGTTTACCAACAATAGTTTAACAGCTTACAGCTATTTGCACTTCACGTGCCCTACACAATTATATAATCATTCACATTAACTATTAGTCACATAGCAACACATAGTAGTTATAATATAAACTTTACTCTACATCTCATAATCCTTCCTATCATAAATACACAATGTTCAATTGGATTATGTTAACTTTTGACGTATATCTCACTATATTTCATACTCGAAGTTCATTCAAGTGTTAAAGTATTGCTAGGAATCATTATTGGTTTTATATTAAACCCATATCATATCTTACAATATTTATTTCATTTGACTAAAAACACTTTTTACATTCATTAAAACTTGGCACGACGTTTCGACGTTCATTCGTTACACGCCCGATTTGTCTCTCTTGTGTATGCTTAGTATGCTTATACAACTTATCTAACACATCATTTATCAATGTTAAGTATCATTATATTTACTAACATTCATGTTTTATAACTTAGAACAATATCTTTTATCGTCAGAAGCACTACACTTGCATACGTGCATGCCCGACGCCCTCCGATTGCCTCCTAAAACACAATAATCCTAACGATGACCATTTTGACCTATGTTTCCGACCTCAAATTGAAACACTTAAAGAATAAAAGTTGTAGGTATATTCGTCCTCGTTTCGGATCATCTTGAATCACCTCAATCGAAGTTTGTATAAAAAAGTTATGGTTATTTTACCAAACTAGGTCAAAATTGTCACACCTTCCACAGTATGGGCGCGGCCTCGCCCAACTCCTTCATGGTTTCAGCGTGCCCGCAAGACTTGGAAGCGGCCAGCTACCCGCCCGCGCTCCTGAGATGCGCAACCGCGCTTGGCTATGCCCAGATTACAGTGTTTTGTGATTTTTGACCCTTTTCTCCTACTAATCTTCATAACTTGAGTTATACACATCCAAATTAGTCTGTTTTCAATTCTATGGATTCGTAATTCATAGAACTACAACATACTAGAATTCTAACAATTTATAAAAATATTAACCAACCTAAAATTTTACCCAAAATATATGTTCATACTTTATTTTCGTGTTTTAAACATGTTTAGCGAATTCATTCACTACGAATTCGTTTTACATCCGTTTTTGTTTATTCCAATTGGGTTGTTTTCGTTTCTTCACATACTAACATAATCCAACACCAATTTATAGATTATAATACCTATTAATCATAAAATTTTATACTTTCAAAAGTCAATTTTCATGGAAAAACATTGTTATAAGAATTCTTTCTACTACAATCCAATTTCATGTTTTTCATCATCAAATAACACCTACATAGGATAGATAACAGATTATAAACCCTTTACAACACAATAACCAATTATTCTAAGAAATCATTCCCCCAATTTCTTCCCTTTTCCCAAAAATTCAAGAATATCAATCATAATTTTCATGGATTCTCTTACTACAATCATGTATAAATATTAACCATATATGATGATTATCAATTTATAATCCATATATACAAGTATATATATCAATTCAATCATAACTATAAGTTTTTAGGGAATAACCACAAAGAAATCAAAACATATAGGTTATAAGAAATTTATACCTTAAACCCTTGATTGTATGCTAGCAAAATTGAGAGCAATCATTTTCCCCAAAACCCTTCTTCTCTAACCAAGCTTTATCTCTAATCTCTGTGTTTCTCTCTTGAAGTTCTACTATCTAGCCTTAGGGGAAAAATAAGAAGCGTAGAAGAATAACTGACCTCCCTCAACCCACATACTCATCAGTTTTAAAATAAAAGGCGTCAGTTAAAAAAACCAAAGGCCACAAGGCCTTGTTTGGCTAACCAAAAATTTTTCCTAACTAAATTATTTAAATAATCTTATATTATATAGTTTCATGTCACACCTTTAGTTAATTAAATAACTTTAGCCCAATTAATTTTAATAACTTGTAATGGTAATTAAAATAATTTCTATTATAATTATATTTATGAATAATAAATAATTCTATATCTAATTTAATAAATAAATTAGACACATCACTTTATTTAATTTATTTATTTCCTTTAATATTAAATAATTTATTTAATTTAATTATTTTCTTAAATATTAAGCAATTGATTTAATTTAATTATTTCCTTAAATTAAATCCTTCAAATAAAATTTTCATTACTCAATTTAATTAACATTAATCAATTTAGTTACTAAATTAATTCTCCACAATTCATCAATTATTTATTTCCTCAATAACTAAATAAATTAAAATATTTATTTAATTCAATAAATATTTAAAATTAATTACTAAATTTATTTAATTCCTTATATAGTTAACTTAACTATTAAACCTCACTTTTCCAATATATGAATATATATTTCTCTTCACACCCGATTATATATTTCAACATATATAGTACGTATATATACATACTCAAACTCAAAACATCTCATAATAAGAATTTTAATTATTAAATTCTTATTTTAATAATTTATAAAAATTTGGGTTGTCACATCCTTCTTCCCTTACAAGGATTATGTCCTCAGAATCACAACTCAAACAATTCATTCGTCACATTCTTCCCTCCTTATAAGGATTCCGTCCTCGGAATCACCGAAACCCTACCTTACTAAGGTTTTCACCAAATCTCTTTTCAAAATTTATCATCGAATATCTTTAACACATTACCTTAATATAAGTTTAATATTTCCTACTACATTCATTTCTTCAATAAATTTTAGATTTTATTTCATAACATTTACTTAGACTCAATTATATTCATTTCCTTTTCTAAGGATCGTTATCATAAACTGTGACGCCCCCAAAATAGGTCCATTCCACCCAACTCATTCTGAGTCGCCAAATACATGGTACAGAAAATAACTACAACTTTATTATTACAATTGTCGTGTAAAATACGACTACACATATGTTGTGAGTTTTGATACAAATATATACCAACTGTGACTCTCATCCAAATCTTTGATAGCACCTCACAATAGCACCTTACATAAAGGTACAGTCAATAACTGTTTTAGAAATTAAAATCATAAGAAAATACTCAAGGAATCCTTTGTACATGGGAGGCCTGATGAGTAGGTTTTTAATCTACGATTTATGTTCGTTTAGCTTGATATATTGTTAGTTTTTGGTAATTTCATGTTACTTTTGATGGGTTGTTTGCTTGTTGTAGGATAACCCATGGGTCTATCAAAATGTTACTATTGGAAGGAGATTTCGAGCAATTCTGGAGCTTCTGACCACATAGCGCAGGGCGCGCTGTGATACATAGTAATGTAGCGCGGGGCTCGCTGGGCGTAAACAATCTTCTGAGGCGATAGCGCGGGGCGCGCGGCTGGCGTGTGTTGTACGGCGCGGGGCGCGCTGCGTCGGTATCTTTGTTGGGCAAGAATTGATTTTGTGCAAGAAGTTGGGCTATGTTGGGAACTATTTTGTGGGATGGTTGTTAGTTTATTTTGTGGGAGTCTTTGACTATTGAGTTGTTGATTTTAAAAAGGATTCATTTTCTCCACCTGATTTCTAATGGGGAGAGTTAGAGTTGGATTAGGATTGATGTATGGAGCTGAATTGAGACTATTTGTATGCTAAGTGTGGAATAATGAGAGGGCTAGACACACTTTGGGGGAACGAGATTGGAGAGCAAGAGCTTGGAGGAATGAAGAAGAATAATAATTTCACGAAGATTTCAGATTTGAAGGGCGAGAAGGGTGGTGTATTACTATTCTCTTCTAATTTCAATATTCTGTAATTGGGATGATGTTTTCTTTTATTTATTCAGTATTTAATTCGTTAGCTATGAACTAAATTGCTTATTAGGCTTATAATGGATCTTTAAGTGGAACAATGATTATGTAACCTGGGTTTTCAGTTTAATAAAGCTATTATGCAATGTATCTATATTAATTTGAGCTTGAATTTATAAATTGCTTGATCAACAATTTTATGTGGATTTGTATGAATTCGAGAGATGAAATATAAATCTAGACTTAATTAATATAGCATGTGCTCTTGATTTCTATGAATGAACAGAATCTTGATGTATGTTAGGGTATAGATATGCTTGACATCGCATGTAATCATTAAGAGAACTTGGACATAAACCTTATTTAATTAGAATTCACATAGAGATATAGTGAGTTGATTGATTAAGGTGTTTAACTTAATTCTATCTTAATTGTAGATTTGGGTTAATACGGTGTTAATGCATCGAGAGGTGGTTAATACTAATTATGTGTTCTTGATTAATAAACTGAGATAGTGATTTAAACTGGAATAAGGGGATAATAATCAGAGGGATGCTTAGAGTGAAGTTACAAGCCTAATTCTCCAATATTTGTTTGAAAATTCAGTTTTAGGGTTTGTTGGTATTTAGTCAATTTTTAATAATTTTAATATTTTCATTATAAACTGGAAATTGATTAGTTTAATAAAATTAGGATTAATAGAAGATTGGTAGTTGCTAGGTTAATTTCTTGCTAAGTCTTTGAGGGAACGATACATTACTTAATATTATATTACTTGTTGACCACGTATACTTGCGTGTTGTGCGTAATTAGATTTTACCCAACAAGTTTTTGGCGCCGTTGCCGGGGACTTAGTAAAGAAGGAAATTCTAAAATTATTAGATGCCAAGATCATCTACATGATTTCTGACGGTAAGTGGGTTAGTCCGGTTCATTGTGTGCCGAAGAAAGGGGGAATGACTGTGGTACAAAACGAAGATAACGAGTTAATACTGACAAGAAAAGTAACAGGTTGGAGGGTTTGCATCGATTATAGGAAGTTGAATAAGGCAACCCGAAAAGATCATTTCCCGTTACCCTTTATCGGCCAAATGTTGGACAGATTGGCGGGTCACAAATTTTACTGTTTATTGGATGGATACTCGGGCTATAACCAGATTGCCATTGCTCTTGAGGATCAAGAGAAGACTACATTTACGTGCCCTTACGGCACATTCGCGTTCAGGAAAATGTCATTCGGGTTATGTAATGCACCAGCTACCTTCCAACGGTGTATGATGGCCATTTTCTCCTATATGGTGGAGAAAAACGTGGAGTCTTCATGGACGACTTTTTTGTCTATGGAGACAATTTTGATACATGCCTTGGGAATTTGGTAATGGTGTTACACTGATGCGAAGATACAAACCTTGTACTTAACTGGGAAAAATGCCACTTCATGGTTGAGGAGGATATAATTTTGGGCCACAAGGTATCGGCTCAAGGACTGGAAGTTGACAAGGCTAAGTTGGACACGATCGAGAAACTGCCTCCACCGAGCTCAGTAAAAGGAATCAAAAGTTTTTTGGGACATGCTGGGTTCTACAGAAGATTCATAAAGGACTTCTCTAAAATTGTAAAATCGGGTACACAAGAAGATGACAAGTGCGTCATCAACGAGTCATTCCCGGATGAGCAATTATTTGGATTAAATGCAAAATTTCCATGGTACACGGACTTTGCGAACTATTTAGTGAGCAACATGCTTCCCCCTGATCTTACAAGACAACAAAAGAAGAAGTTCCTTCATGATGTCAAGTGGCATATGTGGGACGAGCCATACCTATTCAAACAATGCGCAGACAAGATGATCAGAAGGTGTGTGCCTTACAGCGAGGTACATAGTATACTGCATGAGTGCCATTCGTCGGTGTACGGGGGACACTATGGTAGTGAAAGAACAGCAGCAAAAGTCCTTCAAGCAGGGTTTTATTGGCCTACATTATTTAAAGACGCTCATCAATTTGTTAAAAATTGTAATAGATGTCAACGAGTGGGTAACATATCAAAAAGGAATGAGATGCCACTCCAAACTATCTTAGAAGTTGAAATTTTCGATGTATGGGGCATCGATTTCATGGGGCCATTCCTTTCCTTATTTTCCAATCAGTATATTTTGCTTGCAGTGGATTATGTGTCAAAGTGGGTTGAAGCAGTAGCACTACCGACTAACGATGCTGAGGTGGTGCTCAAATTCTTGTAGAAAAACATGTTTACGAGGTTTGGCATGCCGAGAGCCATTATAAGTGACGAATGTAGTCACTTCTGCAATAAATTGTTTACAGCTCTCTTGGTAAAGTATGGGGTCAACCACAAGGTGGCGACGACTTATCATCCGCAAACCAGTGGGCAAGCTAAAGTGTCGAACAGAGAGGTAAAGAAAATTCTGGAAAAAGTGGTGAACCTGAATCTAAAGGATTGATCGCTCCAGTTAGATGATGCATTATGGGCATACCGAACTGCTTATAAGACACCAATCGGGATGTCACCATATCAACAACTGTACGTAAAGGCTTGACACTTGTCAGTCGAGCTACAGCAGAAGGCCTACTGGGCCATTTAGAAACTGAACTTTGATCAAGCAACTGTGGGTGAAAAGAGGATACTATAACTAAACGAGCTAGATGAATTCCGACTTCAGGTATACGAGAACACTAAACTATACAAGGAGAACGTCAAGAAATGGCACGACAAGAAGATCATGCACCGAACTTTCGAGCCGGGGCAATCAGTGCTGTTGTTCAACTCACGATTGCGGTTGTTCCCCAAAAAGCTTAAGTCAAGGTGGTCGGGACCATTCACCATCAAAACAGTGTTCCCACATGGCGCAATCGAACTCTACAGTCAAAATCCATTGGAGACATTCAAGGTCAATGGTCAACGGATAAAGCATTACTGAGGCGGAGATACGAACTGGGATGCCGTCAACATTACCCTAGCCGATGCTTAGTGGCATAAGAGGCACCGTCAGGCTTACGACGTTAAAACTTGCGCTACTTGGGAGGCAACCCAAGTTCTAAATTCTTTCTCCTTTCATTTTTCTTTTTATTATAGTTATAACCTATTAATTATACAGCTTTTAAAGAGTTTTTGACGTCTTTTCTGAATGATTCACAGGTTGAAGGAGAAAAACAAAGCTAAGAGGTCACTGACACCATAGCACGGGCTGCGCTGTCTAAGACACAATGTAAGATCCTGAATTTTATGAAATAAAAGTATTCAATTTTTCTTATAATTACTATTCAGTAAATGGTTAAATTGATAAAAGTTTAAAGTTATGGGTGAAATATGAATTTTTTTCAAAATAAGCAAGTGGTTATAAAATAATCATTGTTGTCGGGGAATATTCGTTTGGTCGTGGAATATTCTTTCTGTCGGAGAATATTCATACGACGGCGCAGCTATTTGTGGGCCCCATAACGAATAACTGTCGGGTGAAGAAAAACGACAAATTTGAGTTTTTACAAATAACGGCGTAGTTGTTATCGTTAATACTGTTGAAATACCCGGTGGTTAAAATACAGTAATACGCGTAATTGCACAGTAGCACACGGTATTGCACAGTATTTTTGAAATTATTGATTCTTACGTAAGAAGGCACTACTCAATAATTGTTACATTAATTACTGTTCAATATTTTATTTTATTGATTCAATAATTGCTACGTTGAAATTTTATATTATTGTTGTTCAATAATTGTTGCTGCACAGTATTTTCCATTATCAGATCAATAATTCATATTATTTGAATAGTATTATTAGATAGCATTATTGGCAATGTCTAGAAAGTTCTGTCTAAGGAGAGGTTTGGTCATCTAATTGCGCGCTAGTAAGGAGAAATCCTTATTGGAAAGCCCCCTCTTTCCTGGGAACGGCCTGGTTGTCATAAATGTGATTCGGTAATATTATTTGTGAATAATTAATTATTGATTTATATGATAAGAAAATATTTATTTTATGTGGATATAAATGAGGGATATATTTTTGTGGTTAAAATGAAGGAGTTAATGTTGAGGTTTTTATCAGTATTTTTGTCGGAATGGAGGTATTAAAAATCAGGGTTTTTGAGATATTTTGCGGGGGTTATAATTTTTAATCCGACCGTTGGATCGTAGTAATATTTGGATATGTTATACATATATAAGTTGAGTATATGTCCACAAATTTTGAACCGTTAAAAATGAATGTATGATTTGTTATGAATTTTACGAGATGACTGGTTCAGAAATTGTTGAATTTTCGGAGTTTATCATTTTGGTGAAAAATTCTAGAATTGGTGGGCCCCACTTGTGGTTGGTGAAGAAATGTGCTGAATTATATTTCAAATGTGGTGAGTGGGAATAGTAGCAGGTAAAGCCATCAGGTTGCAGGTCAAACCTACCAAAATTTTCCTATAAATAGAGGGCTAAGTTAGAATTGAAAATCACACCAGAAACATAAGCTTTCTCTCTTTCTCTCTCTAGATTATTGAGTGTATTTAGATACTTGGTGAGTTGCTATTCATCAGTGCAAGTTTCCTTCAGCCTTATACCGATCAGAAGTACTGCTCTTTTGAGGTAAGGGATAGTAAGGGATTTTAAGGGTTGTTATGTTTTTCAGTTTCGTAATTTTTCTGAACTTCAAAAATTCTGGAAAAATTTGAAATGATATTTTGATGAGTTTTATTGATTGTGTCCAAAAATGGTGATTTTTGGATGTATAGATTGAGAGTTATGAATTTTATGAGAAAAGACTATTTTAAAAGTAACTGCTTATAATTTCTTGTGGTTAACTCCAAAATTGATGAAATTTTTATTGGGAGTACATGTATATGATAGAAGTATACTCTGTAAATTTCAGAATTTTTAGACAAAAGTACAATTTTTGATAAATGTCTAAATATTCGGCTATTTTGGCCATATGAAAAATAGTAAATGACTTTTAAAAATTCTGAGAAAAATATATGTTCACTACGGGACTATATTATGCTAAATCCCAGAAAAGAAATATTTTTGGAACTGATTTGGTATTTTTCATGAAAATGGTCTAGCTATGAGTAAATGAATTAAATATGTTTTGTGAAGAAAGAAAATTGGAAAATAGGATTTTATGGCTTGAGAATCCTATATGAGGTATATGCAGATTTTTGATGAGGGTTTTGGTTATTGATGATGAAATTGTAAGAGTTGGCATTTTATGATGATTAAATGCATTAATTAGTAAAGTGTAAACAATTAAAATAAATTATTTATAAATTTAAGTAATGTTATTCTTTCAATATCATTATACCGAAATATTGGTATGAATTTTATTGTAGAATTTCTATCTTTTGTGTCGGGGTTACTATTCATGAGTTACGAATATTACTCTTGAGATTAAAACTATATGTTGATCATATTATTTTTATCATCATATATAACATTTTTATAACCCTGATGTTGAAATTCTCTTTCACTGGAGTGTAAAGATTGGTAGATTATTGGTATGATCATGACTAAGGTTCTCTTTGGCCTGTAGTGCAAAGTTGAATTGTGACTGGTATGATCATGACCATTGAATATCTTAAGCTTAAGTGCAAAGGTGAATTGATCAACATGGTTATAATTATTGTTTATATAAATTCTGAAATGATTATATATTTCTTTGAGATATGAATATATTTGGCCTGTAGTGCAAATATAAATTGTTGATGAATATCTTTGGCATGTAGTGCAAAGATGGACTGTTGATGAATATCTTTGGCATGTAGTGCAAAGATTGCATGTTGAGGAATATCTTTGGCCCGTAGTGCAAAGATGAATTGTAGATGAATATCTTTGGCCTGTAGTGCAAAGATGGTCTGTTGATGAATATCTTTGGCCCGTAGTGCAAAGATAAACTGCTGTTGAATATCTTTGGTCGTAGTGCAAAGATGGATTTATTAGTATGATTATGAACAGGAACTGTGATTTGGTATAACCATGATCTTTGATGTTTCAGGTAAAGACATGTGATGAAAATATTATTCGTCCTGGGTGCGAAGAAAAATTTAGAATCACAATTATGATTATGAGTTATTCATATGATTGTGGAAAGGAACTGTTGATTGATGTTACAGGGATAAAACATTGTTGGTGGATTTTTAACATGGAGAAGATAATAGACTTTATAGTCTATTTGACTCTTCTAATGGATTGCTCGTTCCGCTGCAACTATGGTTGAAATTTTTATCATTTACCATATGTTCTAAATCTCTGATTTATTATTGATGAAGGCTACTGATAATTTAATTATCTTTAGTCATGATATTCTTTACTGGGCTAGTTGTGCTCACCCTTTTGCTTCACAATTCCTTTCAGGTAATAAGAGTGTAGCTGGGTCGAGCGAGGGTAACGGGAAATAGAACAGTGGTCTCTAGCTGTGGATGTTCTCCCGAAGCAGTATAGAAAAGTTCATTTAGTAGTTATATTTGGTGAATCCAATAGGGTAAGGTGTACCCAACGTTGGAAGGGTGGTTTGCCACTATCATACAAGATGTCTAACGACATACAACCTCGTGTCATCATAAGACAGGGATGTGCTCATCCACTTGCTGAGTATATATACGAGCACTACCTATATAATCTTGGTGTTTGTTTAAAGTATAATTCTCAATTAGAGACAGTAGAGATAATGATATGTCAAGAGAAGACTCACCATTGGGAAGAATATGATAGTAATCTTCTCGTTTTTCTTTGGGGTCTATTGGGTCAACCAAGGATAATTCTGTGGCCATATGATATCTATCATAACCTAGACGCGTGGCCTCCCATGTACGAAGGTTTCCTTGAGCACTTCCCAAAGATTCTAATTTCTAAAACAGTTTTTGACTATACCTTTATGTAAGGTGTTATTGTGAGGTGATGTCCACGGTTGGAACATGAGTCACATTTGGTATATATTTGTATCCAAACTCACAGCATATGTGTTGTTGTATTTTGTACGACAATTGTTGTAATAAAGTTGTAGTTGTTTTCTGTACCATGTATTTGACGACTCAGAATGGGTTGGGTGGAATGAACCTATTTTGGGGTCGTTACACACAATCCTAGTGCGGGGTGCACTACAAGTTCAGCCTCTTCATTCCATACAGCATAGACCGCGCCACTTCGCCGATGTCACAGCGTTGGGCTAGCCATACACAGCGCGGGGCGTGCTATTGTGCACCAAACCTCCTGACTCCCTAGCACGGACCGCGCTATCCAATACTAATACGCAGCGTTGGGCATGCTGATACGCCAGGACCCCCTGACTTCTTAGCGCGGGGCGCGCTATCTGCAGCTTTGTTACAACGCGGGCTGCGCTGCGATCGATTTCCAGACGCCTAATTGCATCAACAGATGTGTCCTCAGCCATAACACCCACCTTGTATCCTTGCCTCTCCTTCACCAAATCAAATTCATCCACTTCTCCTAAACCACTTCAACTTCCAAAACTCCATAACTCCAACAATAATGACAACACCCCATCAATCCTTTCCCTTTTCAACTTCTATTCCATTGAAACCCACCCACCTTCCATCTCCCTACCCATGTTGGATTTCCTTCTCCTATATAAACTCCAACTACACTCCACCAATTCATACCAACTATACACACTACAAGCCAATCCTACATCTATTTTATTCCTTACACCAAAATTCTATCAATTGGGGACACATTTACAAAGAGGGAAACACAATTAATTCAAGGAACGCACAATTCGCTTCTTGATCGATCTTCTTCTCGGTTCTTAATAGCAAGTAAGTAGAACAACTGGGATATTGGGTGTTTGTTGTCATAATTTGGCTAGCAAGATTACACCAAGTAATCTATTTGGGGGAATAACTCAGTCTGCTCCCCAACTGTTCGATAAAAATACTTAACAAAACTTTGAACCTACTCACCCCAAGAGCCACCATGTCTTCCCATAAAAGACAATGCCCATCCTCCTCCACTGCTTGGCCTCAATATGATCACACAAGGTTTGTTAGTGAGAGGGTCGCTGACCGATTCAAGTCAACCATTGACAAGAAAACATTGGTTCACGAACGTGGTTTGAAGCCGAATGCTAATTTGGATGGCGACATGGCTTTGCAAATTGTGGAGCGGAATTGGTTTTAGTTGGTTGTACAACCACTTCCAGCGGTAATAAACATAGTGAAAGAGTTTTACACCAACGCAATGGAACATGTCATTCACGTAGTTATGGTCAGGCGTTTCACGCTGATGCTATCAATGAGTATTTTGGGTTAAAGACGCCACAAGATTACAGATATGTAGATGGATTGCCCGAGTTAGACGAGTTGGTTGTTAGACTATGTAAACCGGGTACTCAATGGGTAATTCAAACCGAAACAAATGAAAAGATAAGTTTTCCCCACTCTACACTTAGTCGTTATGGGAAAGCTTGGTATGCATTTTTGTGTGCCCGTTTAATGCCCACTCGCCATCAGACTAATGTCACTAAGGCACGAGCTCAGCTATTATATGGTATTGTTCATCACCATTTCCATGTGGACAACTCAATTGCATTCTATAATGTCGATGTGGGGGGAGTGTATTCAAAAGTCCATTGACCGGGTGTTACACGTGAGCACTACGGGAGGTTTGCTGCATGGATTCTTAATCACTGACTTGTACCGTAAAGCTAGAGTGCAGTGGTAAACTTCCGAACCTATCCAACACCCCATGGCAATCATTGATCATGCAATAATTGAGAAGTATAAGGCATTGGATGGGACAAGATCACATCCACGTGGAGAAGGTAATATTATGATCCAACAACCCTCACCCCCAGTTGCAGCGGAACCAAGGCATGACCCACCAACGAGGGCTTCAAGGAATTAATTTCTATGGTTGGCCCAACGTCAAGATCTAATGCATCAGTATAATGCTAATGCCTTCAACACGCTTGCTGATGCATTTTTTTGCTGCAATCCAACTGCACCTCCAGTAGTCATGCCCATTCTTCCTAATTTGCCTGCATATCCTCCATCGGACGACGACGAGCAGTGACTCATTTTCAGGGAAGGCCTCATACTTTTATTTGAATTATTTTGTCGCAATGAGGTCATTACTTGATTTAAGTTTGGGGGATTATGTTTCATGTTCTTTAGTCGTTTATAATTGTCATATTCATGTCATGTTATCTTATTTAAAAATAAAAATAAAAAAATATTTGCATATAGATTGCATGAATCTAGTTATTAGATTGTATTTGTGTTTCTTGGCCAATGATGAAATTGATATTATGTAAACAAGTACATGACTTAGTATGAGAATCTTGATGCAGTTTCTATTATGATGTGGATCTTGTTCTGATTGAAACTAGTATAATACGGGTAGCACGTTAATAACATATGTGCTAATGGATTAGTTCAAATTGTTACATAAAGAGTGTCTAAAGGATATTGCTAGTATAATCAAGAAAGTGACAAAGATAGGCAGTGAAAGCTAGAATTAGGCATGAATCTAAAGTTTGGGGGAAGATACGGGGTATATAAGCTCTAAAAAAAAGAAAAGAAAAAGAAATGAACCAAGTTGAGTCTTGTGGTGGGTTGAGAAAAAATACTCCCCATAAACACAAGCGTGAGATGGAGCATAAAACGCACTCACCAACTATCTATTTTAAAAAAAATGAAATAAAGAAAAGACGAAAAAATAAGGGTAAAGAGCCCCCGTCAATGAAAAAAAACACAAAAGAAGTGAGCATGAATACCCTTTTTCGGAACCTGAATCTTGGTATTTATTTGAGCTCAGCTAGAACTTGTTTGTTTTTGAAATTTTTGAGTTTATGATGTATGATTCCTGATAAGAATCTGGTTATGTAATTGAATTTGATTCAATATCAGTTAGCATGGGTGTTACACACACACACACACATAGTATTAGTGATAACAGGGTAAGATGTAAGGATTGATAGTGAGTGCAGATTGATTTTGATATGAAGTGTTGACATGTATGCTAGTTTTTCTGAGGTCGTATAAGTAAACCATCTTTACTGTCTTAATTCTGGATTCGTAGTTTAGTTGTTAGTACATTGCATTGCATTTTGCTTGAGGACAAACAATGTTCAAGTTTGGGGGAATTTGATGAGTAAGTTTTTAATCTACGATTTATGTTCGTTTAGCTTGATATATTGTTAGTTTTTGGTAATTTCATGTTACTTTTGATGGGTTGTTTGCTTGTTGCAGGATAACCCATGGGTCTATCAAAATGTTACAATTGGAAGGATATTTCGAGCAATTCTGGAGCTTTTGACCACATAGCGCGGGGCGCGCTGTGATACATAGTAATGTAGCGTGGGGCGCGCTGGGCATAAGCAATCTTCTGAGGTGATAGCGCGGGGCGCGCAGCTGGCGTGTGTTGTACGGCGCAGGGCGCGCTGCGTCGGTATCCTTGTTGGGCAAGAATTGATTTTGTGCGAGAAGTTGGGCTATGTTGGGAACTATTTTGTGGGATGGTTGTTAGTTTATTTTGTGGGAGTCTTTGACTATTGAGTTGTTGATTTTGAAAAGGATTCATTTTCTCCACCTGATTTCTTATGGGGAAAGTTGGAGTTGGATTAGGATTGATGTATGGAGCTGAATTGAGACTATTTGTATGCTAAGTGTGGAATAATGAGAGGGTTGGACACACTTTGGGGGAACGAGATTGGAGAGCAAGAGCTTGGAGGAATGAAGAAGAAGAATAATTTCACGAAGATTTCATATTTGAAGGGCGAGAAGGGTGGTGTATTACTATTCTCTTCTAATTTCAATATTCTATAATTGGGATGATGTTTTCTTTTATTTATTCAGTATTTAATTTGTTAGCTATAAACTAAATTGCTTATTAGGCTTATAATGGGTCTTTAAGTGGAACAATGATTATGTAACCTGGGTTTTCAGTTTAATAAAGCTATTATACAGTTTATCTATATTAATTTGAGCTTGAATTTATAAATTGCTTGATCAACAATTTTATGTGGATTTGTATGAATTCGAGAGATGAAATATAAGTCTAAACTTAATTAATATAGCATGTGTTCTTGATTTCTGTGAATGAACAGAATCTTGATGTAGGTTAGGGTAGAGATATGCTTGACATCGCATGTAATCATGAAGAGAACTTGGAATTAAACCTTATTTAATTAGAATTCATATAGAGATATTGTGAGTTGATTGATTAAGGTGTTTAACTTAATTCTATCTTAATTGTGGATTTGGGTTAATACGGTGTTAATGCATCGAGAGGTGGTTAATACTAATTTTGTGTTCTTGATTAATAAACTGAGATAGTGAATTAAACTGGAATAAGGGGATAATAATCAGAGGGATACATAGAGTGAAGTTACAAGCCTAATTCTCCAATATTTATTTGAAAATTCTGTTTTAGGGTTTGTTGGTATTTAGTTGATTTTTAATAATTTTAATATTTTCATTATAAACTAGAAATTGATTAGTTTAATAAAATTAGGATTACTAGAAGATTGGTACTTGCGAGTTTAATTTCTTGCTAAGTCTCTGAGGGAACGATACTTTACTTACTATTATATTTCTTATTGACCATGTATACTTACGTGTTGTGCGTAATTAGATTTTACCAAACAAGGCTTTGCGTCTAGGTTATGATAGATATCATATGCCCACAGAATTATCCTTGGTTGACCCAATAGACACCAAAGAAAAACGAGAAGATTACTATCATATTCTCTCCAATGGTGAGTCTTCTCTTGACATATAATTATCTCTACTGTCTTTAATTGAGAATTATATTTTATCCAAACTCCAAGATTATATAGGTAGTGCTCTTAGATATACTCAGCAAGTGTATGAGCACAGCCCTGTCTTATGATAACACGAAGTCGCATGCCGTTAGACATCTTGTATGGTAGTGGCAAAACACCCTTCCAACGTTGGGTTTACCTCACCCTATTTGATTCACCAAATATAACTACTAAATGATGCATAAAATACAACACACTATTCCAAAGTTCTCAATTAAATTATTTTCATACTATTTAGGGAGAACTTTCACAGCTAGAGACCACCGTTCTATTCTCCTGTTACCCCCGCTCGACCCAGCTACACTCTTATTACCTGAAAGAAATTGTGAAGTAAAAGGGTGAGCACAAATAGTCTAGTAAAGAATATCATGACTAAAAATAATTAAATTATCAATAGCCTTCATCATTAATAAATCAGAGATTTAGAACATATGATAGATGATAAAACTTTTCAACCATAGTTGCAGCGGAACGAGCAATCCATTAGAAGAGTCAAATAGACCATAAAGTCTATTATCTTCTCCATATTAAAAATCCATCAATAATGTTTTATCCCTATAACATCAATCAACAATTCTGGTCCACAATCATATAAATCACTCATAATCAGAATTGTGGTTCTAAATTCCTCTTCTCATCCAGGACGAAGATACTTTTTATCACCTGTCTTTACATGAAACATCAAAGATCATGGTTATACCAAATCACAGTTCTTGTTCATAATCATACTGATAAATTCATCTTTGCACTACGACCAAAGATATTTGTCGACAGTTCATCTTTGCACTACTGGCCAAAGATATTCAACAATAGATCATCTTTGCACTACAGGCCAAAGATATTCAACAACAGATCATCTTTGCACTACAAGCCAAAGATATTCAACAACAGATCATCTTTGCACTACAGGCCAAAGATATTAATATCTCAAAGAAATATATAATCATCTCAGAATTTATATAAACAATAATTATAACCATGTTGATCAATTCACCTTTGCACTTAAGCTAAAGATATTCAATTATAAATTCAATGGCCATGATCATTCCAGTCAACAATTCAACTTTGCACTACTGGCCAAAGAGAACTCATAGTCACGATCATACCAATAATCTATCCATCTTTACACTCAAGTCAAAGAGAAATTTCATCACCAGGATTATAAAAATGTTATATATGATAATAAAAACAATATGATCAACAACAACATTTAATTTCAAGAGCAATATTCATAAATCAACGATAATTTGGTCAGAAAAAGAAACTAATTTTGTTGTGAATAGTACCCATGAATAGTAACTCGTGAATAGTAACTCGTGAATAGTAACTCATGAATAGTACTCTGTATTCATACATAGTACTGTATACGTAAATAATGTCATATACGTAAAGAGTGTCATATACATGAATAGTGCCATATACGTAAATAGTGTCGTATACGTGAATAGTGTCGTATACGTGAATAGTAACCCCGATATGAAAAAGGTAAAAATTCCACAATAAAATCCATATCAATATTTTAGTATAATGATATTGAAAGAATAACATCATTACGAAGAAAATATCATCCCTTACTATCCCTTACAATCCCTTACCTCAAAAGAACCGTACTTTCGCCTGAAATATCAAGTATAAGGCTGAAGGAAACTTGCACTGTTGAATAGCAACTCACAAAGTATCTAAATACTCACAAAATACGCTCGATAATATAGAGAGAGAAAGAGAGAAAACTTGTTTCTGGTGCGATTTTTAATTCTAACTCAGCACCCTATTTATAGGAAAATATTAGAATGCCAAAGCAGACTTGACCTGCAACCTGATGGCTTTACCTGCTACTATTCCCACCCACCAAAAATTAGCCATCTTCCCCAACAACCAAAAGTGGGGCCCACCTATATTTTTAATAAAAATATTTTAATTTCTGAAACTTCAATAGTTCATAATAAATAGCCCTTTTATCAGAAAAAATATGAATTTTATGTTCATTCCACACGAAATCGAATTCTCTACAACTTTGTAGCTTTAAGTTTTTCCAAATTCCAAACGAAAAATGACCGAAATCCATATACGAACGATTTTTAACACCTCTTAAAATTCATAACAAATCATACATTAATTTTTAACGGTTCAAAATTTGTGGACATAAAATCAACTTATATATGTATAACATATCCAAAAATCACAACAATCCAACGGTTGGATTAAAATTACAACTCACGCAATAGAGCTTTAAGAACACTGATTTGATTTTCGGACTATAAGTCCCTCGTACCAGTTTCACTCAAACAGTCACCACGAAAAATCCACAAAGAATAATTGGGTGATTCAAATTTATGCGTTTAGCTTACTTCTAGGGGTTTCTTTTGATATATGGCTCATCTCCTAACTTATTATACATAAAGAGTTATGGATTTTATAAAATCAAGTAATAAACTAATTTTTCTAAAAATCCCATATTTGGTTCTTCTTTTCATTTCTAGATTTCTTTCATTTGATTCACGTACCGTGAATTTAGTGTGAAAATATCACCATTATTATATAATTATATAACCACATTATACATTTATAATGTAAGGTAAAATATCAATTTTCAACAATTGACATTTTTCTAAGAATTCCTCCATTCCGATAAAATACTAATAAAACACCTCAGCATTAATTCTTTCATTTATATCCACACAAAATAAATATTTCTCTATCCATCATTTATATACACATAAAATAAATATTTTTTTATCATATAAATCAATAACTAATTATTCACAAATAATATTACAGAATTACAATTATGACAACCAGGCCGTTCCCAGGAAAGAGGGGGCTTTCCAATAAGGATTTCTCCTTACTGGCGCTCAATTAGGTGACCAAACCCCTTCTTAGACAGAACTTCCTTAGACATTGCCAATAATGCTATCTAACAACATTATTTAAATAATATGAATTATTGATATGATAATGGGCAAACTGTGCAGTGACAATTATTGAACAACAATAACATAAAATATCAACGTAGCAATTATTGAATCAATAAAATAAAATATTGAACTGTAATTACTGTAACAATTATTGAGTAGTGTCTTCTTACGTAAGAATTAATAATTTAAAAATACTGTTCAATACCGTGTGCTATTGTGCAACCACGCGTATTACTATATTTTAACCACCGAGTATTCCAACAGTGTTAACGGTAACAATTACGCCGTTATTTATAAAAACTCAAACTTGTCGTTTTTTTAATCTGAGAGTTATTCTGTTATGGAGTCCACAAATGGCTGCGCCGTCGTACAAATATTCCCCGACAACAATGAATATTTTATAACCACTTGCTTATTTAAAAAAAAATAATTTCACCCATAACTTTAAACTTTTATTAATCTAACTATTTACTAAATAGAAAAATTGAATACTTTTATTTCATAAAATTCGGGGTCTTATAATCTCCCCTCCTTATGAAATTTCGTCCTCAAAATTTACGTACCTGGTATTTCAAAGAGTTGAGAATACCTTACTTTCATTTCAGATTCCATCTTCCTTTTCATCACGATTTCTCCATTGCTCATTTCCTGTATTTCAGATATCATTCTAGAATACAGCTTCAAAATAAAGGTTAATTGACATACCACAATTTGTCAACTTAAGTAAGAAATTTCAGCTTAGGTAGGACACACACTAGCGAAGGATATTACTCGTCTCTCCCTTCCTAGTTCTAATCTCGGATCTTCGCCAGAGACCATATCTCTAAGCTCTGATATCAACTGTAACAACTCCCAAAATAGGTCCATTCCACCCAACCCATTCTAAGTAGCCAAATACATGGTATAGAAAATAACTATAACTTTATTATTACAATTATCGTGCAAAATACGACAATACATATGTTGTGAGTTTTGATACAAATATATACCAACTGTGACTCTCATCCCAACCTTTGATAGCACCTCACAATAGCACCTTACATAAAGGTACAGTCAATAACTATTTTAGAAATTAAAATCTTCAAAAAATACTCAAGGAAACCTTCGTACATGGGAGGCCATGCATCTTCTTACGTAAGAATCAATAATTTAAAAATACTGTGCAATACCGTGTGCTACTGTGCAACCACGCGTATTACTGTATTTTAACCACCGAGTATTCCAACAGTGTTAACGGTAACAATTACGTCATTATTTATAAAAACTCAAACTTGTCATTTTCTTCATCCGACAGTTATTCTGTTATGGGGCCTATAAATGGCTGCGCCATCGTACGAATATTCCCCGACAACAAGAATATTCCACGACCAAACAAATATTCCTTGACAACAATAAATATTTTATAACCACTTGCTTATTTTGAAAAAAAAATATTAATAATTTCACCCATAACTTTAAACTTTTATTAATTTAACTATTTACTAAATAGAAAAATTGAATACTTTTATTTCATAAAATTCGGGGTCTTACATAAACACTCGGGATATTACATTCACCTATTCTTCTAAGAATTTCATCCTCGAAATTTTATTTATTAATCTTCATTCATTCAATCTATCAAAATAGATTTTTCGTTAATACTTTATTCATTCATTGGGTCCTATAACCACTTTCTTTCCACAAAGATTTTTTTACAATTATTAACTTTTCTATTAAAAGTTTTACATTATTCTTTGATAACTCATCTCCTTCTCATTTCAAAATTTCTTTCTTCACTTATTCAATAAATTCATCATTCAGTGTCGCATTCTACGACTTACTTCTTTCTAAGGAATATCATCCTTACCACATTCACCTTTTAGAATAGCAAGAATCTTCCACAATTGCTCAATAATTGGGAAGCGATATGAATAATAAGAAATTTAAAAGATTCCAAATCATGTTGAGGGGTCACAAGACCGTGAACTCTATTCTCGATTTACTAGTGCTTCAACTTAATCCTTCACACTGCAAACCAGAGTGTTTATCAATTACAAAGACTGAAAACACCCTTCATACGCACACTAGGTGGCCAGCCTATTGTACCATTATGTTGGGCCGCAACGTAGTGTTTTGTAACGACTATATGCATTACGCTCAGAACCATTGTCCCCGAAAACATGTCCCCTTATAGGGTTGTTCACCTCAACTTTTCAACATCTGAATTCGCACAAAAATAATTTGGCTGGGCATAACTTTTCAATAAACGCTTGAATTTCATGAACATCTTTTAATAATCGTGTAGCTGAATCAAATAGCATAGACTTCTACAACAATTCGAACATCATTCGAAATATACATAAATATATATATATATATATATATTCTTATATCTTAAAGTAATCTCAAAAATCTTTTTATGACATCATGATTCCGCACTGTATTTACAGTCCGTTTGAGGATTCCGTCATTTGGTGATTTTATCATACTACATCATACTATAGTGGGTTGACGATCCTTAGATCACATCCAACACTAAGTAATACTGCATTGATGACTCCATCATTTTTATCATATCTACACCAGGTTCCATGATACATTGATAATATATATATAAAAAAAATACATTTTGATATATTTCACATCATTTTTGTCCAGCCGAATCAATTAGCATAGACATACGAATAATAATATTATTTTTAAAACTCATTAGTTTCATCATTTGATCCAATGTTTTTCAAGAAAAATAGAAGTGCAACATCAGCACGAAGTCAATAAATTTTTATAGTCTAGCATAGCTAGAAGATTTAAAATACTTGTGCTTCCACCATTAACTTCACTTTCTATAATGATCCATTGCTTAATCAGTCTATGTATTCCTAT
The DNA here is from genome assembly GCA_016801055.1 of Panax notoginseng. Taxonomy (NCBI): domain Eukaryota; kingdom Viridiplantae; phylum Streptophyta; class Magnoliopsida; order Apiales; family Araliaceae; genus Panax; species Panax notoginseng. Next base: position 42,793,348 of record CM029012.1, read on the forward strand.
CATCCTCAAAACTCCATTCACACTTATCTATACCCCAGTTCATCAAACTTACCACACTTTGGAAGTTCATGAACTTGCCACAATAATATGAGCTTAAGAACTTATCCTAGTCAGACCATAGGCGTCCATTCGCTGAGGGGTTCAAAACATACCATATTATTATGAGTCACGAATGTACCATATGCATTAGTTTTAAAAACTCGCACCTACCCTAATAATATCTAATTAATCTTAATAGTTTCTAACTATCAAATATACACATGATAAAAGAATCACCTTTTCACCACACATACATTAATAGCGCGACACCGAAATTTCAATGATTATCAATGTGATAAACTGAGAGCAAGCACAAAACCCTCGCCCATACAAAGGTTTGTATAACTTAGCCATCACATGAGTCTTCAATTGAAATTCCACCTAACTCTATCTTACTCTTAACTTGCTCTTTGCTCAATACGAATTCCTCATATCACATTATCTATAACTCCTCGTGAGTTATCTCATACTATTTCATAGTACACCATCTTCATAGCATTAAGTTATAATTATTCAAACATTACAGACCATCTTTCTTTTATAACTTAAACGAATCACGTCGTGATCTTATTCTATAATCATCTCTCTTTAAATTATTTTCTTAACTCGTGATCGTTTTGTTTTACAATTCCCTTTCTTTCCTTTTTCATCATTTACGACATTATTCGTTATCTTGGCTATTGGAGTTAGGGAACTCCTGATTCTTATCTATATATATTTTCAAGATCCTTCTTTGAATCTTCTTGTTTATATAACAATTCTTGCTTTAAGAATTTCCAACTTCATTTATATCGTTCAACATTTTAGTCAAGTTCTACATTTTCATCATACGTATCCATTTCTATACTTGGTACACATCGAGTCTCTAACAGTTTCAATATGGTACGCTGAGTGGTTTCCCACAAATAACCAACAAACTAGATTTCGAGTTGCTAGTTCGTATATACCTCCGCTCTATGAAGGAATTGTTTAGCCCAAATACCATACATCAACTACTAAAGAGTACAATTGCACCATACTTGAATATAACTCTCTATTCTTAACTTCTTTATCACTCTCTTTTTATAGACATTGTCTATTTATTATCACCTTACATCCTTATTATTGGAGTTGGGTAACCCCACATTCATATTCCTTATAACTCTGCGAGATTCTTCATTGAATCCTTTCACGCATATTTTAATCCCTTATTTATAAATTTTTTAAATTACTTCTTATTGTTCAAACTTTATTTGAGCTTATCCTTTCATTATCTTCACCTTCCTTTTCTAAGGTTATAGCCTAAGGTACTCCTACCTAAGGTTTCTAACCTATCAGCTCTGATACCAACTGTAACGACACTGAAATTCATACAATTTAATTCTCAATTTCAGTCGTTAATAATACATTTAACCTCTACTTTTACATCATTAAATGATAATACAACCATTAAAATTTGTAGAATAATTAAAATTTTCTATTACAAATTATCCTTGTTCCCAAAACCTTCAACATTTACATCTAAATATCTCATAATCAACTTAATACTACAATAGTTTACATCGCGAAACGATATTACAAATCAACATTTATACATCATTTAAACATGGCTCAAATAATACTAACACAACCAAAGTATAAAACTTCAAGTATCACACCTGATTCCTATCTTTCAATTAACACGTAACTTTACCTCAAAATCTTGACCTGCAAAAATGGTTATTTGCAAGGTTGAGCTCGACAGCCCAGCAAAATCTAAAAGTTTTCATGCATCACATAGCACATAATAACATGCTCAACATATATTTCATAAACATTGGACTAACATAACATACATGCTACAGTTCATATAACAAGTATAAAGATTGAGTTTCTTACTCAATCAACATACTTTACTCAATTAACATAGTCATAAGTTGACTTTGATGTGTCATGCTTTCAACATAAATATAACACATTATGTTATTTGCAATAAAGACTTAAAACAATTAATCATCAAGTTCACGTAGCAAATAGGAACTGAAAGACTTGCCTTGATCGTTGTTTACCAACAATAGTATAACAGCTTACAGCTATCTGCACTTCACGTGCCCTACACAATTATATAATCATTCACATTAACTATTAGTCACATAACAACGCATAGTAGTTATAATATAAACATTACACTACATATCATAACCCTTCCTATCATAAATACACAATGTTCAATTGGATTATGTTAACTTTTGACTTATATCTCACTATATTTCATACTCGAAGATCATTCAAGTGTTAAAGTATTGCTAGGAATCATTATTGGTTTTATATTAAACCCATATTGTATTTTATAATATTCATTTTATTTGACTTAAAACACTTTTTACATTCATTAACACTTGGCACGGCGTTTCGACGTTCATTCGTCACACGCCCGATTTGTCTCTTTTGTGTATGCTTAGTATGCTTATACAACTTATCTAATACATCATTTATCAATGTTAAGTGTCATTATATTTACTAACATTCATGTTTTATAACTTAGAACAACATATTTTATCGTCAGAAGCACTACACTTGCATACGTGCATGCCCGACGCCCTCCGATTGGCTCCCAAAACACAATAGTTTTAAAGATGAACATTTGGACCTATGTTCCTGACATCAAATTGAAAAACTTAAAGAATAAAAGTTGTAGGTCTATTCATCCTCGTTTCGGATCATCCTGAATCACCTCAATCGGAGTTCGTATGAAAACGTTATGGTTGTTTTACCAAACTAGGTCAAAATAGTCACACCTTGAACACTATGGGCGCGGCCGCGCCCAACTCCTTCATGGTTTCAGCGCTCCCGCAGGACTTGGAAGTGCCCAGCTGCCCGCCCACGCTCCTGGGATGGGCAGCCACGCTTGGCTACGCCCAGGTTACAGTGTTTTGCGATTTTTGACCCTTTTCTCCTACTAATCTTTATAACTTGAGTTATACACATCCAAATTAGTCCGTTTTCGATTCGATGGATTCGTAATTCATAGAACTACAACATACTAGAATTCTAACAATTTATAAAAACATTAACTAACCTTAAATTTGACCCAAAACACATGTTCATACTCTAGTTTCGTGTTTTAAACATGTTTAGCGAATTCATTCACTACGAATTCGTTTTACATCCGTTTTTGTTTATTCCAATTGTGTTGTTTTCGTTTCTTCACATACTAACATAATCCAACACCAATTTATAGATTATAATACATATTGATCATAAAATTTATACTTTCAAAAGTCAATTTTCATGAAAAAATATTGTTATAAGAATTCTTTCTACTACAACCCAATTTCATGTTTTTAATCATCAAATAACACCTACATAGGATAGATAACAGATTATAAACCCTTTACAACACAATTACCAATTATTCCAAGAAATCATTCCCCCAATTTCTTCTCTTTACCCAAAAATTCAAGAATATCAATCATAATTTTCATGGATTCTCTTACTACAATCATGTATAAATATTAACCATATATGATGATTAGCAATTTATAATCCATATACACAAGTATATATATCAATTCAATCATAACTATAAGTTTTTAGGGAATAACCACAAAGAAATCAAAACATATAGGTTATAAGAAATTTATACCTTAAACCCTTGATTGTATGCTAGCAAAATTGAGAGCAATCCTTTTCCCCAAAACCCTTCTTCTCTAACCAAGCTTTATCTCTAATCTCTGTGTTTCTCTCTTGAAGTTCTACTATCTAGCCTTAGGGGAAAAATAAGAAGCGTAGAAGAATAACTGACCTCCCTCAACCCACATACTCATCAGTTTTAAAATAAAAGACGTCAGTTGAAAAAACCAAAGGCCACAAGGCCTTGTTTGGCTAACCAAAAATTTCCCCAAACTAAATTATTTAAATAATCTTATATTATATAGTTTCATGTCACACCTTTAGTTAATTAAATAACTTTAGCTCAATTAATTTTATAACTTGTAATGGTAATTAAAATAATTTCTATTATAATTATATTTATGAATAATAAATAATTCTATATCTAATTTAATAAATAAATTAGACACATCACTTTATTTAATTTATTTATTTTCTTTAATATTAAACAATTCATTTATTTTAATTATTTTCTTAAATATTAAGCAATTGATTTAATTTAATTATTTCCTTAAATTAAATCCTTCAAATAAAATTTTCATTACTCAATTTAATTAACATTAATCAATTTAGTTACTAAATTAATTCTCCATAATTCATCAATTATTTATTTTCTCAATAAATAAATAAATAAAAATATTTATTTAATTCAATAAATATTTAAAATTAATTACTAAATTTATTTAATTCCTTATATAGTTAACTTAACTATTAAACCTCATTTTCCCAATATATGAATATATATTTCTCTTCACACCTTATTATATATTTCAACATATATAGCACGTGTATATACATACTCAAACTCAAAACATCTCATAATAAGAATTTTAATTATTAAATTCTTATTTTAATAATTTATAAAAATTTGGATTGTCACATCCTTCCCCCTTACAAGGATTCTATCCCCAGAATCACAACTCAAATAATTCATTCGTCACATTCTTCCCTCCTTATAAGGATTCCATCCTCGGAATCACCGAAACCCTACCTTACTTAGGTTTTCACCAAATCTCTTTTCAAAATTTATCATCGAATATCTTCAACACATTACCTTAATATAAATTTAATATTTCCTACTACATTCATTTCTTCAACAAATTCTAGGTTTTATTTCATAACCTTTACTTAGACTCAATTATATTTGAGTATTACATATTCTTTAACCCATTAATTTCCTTTTTTAAGGATCTTTATCATAAACTGTGACGCCCCCAAAATAGGTCAATTCCACCCAACCCATTCTGAGTCGTCAAATACATGGTACAGAAAATAACTACAACTTTATTATTACAATTGTCGTGCAAAATACGACAACACATATGTTGTGAGTTTTGATACAAATATATACCAACTGTGACTCTCATCCCAACCTTTGATAGCACTTCACAATAGCACCTTACATAAAGGTACAGTCAATAACTGTTTTAGAAATTAAAATATTTAGAAAATACTCAAGGAAACCTTCGTACATGGGAGGCCTGATGAGTAGGTTTTTAATCTACGATTTATGTTCGTTTAGCTTGATATATTGTTAGTTTTTGGTAATTTCATGTTACTTTTGATGGGTTGTTTGCTTGTTGCAGGATAACCCATGGGTCTATCAAAATGTTATAATTGGAAGGAGATTTCGAGCAATTTTGGAGCTTCTGACCACATAGTAATGTAGCACGGGGCGTAAACAATCTTCTGAGGCGATAACGCGGGGCGCGCGGCTGGCGTGTGTTGTACGGCGTGGGGCGCGCTGCGTCGGTATCTTTGTTAGGCAAGAATTGATTTTGTGCGAGAAGTTGGGCTATGTTGGGAACTATTTTGTGGGATGGTTGTTAGTTTATTTTATGGGAGTATTTGACTATTGAGTTGTTGATTTTGAAAAGGATTCATTTTCTCCACCTGATTTCTAATGGGGAGAGTTAGAGTTGTATTAGGATTGATGTATGGAGCTGAATTGAGACTATTTGTATGCTAAGTGTGGAATAATGAGAGGGCTGGACACACTTTGGGGGAACGAGATTGGAGAGCAAGAGCTTGGAGGAACGAAGAAGAAGAATAATTTCACGAAGATTTCATATTTGAAGGGCGAGAAGGGTGGTGTATTACTATTCTCTTCTAATTTCAATATTCTGTAATTGGGATGATGTTTTCTTTTATTTATTCAGTATTTAATTCGTTAACTATGAACTAAATTGCTTATTAGGCTTATAATGGATCTTTAAGTGGAACAATGATTATGTAACCTGGGTTTTCAGTTTAATAAAGCTATTATGCAATTTATCTATATTAATTTGAGCTTGAATTTATAAATTGCTTGATCAACAATTTTATGTGGATTTGTATGAATTCGAGAGATGAAATATAAATCTAGACTTAATTAATATAGCATGTGTTCTTGATTTATGTGAATGAACAGAATCTTGATGTATGTTAGGGTATAGATATGCTTGAAATCGCATGTAATCATGAAGAGAACTTGGACTTAAACCTTATTTAATTAGAATTCACATAGAGATATAGTGAGTTGATTGATTAAGGTGTTTAACTTAATTATATCTTAATTGTGGATTTGGGTTAATACGGTGTTAATGCATCGAGAGGTGGTTAATACTAATTATGTGTTCTTGATTAATAAACTGAGATAGTTAATTAAACTGGAATAAGGGGATAATAATCAGAGGGATGCTTAGAGTGAAGTTACAAGCTTAATTCTCCAATATTTATTTGAAAATTCAGTTTTAGGGTTTGTTGGTATTTTGTTGATTTTTAATAATTTTAATATTTTCATTATAAACTGAAAATTGATTAGTTTAATAAAATTAGGATTAATAGAAGATTGGTAGTTGCGAGGTTAATTTCTTGCTAAGTCTCTGAGGGAACGATACTTTACTTACTATTATAATACTTGTTGACCACGTATACTTGCGTGTTGTGCGTAATTAGATTTTACCCAACATGTTTTTGGCACCGCTGCCGGGGACTTAGTATAGATTTTATTATTTTGCAATATCAGTTTAATTAGTCCAGTTTTACTTAAACACCTTTTATTTGTGTTTTGTTCTTCTTATTTCAGGTTTTTGAAAGTGGTTTATGCAAACTCTATCCAGAAATTCAGACTTGCTTCCTTTTGAGGACGACATTGAGAGAAGGTTTCAGAGGTTAAGTAAGTGGATCAAGGAAACAAGGGACGAATTCAAAAACTCTGATAAGGAAGAAGCAATGGCAGTTGAAGATCAGAAAGCATTAAGGGACTTCGCCACACCCAAAGTGACTGAAGTGCAGTCAAGCATTACCAGGCCCGCAATAGCCGCTAATACATTTGAAATCAAGCCTAGGACGATTCAAATGATTCAGAATTCAGTTCAGTTTAGGGAATTGGCTAATGACGATCCGAATGAACATCTAGTCAGCTATCTGGAAATTTGTGACGCTTTTAGGTACAATGGGGTGTCTGATGATGCGGTGAGACTTCGCTTGTTCCCATTCACTTTACGGGACAAGGCGAAGAGTTGGTTGCATTCTCTATCGTCAGGGTCGATAACTACATGGGAAAACTTAGCTCAGAAATTCCTTGCCAAATTCTTCCCACCGGCGAAAACTGCAAAGATGAGGAACGAGATAACGATGTTTGAGCAGCAGCATGGGGAGTCGCTATATGAGGCATGGGAGAGATACAAGGAGTTACTCAGAAAGTGTCCGCATCATGGATTGCCGAAGTGGCTGCAAATGAACACCTTTTACAACGGACTACATGGGAATCTGAGAACGAGTATTGATGCAGCGTCAGGCGAAGCATTCATGGCTAAGAGTTACGAGGAAGCCTATAATTTGATTGAAACCATGGCGGCCAATAACTACTAGTGGCCCACAGCAAGAATGACACAGGCAAAGGCAGCTGGGGTTTTGGAAGTAGACGGGGTGACGCTAAATAAGCACAGATTTCTGCGCTGTCCATGAAGTTGGATGCCATGACAGGGGCTCAGGTACAACAGGTTGCAGTGGTATGTAAATTGTGCACAGGTGACCATCCTACAGATCAGTGCGCAATCAATCCACCGTCAGTGCAATTTGTAGGTAGCTACAACAAAATTCCACAAAATACATACCAAAATACTTACAACTAGGGGAATAGGAACCACCCAAATTTCTCGTGGAGCAATAACTAGCAAAATCAAGCTCCATGATCATCGTATTCCCCGGGTTTTCAGAATCATCAACAACCAGCTCAACATCAGGAAAGAAAATCAGATCTAGAGAAGTTGGTGACAAAATACATCACAAGCAATGAGGTGGCTATGAAGAATCAAGCAATAGCAATGAAATTACAAGAGATGGCTATCAAGAATTTAGAAAATTAGATAGGACAGATTGAGTTAGCATTGAATAATACACCACAAGGAACATTACCAAGTGACACTGAGAGAAATCCAAAGGGTAGTCATGAGCAATGTCAAGAAATTATGTTGAGAAGTGGAAAACATCTCGTGGGTAACAGTGCAGAAAATTCAGTGACACCGGAGGAAAAAGTTGATGACAGTAACGTGGTTGAAGGTAACAAGGGTGAGGATAAGCAAAGTGAGGACATAAAGTTAAACAATAAGCCAATTATTTATCCTCCACCACCGTTTCAGCAGAGGGCCCAAAAACAAAAATTGGATAAGCAGTTCGCTAAGTTTTTAGAGATTTTCAAGAAACTTCAGATTAACATACCATTTGCAGAAGCCCTAGAGCAAATGCCGAGCTACGCGAAATTTATGAAAGGGATTCTGTCAAGGAAGAAGAAATGGGAAGATTTTGAGACAATTGCACTAATAGAGGAGTGTAGTGCAGTATTACAGTAGAAATTACCACAAAAACTTAAGGACCCAGGGAGTTTCACTATCCCATGCACAATCGGGAATATGCATTTTAGCAAGTGTTTATGTGATTTGGGGGCGAGTGTGAATCTTATGCCATTGTCAGTATACACAGAATTGGGTTTGCCCGCGCCAAGGCCTACGAATATTTCATTGCAATTGGCGGATAGGTCGGTCACATATTCGAGAGGCATAGTGGAAGACATATTGGTTAAGGTGGATAAGTTTATATTCCCTGCAGACTTTATCATTCTAGATTTTGAAGAGGACAAGAACATCCCAATTATCCTAGGGAGACCTTTCTTGGCCACGGGTAGGACACTCATAGACGTACAAAAAGGAGAACTTACTATGAGGGTCCAAGATCAAGAAATGAAATTTAATGTGTTCAAGGCCATTAAATTCCCTACGGATGAGGAAGAATGTTTTCGGATGGATCTAGTTGAGAAAATCATCAGTGAAGATATGAGCAAGAGTTTGGTCAACGATCCGTTAGAAACAACTTTACTGGGGGATGAAGAGGTCAACGACCCAGAATTGGTGGATTACTTACAAATGCTAGACTCATTGCCACGGGTTAGCAGATTCAGAGCACCATTTGAACTTTTACACACGGAGGAGATAGCCACAAAGAAATTGAAACCATCATTCGAAGAGCCACCAACTCTGGAACTCAAGCCACTCCCTAAACATCTCAGGTATGCGTATTTAGGCAATTCAAATTCTTTACCTGTAATTATTTCTGCTGTACTTAACGATTTACAGGAAGAAAAGTTGTTGAGGGTGCTTAGGGAACATAAAGCAGCGATAGGGTGGACAATCGCGGATATCAAGGGAATCAGCCCTTCGTTTTGCATGCACAAGATTCTGATGGAAGATGATGCAAAACCAACGGTGGAGCAACAACGACGACTTAACCCAATTATGAAGGAAGTAGTAAAGAAGGAAATTCTAAAATTATTGGATGCCGTAATCATCTACCCAATTTTTGACAGTAAGTGGGTTAGTCCGGTTCATTGTGTGCCAAAGAAAGAGGGAATGACTGTGGTACAAAATGAAGATAACGTGTTAATACCGACAAGAAAAGTAACAGGTTGGAGGGTGTACATCAATTATAGGAAGTTAAATAAGGCAACCCGAAAAGATCATTTTCTGCTACCCTTTATCTACCAAATGTTGGTCAGATTTGCTGGTCACAAATTTTGTTGTCTATTGGATGGATACTCGGGCTATAATCAGATTGCCATCGCTCTTGAGGATCAAGAGAAGACTATATTTACGTGCCCTTACGGCACATTCGCGTTCAGGAGAATGTCATTTGGGTTATGTAATGCACCGGGTACCTTCCAACGGTGTATGATGGCCATTTTCTCCGATATGGTGGAGAAAAACGTAGAGTCTTCATGGATGACTTTTTTTGTCTATGGAGACAATTTTGATACATGCCTTGGGAATTTGGTAATGGTGTTACAGTGATGCGAAGATACAAACCTTGTACTTAACTGGGAAAAATGCCACTTCATGGTTGAGAAGGGTATAATTTTGGGCCACAAGGTATCGGCTCAAGGACTGGAAGTTGACAATGCTAAGTTGGACACGATCGAGAAACTACCTTCACCGAGCTCAGTAAAAGGAATCAGAAGTTTTTTGGGACATGTTGGGTTCTACAGAAGATTCATAAAGGACTTCTCTAAAATTGCAAAGCTGTTGTGTAGTCTTTTAGAGAAGGACTATGTGTTTATTTTTGATGAGGAATGTAAGTCAGCTTTCGAGTTGTTGAAGAAGAAATTAACTACAGCCCCCGTGATCGTCGCACCAAATTGGAATATACCTTTCGAGCTGATGTGTGATGCAAGCGACTATGCAGTTGGGGCAGTTTTGGGACAACGCCAAGAAAAGGTATTGTCGACGTCGGGATTTTTAGATGTCCATTTCCGTTACTTGTTCTTTAGTGTTCTCATTTTAGGTGAGATTTGTTTAAAAAAATAAGTGAAAAAGGTCTGACATGTATAATGTCGACGATGGACTGTTAAGAGTTGCCAGTTGGTTTTTTAAATGGTTGTACCAACACAACTGAGAAAAAGTTTGCACATTGACCCAGTGATGTGACACTGCTATACGGGTCGATGAAACTGAGATTTATTTAGGGTCCGGGGACTTGGTTATGCGGGGAGAAGGTGTTAGGCACCCCCCGACATCCGTGTTACCACAGTGACCGCCTCTTTTCAAGAAACTATTATCTAAATATGTGTGTGTGTGTGTGTGTGTGAGTCAATGTGATGTTATTTGAAAGTGGTACGAGGCCTCGTTCGCACCTATATACGCAGGGTTTGAATTTATGTAAAAATTCAATTTTAGCAAGATATGGCAATGATGTTTTATAAAAGAGGTTTTTTTAAACCATGTCGCTCAATAGTAATTGAAGCCTTTTGCACTCCCATTTTATTAAATGCGCGGCTTGGTTGATTTTATTTGACGGCTGCGAAGCATCCGTACGAAAATAATGTACAAAATAATGTTGACTTCCTCGTGGGTATGGAAACCATCTGAGGAAATTCAGACACCGCAGAATAATTTACAAGCTGTTTACAGCTGAAAATTTTCATCACGGGAACCGAATCTAGATCCAACGGGATGAATCTGTGATCACATGATTCCTAGGCTCACATGATACCGCAATTTATATGAAAGCAGTAAGCAGGTAAATATATATATACAGACATGATCACCAACCACGAAGAACCTCCATGGGAGATCAGAAATGTAAAGAAAGATGTTAAAAGCCATCAACCGCCACGGAGGAAACTCCAGGTGGGACAAAACGTAGATAAATTGTAAAAACGGTCAACCACCACGAAGTAAACTCCTGGTGGGACGAAATGTAAATATATATATATATATATATATATATATATATATATATATATATATATATATATATAAAAGCATGTAAACGCACCGAATATAAAATCCAGGCTCACCGAACAGAGTTCGATAGCAGTTCATATATATAAGTATATATATATAAGCGAGTAAACGCACCGGATGTAAAATCCAGGCTCATCGAACGGAGTTCGACCACAGTTTATATATATAAGTATATATATATATATATATATATATATATATATATATATATATATATATATATATATATATATATATATAAGAAAGCAATTAAACGCACCAAACCGAAGTTTAGGCTCATCGAACAAAGTCCGACACACAGTTAATATATATAAGTATATATATATATTAAAGCAATAAACGCTCCAAACCGAAGTCTAGGCTCAACCGAGGCATAACTCGGTAATGTTAGTCAATATATATGTAAATATATATATATATATATATACTGAAATGAAACCACGGATCGAAGTCCGGGCAAAAGCAAGCAACACGACTCTCAACGTGTAGAAGGGTGTGTGCAAAGATGAAGAGAAAGACTCTAAAATGTGTGAGAAGGCTTACAACTGACTGCTAGAAAAGGCTTTTATATCTTTAAAGTGGGTAAATACTGGCTTTTGTATGTACAAAAGAGGGTTGTATATGAGCTCACAAGTGTTTAAAATGGGAAAAATACACTGTATGGCAAGTGTAGAGCGAATTATGCAGTTTCCCCGTCTTTTTTTTCTTAAAAATCAGCACCCCAAGCCTCTTATTTATAGGCAAAAGGTACCGCAGGTGTACCTGCGGTTCAGCCGCAGGTGTACCAGAGGCGGGTCGGGTCGGCCCAGTTTGGTCGGGTCGGGTCGTCTCAAAGTACGTGCACGCGGGCACTGTAATGTCCACTCAATTTTTTTGAAGTGCAATTCGGGCATCCGTTTGAGGTATACAGGACCTATTTCGGACTGCCGTTGTCGAGACTTTGTACGATGGTATGGGATTAGAGTTTGTACAAAGTCTTTGAAGATAGGACGATGCCCTCCGGTCTTCAAGCTTCAACTTTCATCCGTTACCCCGCACAATAGCAACTCGGGATTGGTTAGCCTTGTTGGCCGTTGTTACGTAGATGTGTTGAGACGACTTGGCGTGGCATCGTGTTGGTAAGATGACGATGTTGCCCCTTACCAGTGTTATTGTCAGGTTGGGTCGATACAACAGACGTTGCTCAGCTTCGCTGGGATTGGACTGCTGCAATTAGTTGAAAGTCCTCATTGTCATCTTTGAGGTGTGTATGTCTTCCCGATGCCATCGCTGGGCTGATACAGTGTATCTCATTGTGAGCGCCGAGATTGAAGCTGGTTGCACTTGTAACAAGCATTTTCGGGGTTAATGCCGAAATTGCTTTCCTTGGGGCTATCACCAAGGTTGGAGGCTATTCCCATGTTTAGGGCTGAGACTGGATACCTCGGGATTATCTCCAAGATTAATTGGTCTTCTCCGGTGTGTGTTCCGGTATTGATCTGCATGCCTCGGGGTTCTCTAAGATTGGAACGATTACTCCCAGATTGCGATCTGGGGTTGATGCTGAACCTCCGGTAGTATCCGGTATGGTTGTGGATTATCTTTCAGGGTTCTCTCATAAAAGGTGAATTTGCCTTCTTGCAATGTTAGTGTCAGTAGTACAGAAAATTTCGAGTGTCTACAGATGCCCCTCTTTATCATACTTATGCATGGCGATGCATGGGTAGGATAAAGAATCCTAGACACTTGAAACGTAATAAGACGAATAGGGTACTATGGATAGCAACATGATGTAGATGTATGATGCATGTGTACGGGGTTGTAGCCCAACACGCTGAGGATAATTGCTGGCTCCCTGTTGCTTTAACCAGGGATTGGCAATGATGACCAGATTTGATGTATAATCTGAGTCTGTCAGGATGTTGATGTTGGAGTTATCATTAAATTCTTGGATAAGGACTGGATCCTACAGAGGTACCTCTTATGTGTAAGAGATCTGTGGGGATAAAGCTTGATCTGTTTCAGGATGTGTATAACATATTCCATCATCCATCCTCCTTGATGACAATCTCCTGGTTTGTATCGTCAGGACATGTCAGGGTTCTGTTGGAGTTACAGCCAACAGCAAATGCTGTCAGGGATGCCTGACCTTCGTTGACGTATATTTCATCGATATGTGAATCAACGGCTGAAAAATCCTGTGGGATATACTATCAAGGTTGCTTGACTTTCGTTGTCGTGTAGATCAACGGAACATTGCGTTGTGACCCCCCCGCCGGGGAATATGGGTAATCGGGTGGTAAGAACCCCGAATGGCTCCAGAGCTCTGATAGGTCTAACACTCTATCGACTAGAATGATGTCAAGGCTGCTTGACCTTCGTTGATGTGTGTGTCAACGGCTTGAATGTACGTGGTAATCCCCTGCCGTGAATTCACGTTGCAAACCCCTCGGGAGATCTACTGGGGACGTATGCATTGATCAAACAACTATGTATGCTCTGATGGGTTTACTTGCCATCGGCTGAGATAATGTCAAGGCTGCTTGACCTTCATTGATTTGTGTGTCAACGGATGAACACACGTTGTAACCCCCGTCGGGGACTCACGTTGTAACCCCCATCGGGGACTCACGTTGTAACCCCCATCGGGGACTCACGTTATAACCCCCGTCGGGGATCTAGGTTGACAAGGATGATGATCCTGGGAAAGCGGCATTGGACCTGCGTACGGTATTGCCGAGCTTGACTGAGATCATTTGAGATCACTGGTATAGTGTACCCTATGTGTGGGCGAATACCAATGCGTGATGTACCGATTCAAAGTCTCATCAGAGAAGACCATGATTGTATGCAGTTTTGCTCAATCGCGTGACGTTTTTATTCTCGATTTGACCTTTTTAATTCGTAAGATCTCCTTTGCAACTCGAACTGGACCGAGTCAGAGGGATGGGACCCACATGGGGGTGCCGCAGGTGTACCTGCTGCAGCCGTAGATAGGCATGCGGCCAGGCGTGGATCATATATCCATCAGCCAACAGCATTCACAAGTCACTTTCAACTTGTTTCGCTTAGAGAAAATCGCGAGCCATCTTCAGATCTGCTGAGTTCGGGCTGCTTTCTGCAAATTCTGTCACCGTGCAAGTGTTCCACACTATCCTAGTAACGTATGCCTGTATTTTCTTTAGTTTCTGTCCGTTAGATTGTGAGTTATCGCACGAAATGCATCTAAACACATAGTAGTGGTTATGTATGCACAAATGACTTGATAAAAAATATTCATCATAGTAAATGTTAGTATTAAACCATGCTGAACATAATGATGTAAAAAAAATTGACTTTTGAGTCAGTCAAATTGGCACCTTTTTCTGCTATTTTTTGTTATATTTGAGGTCCAATGAGCAAAAGGTAGAAAGGCAAAGTACTCCTAGCATTGAGGTTGGCCTTATGCATGATGCTTTTGATTTTTAATGCATATATTATGTATATGACTTTGGGGAAGGTGTGCTACTGAATGGCCACCTAAACATGCCTGAGTGCATGTAGATAGTCCTATTTTCAAAGGGGACTATGGCAAAAATTTTCAAAAGGTAGGCATTGGGTAGTCATGTATTTTAACTCTATTGTTTGTTAAAGTAAATGCATGCATGCATATAATCATAAATGCATTAGAGAAAGCTCCAGGTAAGGAAATACCACACCCTTTCTGAGGTGATTTGGAGACTTGTTGTCCAGATATTATGGATCTGAATCAGCCGAGCAGTTCCTATAGGACAGCTTCTGGCGTACGGCGGAGGGCTTCTGAAGTGCCTCATCCCCGTTCTGTCAAACAGTCTCGTCGGTTGGTGGACGTTGTGATCCGTCCTGTCCAGGCAGATGTTTCGGACGTTGAGGACGAGGTGGATATTGAGGACCCTGCTCCTACTGCATCTGTCCCTCGTAGGGAGCTTCCGAGCATTCAGGTGGTGAACCCAGAGTTGCTGGGTGATTTGGGCAGACATCCATCGATGTACTTACATGCTAACGAGGTAAGGCGTTAGACTTTGCTTTTTCCTTCTTTCCTATTGATGAGGATTAAAGGGTTCTGACGTAGATTTGTATTTCATGCAGGTTCCAAGTTTTACACAGTCTCGAGGGAACTGGTTTAGCATCCACTCTATGTACCAGGCGCTTCATCCTGATTATAGAGCAGTAGTGCATGAATGGGGATTTGGGGCATTCTTCTCCATCCTTCCCCGTCGTTGTCCCTGGGGTTACCTCAGGGCATTGTCTGAGCGGTGGTTTTACCAGACTCAGTCACTCCACCTGCTGGATTGCAAGGTGATGATGATGCCGATGGATTGGCGATTTATCACCGGCGTGGAGTTTGGAGGGGAGCCAGTGCCTTGCATGGCGAATATTACCCCTACTACCGTCAGATCCTTGTTAGGAGTTTCGGCGGTGGCGCTCAAAGGTAGGACCGTCCGTTCAGGTCCTTTGAGCGTGGATGCTGTGAGCGGGCTATTGAGTGAGCCCATGCCTGATGATGTCAGGATCAGGGATCGCGTTCTGCGGTGATTGTTCCTGATGATCATTCGAGGCTGCTTCGTAGCAGATAACTCTTCCACGGTATCTTTTTCTTTGGTCAGCGCTACGCGTGACGTGGACAGTATTGGAGAGTACGATTGGGGCTCCTATAATATGCTCTGAATTTGTCGAAGGCAAACACAACTGGAAGTAGTTCTTTTTCGGTGGTTGTGTAGTTCAACTGAGCGTCTGTCAACGTTTTGCTGGAGTAGTAGATTGTGTGAAAGATCTTGTCGTGACGTTGTCCCAATACTGCTCCCACTGCATAATCACTGGCGTCGCACATCAATTCGAATGGTAAAGACCAATCGGGCGCCACAATGATCGGAGCAGATACTAACTTCTTCTTTAAATTCTCGAATGCCTCGATACATGACTGATCCATTTTGAAAGGGACATCTTTCTCCGATAGGGAACATAAAGGTTTTGAAATTTGTGAAAAATCTTTGTTGAAGCGTCTATAGAAACCTGCATGCCCCAAGAAGCTCCGGACTCCCTTTACTGATAATGGAGGAGGTAATTTTTCAATAGTCTCTATCTTTGCCTTATCCACCTCTAACCCTGCTGCAGAAACCTTATGCCCTAGAATAATCCCTTCTTTCACCATAAAGTGACATTTTTCCCAATTGAGAACTAGATTAGTTTCCACGCAACGTTTCAACACTAAAATCAAATTTTTCAGGCAAAGATCAAAGTTATCATCGAACACAGAAAAGTCGTCCATAAATACCTCCAAATTTTTCTCGACCATATCGGAGAAGATTGCCATCATTCACCGTTGAAAGGTTGTCGGTGCATTGCACAAACCAAAAGACATACGCTGAAATGCAAACGTACCGTATGGGCATGTGAATGTCATTTTCTCTTGATCCTCCGGTGCTATAGCAATTTGATTATATCCAGAATAACCATCCATGAGACAATAGAACTGATGTTCAGCTAGCCTATCCAACATCTAATAAATGAATGGCAAGGGGAAATGATCCTTGCGTATGGCTTTTTTTAGCTTGCGGTAGTCCATGCATACTCTCCATCCTGTAACTGTTCGAGTCGGGATGAGCTCATTAGCTTCATTCTTCACCACTGTCATACCCCCTTTCTTTGGTACACATTGTACATGACTTACCCATGAACTATCTGAGATCGGGTAAATAATGCCAGCATCCAACCACTTTATAATTTTCTTTTTTACCACCTCCTTCATGATGGGGTTTAGCCTTCTTTGCATCTCGATGGTTGCTTTTTCCCCCTCTTCCATTAAGATTTTATGCATACAGAATGACGGGCTAATACCTCGAATGTCCGCTATAGTCCACCCAATTGCTGTTTTGAATTCTCACAAGACCCGTAGCAGTTTCTCCTTTTGCGTATCAGTCAAATCTGTTGAAACAATCACTGGTAGGGTATCTTCTTTTCCGAAATATGCATACTGTAGGTGGGATGGTAATGGCTTTAAGTCCAGCACCGGTGGCTCTTCTATTGAGGGTTTGAACTTTTTACCTTCCGCTTCGGGCCTCTCTATGGTGTCGAAGGATTGAGTGCTCTTCTGAAAGACAGATGGTGTGTCTAGCCATTTGACATATTCGATATCCTCTTCACTACCATATTCGTCTGTCTCGAGCAAAATAGATTCAAGTGGGTCCTCCGAATAAGTTGTGCTGAATTAATGATTCACCAATTCCTCCATGACATCAACCCGCATACATTCACCTTTTTCTTTTGGGTAAGACATTGACTTGAAAACGTTAAAGGTGACCTGTTGATCTTCAACTCGCATTGTCAATTCACCTTTTTGAACATCAATCAATGTTCTACCTGTTGCCAAAAATGGTCGCCCAAGAATGATCGGGATTTCACTGCCCACTTCACAATCCAGAATAAAGAAATCCGCGGGAAAGATAGATTTATCCACTTTTACTAGCACATCTTCAACAATACCTCGTGGATATGTAATCGATCTATCCGCTAACTGTAAACTGATATTTGTTGGGCGTGGAACTTGAAGTCTGAGCTGGCTGTAAATGGATAATAGCAATAGATTTATACTGGCCCCCAAATCACATAATGCTCGTCCGAAAAACTGATTTCCAATCTCACACGGTATATTAAAGCTACCTGGATCCTTGAGCATCGGCGGTAACTTATTCTGAATGATGGCACTACATTCTTCAGTCAATGCTACTATTTCAAATTCACCCAATTTCCTCTTCTTCGACAAAACCTCCTTCATAAACTTCGCGTAACTCGGCATCTATTCCAAGGCTTCGGCGAAGGGGATGTTGATATGCAACTTCTTGAAGATATCCAAAAATCGTAAGAACTGCTTATCCAAGTTGGATTTCTGAAATCTCTGCGGATACGGTATGGGAGGCATTGTACTGGTTAGTCCCGAATTTTTCTGATGTAAGGTCTCATCTTGACGCTTTTCGGTTTCCACCACTTCCTCTGTTTCAATTGATGCCTTGTCCTCCTTTTCCCTATCCGTGACTGACTCTTGTAGTTCTTTTCCACTTCATAGAGTTACCACCTTACAATGCTCATCTCTGCTCGGGTTTTCCTCGGTGTCGCTCGGAAGTGTTCTAAGTGGTCGGTTATTCAATGCATGTACCATTTGTTCCATTTGATTTTCCAGATTTTTGATTGATGCATCCTGACTTTGTATACTTAGCTCCATTTGATTAAATCTCTTATCACTCTCCTCACTCATTTTCTCAGTTGCTTTAACAAATCTTTCCAAGGCTTCTTCCCAACTTGCTTTCCGCACAGGTTGTTGTGTCTGGTTTTGAAACTCGGAATTATTTTGTTGTCTCGGCGCTTGTTCTGCAGCTTGGTTTTTACTCCATGAAAACCCCGGATGATTTTTTCACCCCGGATTATATGCATTTTGATTCGGATAAGGCTGAGTGGACAAACTATAACTCCCCACATACTGTGCTGCTTCAGCATTTATGGCACATTGATCCGTAGTATGACCCCCAGCACATATTTCACAAACCATCGCTACTTGCTGAGTGGATTGTGGACGCAATAATTCTATCTGCTTAGCCATTGCGGTCATTTGCACTTGTAATGATGTTATTGCATCCACATCATACTTTCCTGCTGTTTTCGGAGGATTAGTCCTTGTCATGGGCCACTGATAGTTGTTGGTGGCCATCGTTTCTAACAACTGATATGCCTCGTTTAAATTTTTAGACATAATCGCTCCTGCTACTGCTGCATCAATACTTGCCCTCGTGGATGCTTGTAAACCATTTAAAAGAATTTAAAATAATTGATAAATCATCCTTAATGCGTTACACAATTTAAAATAATAAAGAAGAAGAAGAACTCCAAGTTTCAAGCCTTCAGATCTCCTCTTCCTCCTTGATCAATCCCCTATTCTGTCGAATCCCATTTTAATTCAGCCACATAACCCTTATATAGCTTCTCCCAATCCTAGTCCAAAACAACTTCCCAAATAAGCTCCCATTGTACAGTCAAACCCTTCGTCAACGCGCAAACTCGGTCAATTGAAATCCCGACCCAGCGCCCCGACGCTGGGAATAGTACTAGCCAGAGCGCCCCGGCGCTAGGAAGCAGAAAGTGCCAGTCATGCCCTATTTTAGTCCAAATGCTCCCAAATGTTCCTACAGCTCCCAAACCTGCAATAGCACAAATAAACATAGTAAAAACGCTACTAAAGGACTCGAGAATACACAAATCTAAGCCCAAGTATACCCAAGTCATGGGTATATTACCCAATCATCATAATTCATCGAAAAAATATTTATTTAATTCAATAAATATGAAAATTAAATTACAAAATCTCGTTTGTCACATCTTTCCCTCCTTAAAAGGATTCTGTCCCCAGAATCACGAATTAATTAATTCGACCCGTTATATTTTCCCTTCCTTACAAAGATTCTGTCCTCAGAATCACTTACACATAATTTAAGTAAATAAGTGAGGGTAATTCTTCATCATATTCTCTTCGAGTTCCCACGTAGCTTCTTCAGCATTGTGGTTCCTCCAAATTACCTTAACAGAAGGTATTACTTTATTTCTGAGAACTTGTTCTTTTCTGTCGACAATTTGAACAGGAATTTCTTCGTAAGATAAGTCTTTTTCAAAATGTAGGGGTGTCGTATTCAATTGCGTGCTTGTAATCAGGTTTGTAGGGTCGTAATACAGAAACATGGAAGACGTTGTGGACATTCTCGAGTGCTGGAGGTAGGGCTACCTCATACGCAACTTCTCCGATTCTTCTAAGTACTTCAAATGGTCCAATGAATCGTGAGCTTAATTTTCCTTTCTTTCCAAACCTGATCTTTCCCTTCTAGGGAGAGACCTTCAAGAATACATAACTACCCGATTCAAACTCAACATTTTTACGATGTGGATCGGCGTATTTCTTTTGCCTATCTTGAGCTGCTACCAGTCGTGTTCGGATCACTTTGACTATTTCTGCTATCTGCTGTACCAATTCTGGGCCTAACAATTGTCTTTCACCCACTTCATCCCAGTAAAGCGGAGTTCTGCACTTTCTACCGTATAATGCTTCATAAGGCGGCATGCCAATACTAGCGTGGTAACTGTTGTTGTAGCCGAACTCTACAAGCGGTAGGTGATCGTCCCAATTACCTTTGAAGTCCATTACACATGCTCTTAACATATCTTCTAATGTCTGAATCGTTCTCTCGCTCTGTCCATCTGTCTGAGGGTGATATGCTGTGCTCATTCGCAATTGGGTACCCATGCATTCCTGTAAACGTTTCCATAAGTTCGATGTAAAGCGCGGATCCCTATCGGAAACAATTAACACCGGAACTCCATGTCTTGAAATAATCACTTTCACATATAACCTTGCTAACTGATCTAAGTTGAATCTGATTTTGATCGGAAGGAAATATGCGGATTTCGTCAGTTGGTCAACGATAACCCATACTGCGTCGTAGCCTTTCTGAGTAGTCGGAAGGCCAACCACGAAGTCCATTGTAATATGTTCCCATTTCCATTCTGGGATCTCCAGCAGTTGTAGCAACCCACTCGGTCTCTGATGTTGTACTTTCACTTTCTGACAGGTTAGACACTTGGCAACACACTCTGCAACATCTCGTTTCAGATTAGGCCACCAAAAATGTTGTCAAAGATCTTAATACATCTTAATACTACCAGGGTGAATCGAATATCATGAGCTATGAGCCTCGTTCAAAATGTCTTCCTCAATGTCTGTTACTGGCGGTACCCAAATTCTGTTCTTGAATCTCAGTATTCCTTCCTTATCCATCTTAAATCTTGGTTCGGTTCCTTCAGATATCTTCCTTATCACCTTTTTGCATTCATCGTCCTGAAGTTGAGCCTCCTTAACTTTATCCAGTAGGGTTGTACCAGATTACATCTAAAACAGTTTCTCATCTATTTTCATAGGATAATTCACTTCTAACTCCAACTTCTCCATTGCTAAAATCAATTCCTTTTGAGCTGTCAGCATCATCAACTTCTCCCGACCCTTTCTACTTAAGGCATTGGCAACAACGTTTGCCTTACCCGGATGGTATAAAATCTCACAATCGTAGTCCTTAATTAATTCCAACCACCTTCTTTGGTGCATATTCAGTTCTTTCTGTATAAAAATGTATTTCAAACTCTTGTGGTCTATATATATTTCACACTTCTCCCCGTATAGATAGTGCCTCCATATTTTTAAAGCAAAAACCACTGCAGCTAACTCCAAATCGTGGGTCGGATACCCCTTCTCGTAATCCTTAAATTGTCGTGATGCATACGCAATGACTCTGCCGCTTTGCATTAGCACACAGCCAAGTCCTTTATGCGACGCATCACTATAAACAACAAAATTTCCTATATCGTCCGGAAGAGACAACACAGGTGTTGTACTCAACCTCTTCTTGAATTCTTGAAAGCTTTCCTCACACTTCTCCATCCAAACAAATTTCACAGCTTTTTGAGTCAAATTCGTTAACGGAGTTGCGATCTTGAAAAAGTCCTGAATGAATCTTCTGTAATAACTTGCCAATCGAAGAAAACTTTGTACTTTCGACGACGTCCTCGACTGATCCCAGTTAATCACGACTTCGACTTTAGATGGATCTACCGAAATTCTATTTTTATTGATCAAATGACCAAGAAATTGCACCCGCTCGATCCAAAATTTGCATTTCGAAAACTTGGCATACAACTTCTCTTTTCTCAACACTTCCAACGTTAATCTCAAATGCTCTTCATGTTCTTCCTTGGTTTTTGAATATTCCAAAATATCATCTATAAATACCACTACGAACTTGTCCAAAAACGGCTTGAACACACCATTCATTAGTCCCATAAAATGCTGCAGGAGCATTCGTTAAACCAAACGACATTACTAAAAATTTGTAGTGACCATATCATGTTCTAAACGTTGTCTTCGGTACATTGTCTGGTCTCACCTTCAGTTGACGATAACCACTCCTCAAATCTATCTTGGAAAAGTATTTCGCTCCCTTCAATTGATCAAATAGATCATCGATCCTCGGTAATGGATATCTATTCTTAATTGTGACCTTATTCAGTTCTCTATAATCGATGCAAAGACGCATCGTCCCATCTTTCTTCTTTACAAACAACATCGGCGCTCCCCACGACGATACGCTCGGTTGAATGTACTTCTTGTCAAGTAATTCTTGTAGTTGTACCATCAATTCTTCCATTTCTACCGGTGCCATTCGATACGGTGTCTTCGATATTAGAACTGTTCCTGGTGCCAAATTGATCACAAATTCAACCTCTCTATCTGGCGAAAGGCCTGGCAAATCGTTTGGAAAGACATCGACGAAATCTCTCACTACCGGTATCTCCTCTACTTTTGGGTTCTCTTTACGACTGTCGACTATGTAAGCTAAATATCCTACACAGCCTTGTCTTAACAACTCCCTGGCCTGCATCATCGTCAGACAACTCGCTTGTCTAGGCGACTTGCTACCATAAAACACAACCTTTGACGGAGTCATAAGGTTAATACGCTTCTTTTGGCAATCAATTACCGCCCCGTAATTGAATAACCAGTCCATTCCCAAGATAACGTCAAATTCCCCAAGTCGAATAGGGATAAGATCTATGTTCATGATATTACCCTTAATATCCACTCTACAGTTCTTATGCACGTACTTAACAGGGATTATTTCTCTATTCGCGATTTCTATGTTCATGGGGTATTCTAACTCATCCTTAGGCAATTCAAAATTCTTGGCAAAGTCATCGAATATAAATGAACAAGTAGCACCCGAATCAAATAATACATAAGCATTAACTCTATTGATCGGAATGATACCTGACACCACATCACGCGACTGCACTGCATCCTGCACCGTCATATTCAAGGTCCTGGCAGTCGGTCGATTGGTTGCGGTTGGTCCTGTGATGGTCAGAGTGTTTCCACCGCTATTTCCCCAGTTTCCTCTTGATCCTGCCCCTCCAGATCCTTTCTTAGGACAGTCTCTTGCCAAGTGATCCTTTGAACCACAAGTGAAGCAGGCACTTTTCTTTGGGTTAGGACAGTTAGGTGCTATGTGGCCTTCCTGACCACAATTGTAGCACACACATTTACCCTTCATACACACTCCCAAATGAGATTTCCCGCAGGTCAGGCATGCTTCAATCCTTTTCTTCTGACCTCCTTACTGGTTTTCGATTGATGTGTTGTCAGGCCACCTTCTCTTCTGATTATTATTACCTCCTCCCGTATTACTTCCACTAGCCTTGTTATTTCCTTCACTTTCATTCTTCTTCTTCTTCTGATCCTGATTGTATTTGGTTACCGCATCGCTTCCACCTTCAGCGAGTATGGCTTTCTCTAGTACCCCGGCGAATGTCTTCAACTGAAACATTAACACATTACTATACAACCACGACTTCAGTCCTTGTTCAAACCTTCTTGCTTTTCTCTCGTCTGTGTGCACTTGATATGTGGCGAACTTTGCCAACTTGTTGAATCTAGCCGCATAATCTGGTATAGACATATTCCCCTACTTCAATTCCAGAAACTGAACCTCTAATTGGTTCTGCGAGGTAGTCGGGAAATACATCTCGCAAAACATCTCCTTGAACCTCTCCCAGGTAATCATACCTTCTCCTCCACGAACCTTGTTTGCTTGCCACCAAAAACTGGCTTCAGCTTTCAGCATAAACGTTGCAAAAGCGGCCTTTTGGTCCTCTCTGACTCTTGCGACCTCAAAAACCTTCTCCATCACCCAAGTCTGAGCTTCGATTGGGTTCATGGAGCCTTTAAATTCTGGTGGTCCCACCGCCTTGAAATCTTTGAACGTTGTATTAGGTGGAGCTTGAGGTTGATTATTCATTGCTCTAGTTAGTAAGTTCACTAATTGTTGCACGGGATTAGCATTGGCGTTATTGTTGTTATTCGTTGACTCTTCCTGAGCTGGTTGACGGCTTTGTCTTCTTCTCGGCGACATATTTCTATTAAAATATATGCTTATTAGATCTTTATTTATTTCTCTAAATAGTTAAGGCTTAACTCAACAATTTAACATAATCACTTAACATATTATCTCAAACAACTTGATATATTTATTCAAATCAAAAGTTTTAACATCAAACGATAGCATCACTGCTATTTACATCAACTATCCCGAGATAAAGAATTTATAGGATTTAAAACATTTAAATATTCATTCGTTCATAAACACGTCTGAATTTACATCTAAAAACCAGATAAGTTTTTCACATAATTAAACAAATACTATCACTGCCTGTTAAGGCACTGAATAGCCTTGCTACGTTCCTCTTCCATGATGCGAGACATCGTTCTGCGATCCAGCATGTATAATGGTAAACCTTCAAATTGGATTGGGTACCTCAAAACTCGATCCTGGGCTTCATCCATTGCATTATTAAGTGTATAGTATGTCTCCCCAAGCTTAGCCTTCTTTACACGACAATCCCTTTCTGCAAGATCAGCACGACATGATTCTCTTACCCAGCCCTCCTCTGCTATGATCAACCTCTCTGAGCTTTCCTTCAGTTCCTTCTTTAACTTCTCTATTTCTTCGGACTTCTCCTCGGTTGGACCCTTCTCATGAACCAATTCCCACTCCAAGTTTCCCACACGTGTGTGAAGAGTCACAATCTCCCTATCCTTCTGCTTGATGGTAATCTGCTGAATAATCGTCCGCTCAGTCAAATCCTGGACAGTGTCACTTAACTCTATGTTACGGTCATATAGCTCATCGTACATCTCAGCATCGACGGAGTTCGGTGGGATCTCCTCTTCTTCCTCTTCCTCTTCCTCCTCAGGATCCTCCTCTGGATCAGTCTCAGGCTCATGCTCCTGACCTACAACAGTGATCAACGGAGATGGCTCTCTCTATACCAACTGCTCCCTGACAACATGAATGTCTCGGGGCTCCTCCTCAGTAGGCACTTGGGGTTCCTCCTCCCCAGCTCGACTAGCTCCTCCAACATCCGACATCCTGACAACACAGTTTCAAGTTTTAGTTACTAAGTCGTACTAGTGAGCACATAATTTAACACATAAACACATAAAGTCTTTTATTATCTTCAATGAATTAAGAAATTCATCTCTTAGAACTCGATAAGAGTTTTCCATCACTATGTTCTTCCTATAAGGCTATTACCTAAGGTTGTTCCCCACCTAAGGTTCATAACCTACATCTTTGATACCAACCTATGACACCCCCAAATCGGGGTACTTCCATTCCCACATGATTTGGTGTTCACTATACAAACATCATATATCTATCTACCCATAATAAATGCAAACCATGCAATAGATAGAAATAAAACCTCCCCTTATGGGGTTACAACATCTGAACAATAAATACAATCCCAGGTCATACTAACCTTAAACATCTGTGCGGAAACATAAACAAATAATAAGTCTTAAACAACATCAAGTCTTGACAATAACATTCTTACACTACTACAAAACAGTAAATAAACAACGCAGAAAAAATGTTGTGGTTTCAGTCAAAAAAACGTCGTGGTTAAGGGTGTTGTCTATTTGACACCCTTACACAACGTTTTTAAAATGTTGTAGTTAAGCACAATACACAACGTTTTTTAGAAAAAAAACGTTGTAGATTTATTTTCCAAAAATTAGCAGATGCTTAAAAACGTTGTAAAAGGTATGATTCCACAACGTTTTATGGCTAAAAATGTTGTAGTTTAATGTATTAGACAACGTTTAGGCACATTTACACAACGTTTTTAAAATGTTTTAGATTAAAAAAAAGAAAAAAAAAAGGTTGTGGTTCACCTACATTACCAATGCACCTGCAATATGCTAATGCCATTATATATAACTCTACGGTCTAAATTCTCATTTAAATTTAAAGCTTAAATGTATCAACCATTCAAAATACATCCCAATAATACCATTCGTTTACAGTTTCAAATTACTACATTCACAAAATATATACCAAACTATCCATATATACATCTCAAATTCACTTTTCAATATAAATTACTACTATATTGAATTGTGAATTTGATTACATGCATCCACAAAATAAACCAAACTATCCATAAAATTAAGCTACTACCTAACCAAACTATCTCTGATCATCTATATGCTCCGCATCCAATCCAATAAACCATGATCCCAACAAGACATCCTCATTAGCATACTTGTGTAGTACATGCCTACATAATCACAAGTAATCAGATGTAGGAAACTACTAATCATAATACAGTTTACGTGTAGCAATATCTGCATTGGTAGGCAAGCATTAACATATATCCCAAAAAAATAAACAAAAAAAAGGTACAGATAATAAATTTGCAAAAAACAGTAATTTATTTGTCCTTTGTGCCTTAAATTCATAGATTTGTGCTGTTTAGATTTTAGAAACCTGTGACTATCTTGGACTTAATATAACCGTGTGCACCTCAAATCGTTAAAGTAGGATCTCACTCTGAAAACAATAGTAACAGAGAAACAAATTGTTAGACCAAGAAGTAATATATCTGCAAAGATCTGTTCTTTTCTTTTCTTAATATATCTGTTCTTTTCTTGCTTGCTACTAACTGCAAAGATCAAGAGCTCCAAAGTCAAATTGTTAGACCAAGAAGTAACCACATTTATTCAGCTACAAGTTTACTGTATTCAGAATTAGGCAACATATAAATTATTAATAAGAAATATGATAGAAACTATATTTAGTGGGTTCAAAAGGAATACTCACCAAATAGGGAAGAAGATAGTTCAGAGCTTTTCAACACGCGTAACCTCTTAACCGTAGATACAAACATGCTGCAAAACACAAGTTGCAAACCAAATTACATCACAACACATCTATTGCAGAACAAATTTCTCAATAACATAAAGCGCCTATGGAACCTAACCTAACTGATGTAAATCAGAGAGAGAGAGAGAGAGAGTGTGTGTGTGTGTGTGTGTTACACTATTACATTAAGTCCTGAGATTCGCTAAAGTACTATGCTTTAAGAAAAGGAATTATTGTCAAGTGGTTGGGAAGCTAAATGCTGGAGAGATGAAACAAAAATACAATTATAAACATTATTTTAAGCACTTTAGAATAGATTGGTGACCAAATGATGGGTACTAAAACTACGACTCGTCAATATCCACAGTGGTGAGATGCTTACTTCCATGGGACATCCCCTACAAGCATTCTATCTCCTTCATTATCTTCGTACACAAGGGTGTATTCCCCACTTCCATCTAATATTCCCGCAATTTCTTTCTCTCCCTCTTGATTGTTCTGTATTCTGCCATCAGTAGGATCCCTTTGGGCTAAGCAGAGAAACAAAATACAAACCAATTCAGAAACAACACCTATCACAAATACAGCTAAACTAGATGAAGCTCTTAATATCACAACTTTTCATTCCAAAATGATCTCTTAACTAAAACTGGTGATCTCTTAACTAAAACTGGAGGCGAACTGGTCCCAGTTGTTTCCACATGTAGATCAGAACAAATGGCGGAGGAAGAGAGGTTCTTCTCGAGTGCTCTGGGGCTTGTATCATAAACAGGCTCCCTGTGTTGAGTATCATCCACCAACTGACTAGTTATATCAATATCTGACTTTTCCGTTGACAGTTGACGTGAAAAGCTAGGATCCTCATGAGACTACAAAATAGTAAACCAAACCAGTGCAACTGGAGCACGTGTTTGGTGGGCACCAAAAGGCGTTTCCAAACTCTAAAGAAATTGGACTTTCATTTTCAACTACTCAAAATTATCAAAATACAATCTTATCTAATTCTGTTGTCAAAGCGGTTCAAATGCTTATATACAAGGTTCTATCTAGAAAAAAAAGCTGATACAGAGAGCCTACTAAACCATGATACCTGTATTGGATATTTGTCGCTGAATGACAGAGTGGATATCCATTCCTCCAGTAATGCATGCACATAAGAAGAACAGTTATGTTGAAAAAATAGCATAGTTTCTAATAATTGGTTTAAGAGTTTTAGCAAACAAAGGCAATGTAACTGAAGTATGCAATTAGTTAATAAAACCTTGAAAAAAAATAAAAGAGAAACTGCATACTGAATATGACGAAGTAAGAGAAATTGATTATGATTTGATGCACTACTCATTCATACTAACACTGCATCAAAAGGTTAACCATGTATAAATATTTACAAATAGCAAGTCCCTTGATTAAGAATAGCAGTCAAAAGTGAATTCAATTGAGTTTGATATGCAAAGGAATCAACCTTGTCTATAACAATGCCCGAAAGTAAAGCATTAGCATCAGTCAATAGAATCGCATCAATTCGGTGAGCTGCCATCCTCCGGCAAGCATCATAAATTGTGGTCCCCTCGGGAATTGTTAGGGCTTTCGACAACCTCAACTTCTTCACCGTCCTTTCCCCACTAGCATACCCAAAATCCCAAAATGATTCAACAATCAAATCCCATCAAAAATACACAAATTGCAAAAACAAACAATAAAAAAATTAATTGATAGAAATGAACTCACGATGAGTGAACGGGCGATGTGGACTTGGCGAGGCTTCCATTTCAGAGCTAAAACTTCCTTGTTCACCACTTTTATGGCGTAATAGCAGCTCTCGTCGCTCCGGAGACAGCATAGGTACACTTTTTCGATGTCGCCACTACCGATCTGGTGGACGACGCTGAAGTCTCAGAATTCGAGGTGACTATCGATCTACTATAAGAGAGCAAGAGAGAGAGAGATAAAGGAGGGGGAAGAGGAGGAGGTCGCTGGCGAGGGAGAGACGAAGGGATGAGGTTGCCGAAAAGAGGAGTGAGAGGAAGAAGGTTTATCGCCGCAGCTACTGGAGAGAGAAAATGGGAGAGAAAAATGAGAGGAAGAAACGAAGGGTTGGATTGTTTGAGCGCTCCATGTTTTTATTTTTGCTCCGTGTTTTTGTAGATAGATAATGTTTTGTTTTTAAAAACATTATCTATTTAAAACCAAAAATTACCTTTATAAAATAAATAATGTTTTTTCATATGTATCTACAACGTTTTATTTAAAAATATTGTAAAAAAAATACCACAACGTTTTTATAAAAAAACGTTGTCTTTTAGGCGTTGTCTATTTACTGTTTTGTAGTAGTGTTAAAATTTAATAACACGACTTCATCACTTAATAGCTTTGCCCTTGCCTTTGCTAGTAGAAGGCTCATCAATTCTTTCGTTCTTAACTGCAATGTTATTATTACGCAAGAGTGAGCACGATTGCCCACAAGTATAATAATGAAATAACAATATAATAATATGCGAGTGAATCAAAGACTTTTGAAATAAAGCTCAACTTTTGAACCAAAAATGATTACCAAGAATCAAAAGAATTCTGAGGGTCATAAGACCTTGAACTATGTCCTTGGTTATCAAGGGTTATTCTTGAAACCTTTAACAGTCATAAGACTATCGACTCTTCTTCTCGTACTTAGGAGGATCAGCCCTTAGTACCATACTGTGCACAATATCTTAACGCTAATGCATAAGTAATCCCCTATACAGGGTTGTTCATCTCAGTTTGACATTTGAGTCCGCACCAAAGGAAGTTTGGTTTGGATAATTCATCAAGGGTTTTAAAATTTAGAACGCTCATCAACTATAGACTAGTCGAATCATTAAGGGTTCGCTATTCTAACAAAGTTTAACAGTAACTGAATATTTAACTTGAATAAAATCTCAAAAGGTGTACAATCGAATAAGTATTGTATAACAACATCATGCTTGAAAGATAAATAGGCTTTAATATAACCAAAACAGACTTGATCAATAATAATGAGAACTTGCTCAATGTAGAAAGGTGAATTCATCACTTATATAACGGTAACAAGTAGGGTTAGGAAAACTTACCTCGTGCGTAGATTACACTTTAATTAAACTCATTCCTTTATTTAAATCCTACATATCATTTACATTTATAATACCAGTTAATTATAACATACTAGTCATCACAAGTTTATTCTTTTGTCTAACTCGAATTCATGACTATACTTAGTCAATTACTACACTTATTGTCAAAATTAAGACTTCACGAACAATAAGCTAACTATGCATTTAATCGCTCAATTCACACGTAATTGTGTTATGGACGTGTTAAGAATTTATTTTAACACCTCATTATATGTCTAACAAGTTTTTATGTTCATTAGATTAAGTTAATAACACATTGCTAGATTTAAACATTTTAAAAACTCATTTCTGGGCCATTTTGCTAAGTGGCGCTGCGCCGCCACTGTTGTACTATGTCTTGGCGCTGCGGCACCGTGACGCTACGACCGGATACTTGGCGCTGCGGCGCGGGACTTCAGTTCTGGAGTTCTCAGTTCGCGAAGAACACAGAGTTCAGCGAAATAAATACTACATGATCATTAATTTCACCAATTTAACATACCCACATGCTAGAATTCATACATAATCATTACTCAACATTTATAGAATGATTTTAACCCATTAAAACACATAATTTCAGAATTAAAATATGTAAATTTCACTGTTCTTGATGTTCTTGAATGTTTTGAACATAAATCATAAAATTTTAACATTACAGATTCGTTATAACACCAATTCCATCCATTCAAGTTTTGTTCTCTTCGTTTTAACATGCATAATTATATAAAAGTGTAAAATTCAGGGATAATATATGATTAACGCATTAAATTTGTGTGCTAGGGCCATATGGCCATAATTCAACACTCTGTAATTTTGAAGTAATTACATACAACATATTTTATGAAACTGATAATATGGAATCATACAATATATATAGTAAAACATGTTACCGTGACAGAAGATCACGTATAAATTCACATAGTCAAAACAATCTCCAACTACAGAGATTTTACATAAATTTGGGAGCCATATTATATAAAAAATTTAACAACGTAAAATAATGGGCTGAAGAATTTATCCAAAGTGTAAAGTGTAAATTAGTAGGAGATGAATTCATTCTCAACTCTTCTTCAATCACACACTCACAATCTCCTCAAAAAAATTTCAATCTCTTTTTGTGATGCTATGCCAGACTTAGAAAAATGAAGAAGAAGAAGACGTTTATAATACTGGAAAAGAACTGACGCGTTGAGGTCAGTTACCCAATCATGGGTAACTGCTATCATCTCCATTTAGGGCTTTGTTTGGCTAGCAATAATAGTTTCAAAACT
Organism: Panax notoginseng; assembly: GCA_016801055.1. Lineage (NCBI taxonomy): Eukaryota > Viridiplantae > Streptophyta > Magnoliopsida > Apiales > Araliaceae > Panax > Panax notoginseng. The sequence continues at coordinate 42,824,973 of CM029012.1, forward strand.
AATTAATTGTATAAATCTCTTATGCTATAGTTTAAATTATGTCATACCCAATCAGATAATAAATCAAACATCTAATTTAATTTATTTTAAATAACATATAATGATTTCTCATTAATTCACGTAGTCAGATAATTAAATTTTTTATTTATTAATAATGTCAAATTATTAAATCTCTAATTAATCATTAAATTAATTAAAATAACACTAGGCTCAATAAATATTCCTTTTTAATTCAATAAGCTCACATAATTACATACTTCGAATAATAATAATTCTCCACATTAATTTAATAAATATAACACATATAATTAAATTAATCTACCATAATTGCATCAATTAATTATTTAATCTAATAATTAATTCATCGAAAAAATATTTATTTAATTCAATAAATATTAAAATTAAATTATAAAATCTCGTTTGTCACATCTTTCCCCCCTTAAAAGGATTCTGTCCCCAGAATCACAAATCAATTAATTTGACCCGTTATAGAATAGGTGAGGATACCTTGACTTCACTTTAAATTCTAACTCTTGAGGTATAACCTTTGAGTGTCGAATATAATCCTTCTTATCTAAGATTTTAACACATATCTCCTCATACGTTAAATCTTCTACTATCTCGTCCAATTCCAATTCAATAATGTGGTTCGGGTCGTCCACATAATTACGTAACATCGATACGTAAAAAACGTTATGAACAAGCGACAAACTTGGCGGTAAAACGAATCTATAGGCCACAGTTCCTACTCGATCAAGGATTTCAAATGGGCCAATTAAATCGAGGGTTGAGATTTCCTCTCTTCGTCGATTCTTGCTTCTAGAATAATGCCCTCTTGAACCTTCTTCTTAACATTCATCAGATTCGGGTGTGTAGCTTGAGCGGCTTTAACTTTATTGATTAAAGTCGATTCTACTCATATATTCGCCATCATCACATGGGTCCCTGGACTCTTTAACTCTATCTCCATCCTTTGCAAGTCATACAAAATGAATTTTTGTGTTAACAACATCGCACTCGTAATCGCATACGATCTTCTACTCAACGCGTCAGCTACCACGTTCGCTTTCCCACGATGGTATTGAATGGTACGATCGTAATCTTTAACAGCTCGAGCCAATGTCTTTGGCGCATTATACGTTCATTTTGGTTGAAGAAATATATAAGGGTTTTAGAAATGGGTTTTATATTGGGGTCAATACAAAATTCAATTTCACGCTCTAGGGGTAGGCTAAGAAGTCTTCAAGAATACGTTAGGAAATTTATTAACAATAGAAATATCATTCAAATCTGTGACTCTCATCCAAGACTTGGATAGTACGTTAAATTGATACCTATCAACTTGCCATCGTCATTCACAACATCCCCTACGGAAAGTCTGGCTTCTGTGCATTCCACACAAGGAAGTCAACAACGAAAGGACCGGTACTCTTTACTTATGGCTTGATATGACAATAATTAACTTTAGTGGTTTGGTTGATTGAATTCGCATAACAGGTTGGTTAGGAATATGAGAGCTAACCACCTTACGAAAAGTTTGATGAGTAGTTAACCAATCGATTCCTAAAATCACATCAAAGGTAAGTATTTTTAAAGAGATAAGATCGACAGGTAATGTGAAAGTGTCGATTTGAATCAACAAGATTTATAAACAGTGGAGGTAACGAAGGCTTCTGCTAACGAAGTTTCAACCAATAAGTCAAAGTCTAACTTCTCCTGAGTTAAATTTAAATGTTGAGCGCAAGCAAGAGAGATAAAAGAATGGGTAGAACCAGTATCTAATAAGGTATAGACTTCACAAGAATTTATAATTAACTAACACGTGCTAACTTCGTTCTGGTCACTCGCTTTTTGAGAAGTCACAAAAAAACGCTCTTCCTAAAACCACCGACTTTGTTTTGTCCGTATCCGCCTTTGGTGCCACCGTCTCAACTGGACTTAACTTCGCTATGGAGTACATTCCACCCTCAATTGCTTCGTTGTATTCCTGATCCATGATTTGAATCATTACTCTTCGATCCATATTGAATTGGGGTTGACTGCTCTGCACAGGATAACTCCGAACTCGATGTTGAATTCTCCCAATTGTTGTCCAAAAAGAGAAATCCATTTCATCTATCTTGGCCTTATTGGATCGGACGTCTTTTTTTACAATATCAGCACGCCATGCGGCTTTTACCCATCCATCCTCCATTCTCATTCGTTCAGTTGTTTCTTCTTTTATCAGAATTTTGATCATAGAATTCGTAGATTCTAGCTCTAATATCTTATACTCTGCCAAAGAGTGCTTCTGTTCAAGCATCGCACATCGGATAACACAATTTTGAATTATTGCATCCCTTTACTCCACGACCGCCTGCCATTCTTCAACATGTTCATCTAACTCATGAATACGATTTTACAATTCTACATTTTGATCATAAAGTTCTTCTAATAAATTCTCCTTAGGTTCCTCTTCTTCCTCACTCTCAGCTGCTACCTCTGTGACTAGCTCGGGTGCAACTATTAATTCTTCCCTCGCCACAAGAATATCTCTAATTCCTTCTTCGTCAAACATCACATTATCTTGGTTGGTGATTAGAGGCGTCTCCACGGTCTCATTTACTCCATTGTTAACATTTTCAGCTGCCATTTTCAAACACTGCCACAAAACAAGGGTTAATTAACATATCACTTAATATCCCTATACTCTGACCGACCAGTTAAATACCAAATAAACTTAGGTAGGTCATACTAGCGAAGGAATTCCCCATCTCTCCCCTCCTAGTTCTTGTCTCACATCTCACCCAGGGATCATATCCCTAAGCTTTTATACCAACTGTGACGCCCCCAAAATAGGTATACATCACCTATTTTGAGTCGTCAAATACATGGTACAAATACAAATAAAAACTTAATTATACAATTGTCGTGTAAAATACGATAAAACATAAGCTGTGAGTTTTAATACAACATTGTCTTCTAAATAGTATTCAAACTCAAAATAAGTTCTCAATACATTTATTTTCACACTATTTCATAGAATAGTGAGGACTACTAATGCTATCATCTGAACCGTCACTCCGTTCCCCGACTAGTCCCCGCTACATTCTCATTTCCTGAAGAGAACAATGAAAGCAAAAGGGTGAGCACAACTAGCCCAGTAAGAAATATTATGACTAAGATAATGCAGAATAAATTATCGTTAGCCTTCAACAGTGTTAAACTGATAAAATATAACAAACATCAAGTTTAACTGCAGCGGAACAAGCAATCCATTAAAAGAGTCAAGTAGAGGATAAAATCTACTATCTTTTATGATTTAAAAGGTTTTTCATCACTTTTATCGCTAGAACTCATCTTAATAAATAATCTACATCATCCCTGCACTATGGCCAATGATATTCATTAGTATCACAACCACAAATTATCCATGCACTACGGGCCAAGGATATTCGTGTATTCATCAATGGTCATGATCATGCCAACAACTGTCAATCAATGCACTATGTGCCAATGAGGACTTTTACCACATTATTTGTAACATTACGGTCATGATTATACCGAATAATCCCTGGTCATAATCATACCAAGTCCATTTATGCACTACAGGCCACAGATGACTTTCAACATAATATAAACATAAGGATGATGACAATGATATAAGAATTCAATAAAACAAGTTCAAGAATTAATTTATCCAAGAACCAATAACGTCCAAATTGTCAACATGATACTGCTTTGTAGAGTAAAATTCAAGAATGCTCAGAAGAATATTTACATGAAAAGATATTGGATGAAGCGCAATTATCAAGGATATTTCACTAATTTCATGAAGTATAAAAGTCAAAACTTTAACCAACTGAGTATAATAGAATATATGAAACTGCAAATAGATTTTTGCCCACCAAGTGGTAATCCACGTAGACAGATCATTTCCATAATTTAATAAGGAATGAATACGAATGATCATTCACCCTGCATGTGGTAATCCACATGGACAGGTTATTCCAATAGAATAATAAAGAATGGAATAACAGAAGAATTCACCATGCATGCGATAGACCGCATAGACAGGTTATTCTAACAGAATAATAAATAATTGAACTAGGTCAAGCGTAAACGCACAGACAGGATATTCCGATAGAATAATGAAGAATGAAACCAGGTCATGCATAAACGTATAGACAGGATATTCTGATAGAATAATAAAGAATGGAATAACAACAAAATTTCACCATGTATGCGGTACTTCGCATAGACAGGTTATTCCAATATAATAATAAAGAATGGAATAACAGCTCTTACGAGTATTGAAAAGAAAATAATTCTCTTCATGAATATGAAAGAATAATACCCATTACCTTAGAATAAACTGGATATAGGAGTAGTGAAGTAGCAGAATACTTTTCTTCTCTCTCTATAGTTTCTCTCTCTATAGTTTCAGTGAATTCGTAAGAAATAATGAAGGAATGAGCTTCTATTTATATGAGAATGGATTGAATAGTAACTAATTCATGAACAGTCCAGATTGATTTACTTTTAAACGGACGGTCCATATTGATTTACTATGCAGTATTAATAAAATATTCTAATAAAATAATTTTTTTTAAATAAAATATAATATATTCTATTTATAATCTAATAAAACGAATAACTTTATAAAAGTATTCTATTTTATATAAAAAGATTTTACTATACAGGTACTATACAAACACTATGCATAATAGAATATTATATATTCTATTTATAGTCTAATAAAATAAATAACTTTATAAAAGTATTCTGTTTTATATAAAAAGATTTTACTATGCAAACACTATGAAGACACTATGCAATATCATATATTCTATTTATAGTCTAATAAAATAAATAACTTTATAAAAATATTCTATTTTATATAAAAAGTTTTCTGTTTTATTACATTTATAATAATAATAAAATAAAACTTATTACCTTTATTATAATTCACAATATTAATCGACCAGGTCGTTCCCAGGAAAGAGGGGGTTTTCCAATAAGGATTTCTCCCTATTGGTGCGCAATTAAGTGACCAAACCTCTCATTGGCAGAACTTCTAGATATCGTTAATATTGCAAATAATAATATGAATAACTTTGTCGTCTCAGTTATTGATTTAATAACATAACATATTATACAGATGCTATTGTGACAATAATTGAATCAATAATATGAGAGATATGATGCAGTAATTACTGTAGCAATAATTGAGTATAACTGAGTGACTTCTTACGTAAGCATCAATAATCAATACCATGTGCTACTATGCAACCACGCGTCTTATTGTACTTTTACTACCGAGTAGTTCAATAGTTTTAACGATAACACTTTCGCCGTTATTTTTATAAAAAGATAATTTTGTTATTTTCTTACTACGACAATACTTCCGTTGTGGGGTCCACCAATAATTATGCCATCGTACGGATATTCTCCGATAAAAAGAGTATTCTCCGACCAAACGAATATTAAATAACAACTTGCATACTTTGTAAAATTTATAAATACTACCCACAACTATAACACTATCTCAAATCCACACCATAATATTAAAAAAATAGTTTGAGAAAATTAAATCTTTATTCATAAAATTTGGGGTCTCATAACCTCACCCAGCCCTACAGCCTCGTCGATTGACGGAGTTAGTTATTCGCCCTATCCAGCTTGAGGTACCAGATGTTGAGGACGAGGAGGAGGATGTACAGATTGCAAATCCTGCTGCCTCTACTTCTATTCCCCGCAAGGAACTTCCAGCCAGAAATGTGATGAATCCTGAGCTTCTGGATTATTTGAGTCGCCACCCCTCGATCTATATGCATGCGAACGAGGTAAAAGTTGTGCAGTTCTTCCTTTTCCCATTTGTGGGGGTCAAGGGTTTTTTATGTTGATTTGTATTGTGATGTAGGTTGTCGGATTTACGCAACCTCGAGGGAACTGGTTCAACATACATTTTTTGTACCAGACTCTCCATCCAAAGTACTGAGAGATTGTGCATGCTTGGGGTTTTGAGGAGTTCTTCTCCATCATCCCCCGCCGTTGTTCCTGGGGTTACCTTAGGGCATTATCTGAGCGCTGGTTTAACTAGACTCAGTATCTCCATTTGTTGGATTGCGAGGTGATGATGACACCGATGGATTGGCGGTTCATCATTGGGATAGAGTTTTTTAGGGCGCAAGTGCCTTGTGTGGCTGACATTTCCCCGACTAACGTTAGATCCTTGCTAGGAGTCCCAGCTACGGCGCTTAAGGGCAGAACAGTCCGTACTGGTCCTTTGAGTGTAGATGTCATGAGTGGGGCTTGGACTGAGCCATTACCCGATGATCCGAGGGTCAGAGATCGCATTCTTCGGCGATTATTCCTGATCATCCTCAGGGGTTGCTTCTTGGCTGATAACTCTTCCACGATGTCATTGGCTTTAGTCAGTGCCACACAGGATGTGGACCGTATTAGAGAGTTTGATTGGGGCTCCTACACCTTTGCCTACTTCCTCAGGGGAATACGCCTATGCTCATAGGGTTTGACAGAGGCTTGGTTAGGATTCTACCCATTCCTACTGGTGAGTATTTTCTCTATTAATTTCCCTTATTCAGGTTGAGAGTTTGACTGACAACAGATGTTTTGATCTTGTATTGACAGTTATGGGCCTATGAGAGGCTCCCATGTCTTCGTCCCGTTAGCCTGCTAGGTTTAGACACCTATCTATGGGGACGGTGATGGCATCACTCCACGTTGGTGGAGGTTCCTGTAGCTGAGGGGTTTCACCCATTCGCGCTTAAAGTTGGAGTTGTTGACAGCCGATGTCATTACATGGGTTCCTTACTCTGAGGACCACTTAATAGTTTGCTTTGAGGGTGGTTTCTCGACTGGTGTCAACTATGTGATGTCCACCTGTCGGATTCCTCTTTTCACAAATGGAGGTTAGGAGCTCTATTTAAGAGAGCGTCCTATTAGGAGCACCACATGAGAGATTCGCATTCCAATCTGTCCTCCTGCCATGTGCTATTGGCCTTTATTGCAACCGATTATTAAGGTCCCATTGGTAGGAGTTGATGGCTTTACTTTGTCAGAGGGATCGTTCACTCAGTAGGCATTTTATTGCTAATGGTTCCCTCGCACCATTGGAGCCCAGACCCGCGCCACACAGTTTATAGGGGATATGGTTCTTGGTTCCGTCATGATAATAGATTGGATTTCCTGCGTCTGAGAGCCTACTCATCTGACACATATTGATAGTTTCTGATGCATTTCTCGCTATATCTTTTGATTGGCCTCTGTTAGATATTGGGCGGTTGTGCCCCATTCTCGTTATATCTTTTGATAGGCCTCTATTAGTTGTTGGGTGGCTGTATCCCAATTCCCTATAATTTCTAGTTATATACAGAGATGATGTGTACTTAGGAGTGTATGTATATTATTTTCCATTCCCTACATCATATTGTCATCTGTTGTTTATCATGCATGTATTATATTATGCATATGCATTTTTAGAGATGAGTTTAGCATTGATTCCTGGATGGTCTTATGACACAGCCCTACAGATGTCTTCATCGATAGTTAGCCGGATTGATCGTACCCCACTAGTATTAATGGTATCTTCATTGAGATTATGGTATTACAGCTTGCCCTCCCTAGATCGGGTGACAGTAGATCAGCTGTTGTGTCACTCTATGACCCTCCTGACATTCCAAGTTCCATCTGGCTTTGTAGAGGGTATGCCGGAGCATTGGGTACTAGATAGGCAGGTGTTCCAGTTTGAGACCCAGGAGTTGACTCCCCTTCTGAGGAGTACGAACAGACTTGCCTTTGGATAGGCCTTGCACTCGGATGGCGGTCGGTGATATGAGCAAACAGTTTATGACCCTCACAGGTTTGAGACGCGAAGTTGCCCTAGATGAGATCTCCTCGAGGCATGTAAGGTCCATGAGTTTTCTGATAGACCAATTTGGGTCCTTGGACAGTTATCTGCGGCACTACGGGGATTTTACCACTTTGAAGGATGATTGGCGTGTTGCCCGAGTAGACGTACTCTTTATGTGTATAGTGGCTTATTTGTACATACCATTGTACATGGACCACTTAGACATCGGTGTTATCATGGTAGTCAGAGCTCTCCGGGAGGGACATAAGATCTTACTGACGATTCTGGCAGATACCTTGAGGTAGGCCACATATTGCCATACCCATTCTACACAGGTGTTTACATGCAATTTGGTCTTGTTGTACGTGTGGTTTATGACACACTTGAGACCGATTGTCACTTTCCAATGCCATGGGTATTATTTTTCCTATGAGATAGCCATGTCCTACTCCTTTCAACCGGCGGAGTGTACAGATGCATCTTCTTGGTCGGTTTTCTTATCAGGGATAGAGGATTCGTTTGATATATTGCCCTGTTCATGGCTCAGTTCTCCCTATAGCTTTATCACTCATGCAGCTGGCATGGATTATCTTCCCCTGGCTAGTTTGAGGGGCATGTTCATTCCTTTGGCGGGGCATTGGGTCAGCATTTGTCATTTTAGTTTCTATCAGTAGAGGATTTGTCTAGGATTTTTGCCTGTTGGACCCAGCATGAGAGAGTTGACTTCTCTACTAGCTATCCAGGTCATTCTACAGAGTATTCTCCATGGTTAGAGGTAGAGATTAAATTGACTACGGTTGTATCCTTAGACCCAGGTGTTGATTCTGATAGTGGAGAGCCTATGGAGGATCCTGATTCTCCCACTAAGGATGAGTTGTTTGCTAGGTTGTCAGTAGCTTTTGTTGATTCCCCCAATATTATTGCTACTGTGACTCCATATTCTGTAGAGTATTTAGAGCAGAGTCTACATCTGATGATGTTTGAGAGGGATCAGACTAGGGCGTTGATGTTGACAGCTCTTTCTGGTAGAGATGTTGCTCTAGTTGAGAGAGATGATGCTCTAGTTTATAGGGATACCGATGTTGCTGAGCGGGATGACGTTCGGTCATCTAGGGATGCAACTGTTATTATGCGGGATGATGCTCTATCTGCCTGAGATGCTGCCACTACAGATAATACTGCATTAAGATCTCATACTGCTGACATCATTGTAGAGATGAGTACATTCATTGATGAGCATAGTGTCACCATGCAGGTGGCCGTAGATCTCTTGGCTCGTGTGGATACCCTAGGGCAGGAGCTTATAGAGTTACCTCCATCTTTTAGGAGGGATGCCATGTTAGATTTGATGGCTATCTTATCCACTAGTTTATAGATTACCTTTGTTTTTCCTGCATAGACTAGGTTAGCCATTTTTGTCATGTACAAGACACATTGTATATATTAAACAATATTATATAGCAAGGAAATATGTTTTGATTCACTTCCCTTTTAGTTATGCCTTGTTACTTGCTTGATAGTTGCCTGTTCTCCGGAGCTTGTGATCATGATATATTCTAAACCCCTCCTTGATGGATGGACATTGAGATGTCTAAGGATCATTCAGAATGGATCATTGATCTTTGTATTCCCCTACCTTTTGTTATCTTGGGACTGGTTTCTGAATGTGATTATGGAGAGGATTGTGGCTTTCCCCTCTGAGGTTGACCGCACCACAGATGGTCGCTAGTACTCCCTTGTATGGAGGAGACCAGGCAGTTCCATCTCTTATGGATTTGTGTTTCTCTTTGAGGATTCAACTGCAGCTTAGATGGTCGCCGATTTTTCTCTTATTTATGTAGGGAGACCAGGTAGTTCCATCCCTTTGGTCTAAGCCGATAAGGTGTGGTGTAACCACCCCACAGATGGTCGCCAATGTATTCTCTTGTATTGGGGAGATCAGGATCAGGTAATTCCATCTCTTATGGTTTGGTTTGAAAGTGGAAAGATGATCCCAGTACCATTGACAAGGTTTTGTGTTTTTGGTAGGGGTAAGACCACATCGTGAATGGCTGCCTACGTACTCGCATTGATGAGGGGAGATCAGGTCTACGTACGTAGTTCCAACCTAGCATGAAAAAGTTAAAAGTTGTATGTGGTTTTTTTCTGTAATTAGACCGGACCATAAAAATGGTTGCCTTCGTACTCTGGTGTATTGGGGAGATCAGGTCTGCGTAGTTCATCCCTGATGGGACAAACTGAAGTTGTGAGGAAGGTTTTATCCCTGGTGGGACAAACTGAAGGAGTTAAAGGTTTTATCCCTAGCGGGACAAACTGAAGTTGTGAAAGGCTTTATCCCTAGCAGGACAAACTGAAGTGGTGAGGATTATATGTAGTGACAAATTTTTAAAAACCTGAATTTTTTGATGGATCTGATGGTCTAGAACCAGGATGCTAGTTTGCTGGTAACTTCAAACATAGTATCGTTTCACAGTGTCTGAGCTGATGAGTTGGGGATATCGACATCCTGTCAATACCTCCTTGACAACAAATGGGCCTTCCCATTTTGGGGCAAACTTTCCTTTAAATTGATCTTGGTTGTCAAGAACCTTCTTTAAGACCAAGTTATGTTCTTTAAATTATCGTAATCAAACTTTCTTGTTGTAGGATCTAGCGATCCTCTGTTGGTATAACTGACCATGAAAGATGGTTGTGGCCCTCCGTTCATCTATTAGAGACAATTGATGGTACCGATCTTGTAACCATTGGTCTTCATCCAGCTGAGCGTCTATTAACACTCTGAGGGATTCCATTTCTACCTCTATAGGGAGCACTGCTTCCATGCCATAGGTTAATGAGTAGGGGGTTGCCCCAGTGGAAGTGCGCACTGACATTCTGTAGGCCAATAGAGTCAGAGGCAATAGGTCAGGCCATCCTTTGTGATTGGTGGACATCTTTTACATGATCTTTTTGATATTCTTATTAGTCGCTTCAACAGCACCATTCATCTTTGCATGATAGAGGATGGAATTGAGATGTTTGATGTGAAATTTACTTCATAATTCCTCCATCATTTGATTGTTGAGGTTTTTGGCATTGTCTGATACAATCACCTCTGATACAATCACCTCTGGTTGTCCATATCGACAAATGACATTATTTCTGATGAAACCAGTGATCACCTCTTTATTAAACCTGGGGGAAGAGGCTACTTCTACCCACTTGGTGAAGTAGTCGATCATGGTGAAGATAAACCGATGACCATTACTGGCTTTGGGCTAAATTGGCCCGATCACGTCTATTCCCCACATTGAGAACAGCCAGGGCGAACTCATATTGTGAAGCTCCCTTGGAGGGGCATGGATAGTATTTTCGTGAATTTAGCATTGGTAACATATCTTGACGTGATCATCATAGTCAGCCTTGAGAGAGATCCAATAATGCCCTTTTCTTAGAATTTTCTTGACAAGAAGAGGGCCGCTCATGTGTGGGTTGCATACTCCACCATGAATTTCATCTATGAGCCTCTGAGCTTGGTCTTTGTCTAGGCATCTGAGAAGGCCTAGTCCCGCATCTCTTTTGTAAAGAGTGTCTCCACTTAGATAGAATTTCATGGCCATTCTATGAATTCGCTTTCTTTCAACTTGACTCACCTCAGCGGGTGTAGATCCATCTCACAGATACTCCTTGATATCCTGATACCAAGGGTGTTGGATGGAAGGCAGCTCATCCGATACTTTTCTTTATCAAGTATGTTGATCAAGGAGGCCAAAGTTGCTAGCGCATCCGCAAAGTCATTCCTGTTCCAAGGAATATGGAGGAAGGATATTTCTTTAAACTCCGAAGCCATCTTGATAACTTGCCGATGGTAAGGCAGTAAATGTAATTCTTTGGTGTAATAGATCCTAGTGGTTTGTCTGATTACCAGTTCAGAATCTCCAAAGACAGTTAACCGTCTAACGCCCATGGATTGGGCTAGTTTCAACCCCATGATACAGCCTTCATACTCAGATGTGTTGTTGGTGTTGACAAACTGCAATTTGATGGCAACAGGATACTGCTCTCCCGAAATGGATACTAGAACTGCTCCAGCTTCAGAACCTTCCATGTTTACGACTCCATCAAAATACATCCTCCATGATTGGTGTGTATTGTCCTGATGGTATTACTGAATTATCAAGACCCCTTCATCGGGGAAATATGTTTCCAAAGGTTTGAAATACCCTGAAGGTGTGGCGGCCAGTTGATCTGTAATTTCTTGACCCGTGATAGACTTTTGAGTCAAGTAAATGATGTCAAATTGCTGGAGGATCAACTGCCATTTGGATAGTCGACAATTCAACATAGGTTTGTTGGACACATACTTGAGAGGATCCATGCGGGATATGAGATGGGTTGTGTGACCATAGAGGTAATGTTGTAATCTCATGGAAGCCCATGCTAAAGCACATCATGTTTTCTCAATCAAGGTGTACTTGTGCTCACTGATGCTGAATCTTTTGTTGAGGTAATAGATAGCTCTTTCTTGGCCTCTATCATCTTTCTATCCCAGCGTGCAAACCATGGCATTGTCATTGATTTACAGGTAAATAAACAGGGGAACAACATTCTTGGGAGGTACCAAAATATGAGCTTTAACTAGTTGCTCTTTGATAGAAAGAAAGGCTTTTTGACACTCTTCGTTCCATTTCTTGGAGGAGTTCTTCCTTAGCAACTTGAAGATAGGTTCACATGTTGCTATAAGTTTGGAGATGAATCGACTGATGAAATTGATTCTTCCCAAAAATCCCCATATTTCCCTCTCTGTCCGGGGTATGGGCATCTCCGTGATGGCATGTGTTTTTGCAGGATCCAGGTCAATGCCTTTGTGGCTTACTAGGAATCCCAGCAACTTGCCTGACTTAACGCTAAAGGCCCACTTTGACAGATTTAGCTTCAAGTTGTACTTACACAACCGGTTGAAGAGCTTTCTGAGATGATCTAGGTGGTCTTCCTCCCTTCGGGACTTGACAATGATGTCATCCACATAGACTTCTATTTAATTATGCATTAAATCATGGAAAAGAGCCATCATGGCCCGCTGATAGGTAGCTCCAGCATTAATGAGGCTGAATGACAACCGCCTGTAGCAAAATGCTCCCCAAGGAGTGACGAATGCAGTTTTCTCATGATCCTCTTCAGCAACTATGATTTGATGATAACCAGCAAAGCAGTCAGCAAAGGAGTACATGCCATACTGAGTTGTATTGTCAATGAGTATGTGGATAAATGGTACGGGAAAGCTATCTTTGAGACAAGCTTTCTTTAGATCCCTGTAATCCACGCAAACTCGCACCTTCCCTCTTAGTTTAGGCATGGGGACTATGTTAGAGAGCCACTCAGGGTATGTTGATACCATGACGATGTCGGCTTGAAATTGTTTCAAAATTTCTTCTTTGACTTTTAAACTCCACTCAAGTTTTAATCACCTGAGTTTCTATCTGACTGGCTTGAATCCCTCTTTCATGGGAAGGCGATGAATGACGATGTCAGTGGATAAACTGACCATGTATTCATGAGACCACGCAAACACGTCCTGGTATTGGGTCAATAGAGTAACCATGTCATTCCTTTGGCTTGGAGTACGGTCCATACCAATCTGGATTTGTTTGGGGTTTTCTGAGGTTTCGAGGTTAAAAGAGGTGGTTTGATCAAGATTTGACTTGGGTTTATCTTCGACCCATTCTTTGATCTCTTGAGGTATCTCATAGTCCTCTTATTCAATCTCCATCAAGTCAGAGTCCAACTTTACATCAAAGTTGCAATCATTGTGAAGAATAGGCACTCCATCAGCAAGTTTAGACATATCTAACTTTAGAGTCATGAAACAAAATGCTTTCACTTAATATATGAAACTGTTTAATCCTATAGAGTGTTAGCATTAAATGAAAAAAATAACTGCTAATACTATGCAACAAAAGTAAGCAGTTATTGCTATCTACAAGGTAGAGGAATTTTCTACCCTTTTTGGCAAATACAAGGAGTGTTACTCCAATTGCCTAGGGTCAAGTCCTGGTGGACAGATGTGATGGAGGGACTGCTATCGTCCTCCTTCTCTTGAATGATGACCATGACATCAGAGCAGTCGTCATCTAAGATATCCTTGTTCATACCCTCGGTATGCGCCAGGAAGTACATCTTCGATAACCGTCTCTTAATGTCTTGTTTGCGCCTTTGATTCCTTTCCTCCATGTCTAGGTCTGGAATCAGGACTTCTTTTCCCTTAACTGGTTTCAGCTTAGGAAATAGCATACCTACCACAAAGGCAGGAATTTTCTGTAGAGGTCGTACAGGAATAGCATCCGTAGGTTTAGGTAGCAGCCTTGTGGATGAAGGAACCAGTGTATGCTTGTACAGGTTCCTGTAATTGGACCCAGAGGAGTAGCCTAGTCCGGCTTTCCCTATCTGGCTAAGAACCTGAATTGGGCATTTGATTCCTTGTTGATCCTTTACTAACCCTAGTCTTGGTTGGAAACCCAAGGATATCATTTCTTAACTGGCCGACATTACCTCGACGGAAACTCTGGGTTTTAGAGGTAGAGCCCCAATGGGTTGATAGTGAGTGTTGCTCACCTCAAGGGCCTGGAAGCTGACAGGCTCAACTTCTTCATTAAAACTGATGAGAGGTATATCACTTTTGACAGGATACTCTGGCTCAGCATTGACAGTGACCAGATTACTGTTGATGATATACTTGAGTTGTTGATGAAGAGTGGATGGGACAGCTCCCGCTATATAAATCCAAGGTCTTCCCAACAGTAAATTATATCCTGTAGTGATTTTGAGCACTTGAAAGGATATGTAGAATGTATGTGGACCAATTTCCATGGGTAATTCAATCTTTCCAACAGCATTTCGCCGAGATCCATCAAAGGCTTTGATGATTATATGGCTGCTTCAAATCCTGTTGAGATTGATGTTCATTTTTTCTAATATGGAATAGGGGCAAATGTTTAGGGATGACCCTCTATCTATTAGCACTCCTCCGACCACATATCCGAAAGACATCACTGCTATGTGCAATGGTTTTTAATGACCCGTCCCTTCGGGCGATATGTCATCATCAGTGAAGGATATCACATTGCTATTGAAGATGTGATCTACCAGATGTTAGAATTTTTCAACATCCACTGTCTTTGGCAAGTAGACTTCCTCTAATATTTTTAGTAAGCCTTTCGGTGATCTTCTGAAGAGAATACCAAGTCCAGAATAGAGATCTGTTGTGGTGCTTCTTTCAAGCTTTGAAACACCTTGGCTTCATTGTGTCCCATCTTGCAGAGGAATTCTTCAATCCTCTCCTGGGGTACTTTCCCCTTAGAACTGATGATAGGCTTCATCACTCGTTGAGGGAGATACAGTGGGTTTTCTTTAGACATTGCAGCAGTTGTGTTTGATGTTGATCCTTTAACCTCTCCATAGTTCCATGGGACTTGTTTAAGGATGATGATAGGATATTATGGCCTGAATGGCAGTATGATTGGCTTTGGTGCAACCACTTTTAAAGGGTTTTCAAATCCTTTGAGCTGAATTGGTTGAATTGTAAGTGGTGTGGCAGCCAAGTCTCCCTCAGAGGATATAACTGCTACAACTTCCTTCCATCCTGGAGGAAATGTGTTCGCACTCTCAAGTGATACAACGTCATCGTCTGCCATTTACAGGTCACTACTACCAATCATGTTTTGGATAAGATGGCGGAGTGCCCAACATTTCTCAGTGTTATGACCGCAAGAGTGGGAGTGGTATTGGCATACTCCAGTAGCATCAAATCTTTTTAAGCGCAGATTGACTGGAGGTAGCAGTGCTGTGATGTTTCCTTCATTGATCAGCATCTGTAATATTTCTTCCATCAGTTGGCCTAACAAAGTGAACTCCCTTTTATTAGCAAAGTCACGACGGGCTTGAGCTTTTGCTTTTCTAGCAAGTTTTTCCTCCAAGGTTTCACTTTCTTGGGTAAGTGGTGTAGTCCTTGTGATAAGAGAAAGGAGGCTAGCATGCTCCTGACTGAACAACTGTTGTGTGACTTGGTGTTGATGAATCACCAATTCTGCCAGTTGATTGACCTGTTCGTCAAGAGATTTTAGCTCCCGTTCCATCATGAATTGCAACTATGAATAATCCCACTTATCGGCATTATCCTTGTTGGTTTGGGATGAACCACCCACATATTTGAGGTACTTGGAGCTCTCTCCATTACCCCTATTGATCATGTTAACATCCTCTTCCTTATGTTAAGGGAGAGGGTTATCTTGAACATGTGGTTGTTCGGGCTTGGTCACCACGATCTCACCACTATCATTTAAGTCTTGGATCTTATGTTTGAGAGCCCAACAATCCTGAATGTCATGGCCTGGAGCTCCAGAATGGTAAGCACACTTCTTGCTAGTATTGAAGCCCTTTTCACTAGGATTAGCTGGTGGAAGGAGATGAGTGATTTTCTTCTGAGCTGTCAAAAGTTTGAAGACATTTTTGAGTGAATCCCCTAAGGGTGTGAAAACTCTTGAGTGTTTGACTTCTCCACTCTTTGGCAAGGGAGGATTTGAAGACTGTGCTTGAAAAGGGGAGTAGTTTCTCCTTTGAATATGTAAGTTTTGATTGCCTTTTTGTCCTTGCAGTATCAAGGAAACATCATCTTCTTTCTTCTTATGGACCCTCCGGGGGTTGTTCCCATAACTTCCAGATTGGATATGCTCAGCTACGACTTTTAAAGCGGCGAGGTCTTGAATCTTCCCAGACTTCAATACCATTTCTGCCATTTCTCCATGCTTGATCATTTATGAGAATGGCTTTCCTATTCCAGCTAGGACCCTCTCATAAAATGGAGCTTCTTGAATATCTATGATGGTTATCACAATTTCAGACTCTGTCATGGATGGGATAACTTGAGCAACCAGGCGCTTCCATCTTTGGGCATACTCTCAGAATGACTCTTGACCTTGGTAATTTGATACCGGTCTGGAGCCATCTGAGTTTGAAGGTTGTATTCACTGAGGAAAGCATGGGCTAACTCCTCCCAGCTATGAATTTTTGAGTTATCCAATCTGGTGTACTATGCTCTGGCTTCTCCAATTAGACTTTTTTGAAATAGATGCATTCTGAGCTTTTCATTCTCGGAATAGGATCCGACCTCTCCAATGAACACTTTTTAAGTGGGTGTAAGGATCTCCCAATCCATCATATTTCTCAAAATCGGGAGTCTTGAATTTCTCCAGATAATGAACCCCGGGGAAGATGCAAAGGTCTGAATATGAAACACTTCCATGTGTTCCAATCCCTTTGATGGACCGAATGGTCTCTTCTATTTGTAGAACCTTCTTCCAAATATCACCAGTGTCTCTATCTTCTTTAAGATGGGTGATTTCAGGGGTTTTGTTGATCTTCTCATTCTGAGACTCAAGTGTTGAAACTTCTCTGTCCGGACACTGGATTCCTCTATGTGCAGAGGGTTTTGTGTGGATGGGTATTTGTGGACCTGAGTTGATTTGTGTAGATCTTTGACCAAAACAGCCAACTCTGTTATTTGATTTTTTAATCCTTCGAACTCCTCGCGAGAGACAGGATTAGGACTAGGCTGGCCACTTGTAGCAACGTCTGAATGTAGGCTTAATGCCTTCTTAGACTTTGAACGGGTAACGGGACCAATCATTTCCCTACAAAAAGACTTATGTAGTTTAGTCTAGGAAACGTGGAAATGTTACAAGCTATGTAATGAGTTCATTTTTTAGGAGTATTATCCTGCAAAACGGATATTAGCTGTTTCAATGACAAGATAGCATGACAAGTCTTGATATTCATTTCATTTCTAAACTAATCATCTTATTTATAGGAAAATGGCAAGAAACTATTTTAGAAAAAATATCACTGACCAACAGTGCAGAATCAAGGGCAAAGTTTCTGAGAAATTCACGGACGAACTTTTAAAAAATTTTAATTTTACTATACAGCACTATGCACATACTATGCAGTACTATGCAAACAATAAAATATAATATATTCTATTTTACATAAAAAACAAAATTTATAATATATATATATATATATATATATATATATATATATATATATATATATATATATATATATATATATATATATTCCCTCCTACACACATCCACCCACATTCACCCACTATCACCCACATTATATATATATATATATATATATATATATATATATATATATATATATATATATATATATATATATGGGAGCTGTCGTTGACACTCCTAAATTAACCTCACTTTCACTTCACAATTTATAATAATTAGCACAGTAGCAAGTAAGGATCGATCCCACAGAGAGTAAAGTTGTTTTAGAATTATTCTATTATTTCAACAGAAAATAAAGATGGGGGTTTTTGAAAATTATTTTTAAACTAAGAGAACAAAAATTAATGATTTAACCAAATATGTAAAAACTTCAGTTCTGCAGTTCAGTTTCACGAAGTACGACAATCAATTAATCAAGTTATTATTATTTTTTCCTTCAATGAAACTATTAGCCCTAGATAACAATAAGCTCTGTTATCCGAAATTCTCCTTAGATTATCACTGTATGAAACAAGCTCTCCACCAGATTCTAACTAGCATACAACCTAGAACAAGCTCTCTAGATTTAATATGATAGAAGCATTAAGAAATAGAGAATTAGGCTAATCCAAGCAACAAACACATAAGCTCGATTTGTTTAACTTATTTTCTGATAATCTTAGCAATAAACAAAAGCTTGTCCACAATTATTATTACCAAGTTGCTACTTGTGATGAAGACAGATATCAATTACACGTAATATCAATATTAATCTAGTATATGATAACGATCAAACTAATTCAATTGGCCATATTAAATGAATTAGATCAATTAGCATGCAATCAATGAAAATATATTATCAGAAGAAATTTCACACAAGAAGGAATAAATAATAATACTCAATTAATCAATTACTTGTAACAAGGATTCACCTCCCTTTAGAAATGAATGAAAAGAACTAGATGATAGTTGATAATTGAATGAATAAAACCATGACTCTCATCCTCTATTTATAGTGCTAGACAAAGTCCTAAATCCTATAGGAAGTAGAAATCCAAATCCTAAAGGAATTACAAATTATACTAATTTCCATAAAGAAATAGAATTCAATTTGGAAATAAATCTTATTCTAAAAGAAATCTTAATTACAATAGAATTGTAAAAATTAATCTTCTAGAATCCAAAATTCAGATTTGAAATTGGAATTAAATCCCACAATTGCCATGTACTTAAACTCATTGTCGCGTGAATCCAAATTCATTTATGATACTTGTAACGCCCCCAAAACAGGTATACAACACCCATTCTGAGTCGTCAATAACATGGTACAGAAACAACTACAACTTTATTAATACAACATAAAAACTGTGAGTGTAAATACAAATATTGTCATCTAGACAATATCCACACTCAAATAAGTCCTCATTACAATTATTGGTACAATATTTTACAAAAAAAATAAAATGGTGAGGACTACTAAAACAACTTCCTAGAACCTTCATTCCATACCCCGACTAGTACTTGCTACATTCTCGCCTCTTGAGAAGAAAATGGAACACCAAGGAAAAGGGTGAGCTCAACTAGCCCAGTAAAGAATATTATGACTAAGATAATATACAACAAATTATCGTTAGTCTTCAACAGAGAAAAATTTAATAGAATACAATAGACAACAAGTTTTAAATCAATATTCGCAGCGGAAAATAATAATTCATAGAAGAGTTACGTAGAGAATGAAATCTACGATTATCTATGAAATTAAAAGCCCATCATCAACATTTTATCCCTGTAATATCAATCAATAAATATCTTGAATCAAATAGTCATCTTTGCATTACAGGCCAAAGATATTCATCAGTTGGTCATGTTCACCTCAACATCTGTTCATCTTTGCACTACGGACCAAAGATATTCATCAAAAATCATTAATCTTTGCACTACAGGCCAAAGATATTCATTTATATCATCATTTAGGACTGAGGATGATGAAAAATATTTTTAAGGAAACGAATCCAGTGAAACAAAATAATAAATATTAAGGATTCGTATTTCAGCTATTCCATGTCCAAAAATACCTCATAAATAATCATAGTGAAGTAAAATTCAAGAATGATCAAAACATGGATACAATCAATGCTAGTATCCAGAATAGATATTTGGACAAAAAGAAGAAAATTTTATTTTTCGGTGAATAGTAACTCGTGAATAGTAACTCGTGAATAGTAACTTATGAATAGTAACTCGTGAATAGTAACCCCGACATGAAAAGTTCTAAATTTGATAAAAAGTTCAGATCAATACTTCGGCATAATGATATTGAAGAAAATAATATCATTTCTAAGAAGAAATAACATCCCTTACCTCAGAAAAACAGTACTTCTAGTTGAAACACCGGATATAGGTTATGACTTGAACTTGCACCGTATAGCAATACTCAAAGTATTAGAATACTCACAAGAATACGCTCACTAATATAGAGAGAGAAATAGAGAGAAACTTGTGTTTCTGGTGTGATTTTCAATTCTAACCTAAGCACCCTATTTATAGGAAAATGCTTAGAACACCAAAGCAGAAAATTTAATAAAATAATAATATTTCTTAAAAATATTCAAGCCCACCTAAGAAATCTGATTTCAGATCATGTATAACACATGTGAGCCACTCAATTGCAACAAAAAACGTTTTTCTTAAAAAAACATTTTAAACTCCAAAAATCAATTATTTCGGAACTTCGGAACTTCAATAATTCATAATAAATAGCCCTTTCATCAGAAAATTCAAATCTCGCAATTTTTTATAGGAAATTCAATTTTTTACAACTTTGCAGAAGAAAGTTTTTCCAAATTCTAAACAAAAATTGACCGAAATTCACAAACGGACGATTTTACAGTCAATAATAAATTTTCGGTCAAAAATTATGTCCACCAACACACAAAACATGTATTAATCATTTAATGCCACAAAATACTCTTCCTCCTCATATACTCATATATCCCACATTCATTGTAAAAATACCACCATCAATATATTATTAAAATAATATATTTAAATAAATTATTTTATCAGAAAAAGATAAAATATTAATTTTTAACAATAGTCACATTAAAAATTTTCTCCATCTATATCCACATAAAATCAATATTTTTCTCATCATATAAATCAATAATTAATTATACACAAATAATATTACAGAATCACAGTACTAGCAACCAGGCCGTTCCTAGGAAAGAGGGGGCTTTCCAATAAGGATCTCTCCTTACTGGCGCGCAATTAGATGACTAAACCTCTCCTTAGACAGAACTTTCTAGACATTGCCAATAATGTTATCTAATAATATTATTCAGATAATATGAATTATTGTTCCGATAATAGAAAATACTGTGTAGTGACAATTATTAAAACAACAGTAATATAAAATATCAACGCAGCAATTATTGAATCAATAAAATACAATATTGAATAATAATTACTGTAACCATTATTGAGTAGTGCCTTCTTACGTAAGAATCAATAATTGGCGCAATACCGTGTGCTACTGTGCAACAACGCGTATTACTGTGTTTTAACCACCGGGTATTCCAACAGTATTAACGGTAACAACTACGCCGTTATCTATAAACAACTTATTTTTGTCGTTTTCTTCATCCAATCGCTTTCCGTTATGGGGCCCACACAAGGCTGCGCCGTCGTACGAATATTCCCCGACAACAAGAATATTCCACGACCAAGCAAATATTCCCCGACAACAATGAATATTCTAGGACCACTTGCTTATTTAAAATATTTGCGCATTTTACCCATAACTAACCACATTAATCAAATCAACCCTTACTATAATAAATAGAGGAATTAAATTTCATTTATTAATAATTTGGAGTCTTACAACCTCCCCTCCTTATGAAATTTCGTCCTCGAAATTGACATACGTACCTGGTGTTTCGAAAAGATGAGGATACCTCGCTTTAACTTGTGGTATGACCTTCGTGCGTAGGACATGCTCCTTCCTATCCAAGATCTTGACAGGTACCTCCTCGTACGTTAAGTCTTCGGCTATCTCGTCCGGTTCTAACTCAATTACGTGGTTCGGGTCTTTCACATATTTACGAAGCACAGATATATGAAAAACATTATGAACACGAGACATACTTGGGGGTAACGCGAGTCTATAGGCCACATTTCCTACTCGGTCAAGAATCTGAAATGGACCAATAAATCGTGGATTGAGCTTTCCTCTCTTCCCAAATCTTGTAACTCCTTTCCATGGAGCTACACATAATAATACATGATCCCCAATGTCAAATTCCACATCCTTTCGATGAAGATCCGCATAACTCTTTTGTCGATCCTGTGCCGTTTGTATACGTTGGCGAATCGTTTGGATCTTCTCTGTAGTCATTCGTACCAACTCTGGTCCCAACAACGTTGCTTCTCCCACCTCATCCCAACATACTGGAGAGCGACACTTTCGTCCATACAATGCTTCAAAGGGAGCCACACCTATACTTGCCTGATAACTGTTGTTGTAGGAGAATTCCACCAATGGTAGGTACTTATCCCAACTTCCTTTGAAATCTAGGACACAAAGTCTTAATAGATCTTCAAGAGTTTGAATAGTCCTCTCTGATTGCCCGTCCGTTTGAGGATGGTATGCCGAACTGAACCGTAAATCCGTGCCCATAGCTTTTTGCAAGCTAACCCAAAATCTTGAAGTGAATCTTGGGTCACGATCCGAAACTATGGATATTGGCATGCCATGCAACCTTACAATCTCATTTACGTACATACTAGCAAGACGTTCAAGGGAATAAGTCTCCCGTATCGGCAAGAAATGAGCAGACTTGGTTAATCTATCAACTATAACCCAAATAGCATTTATGCCTTGAGAAACAGTGGGAAGACCCGTAACGAAATCCATGGTAATGTGTTCCCACTTCCATTTTGGAATCTCAAGTGGTTGCAATGGACCCTTTGGTACTTGATGCTCCGCCTTTACACGTTGACAAGTTAAACACCTCGAGATAAACTTTGCAATCTCTCTCTTCATATTGTTCCACCAAAATGTATGCCGAAGATCACGATACATTTTAGTACTTCCAGGATGGATTGCAAATGGTGTATTGTGTGCATCCATCATGATCTTGTACTTCAAATCAGAATCGTTAGGAACACAAAGTCTGGAGTGGACTCGAAGTATTCCTTCTTCATCGATTCTTGCTTCTGGAATAGCACCTTCATGCACTTTCTTCTTCATACGCATCAGCTCCGGGTCTGTAGCTTGAGCAACTTTAACTTTATCGATTAAAGTTGGCTCTACGCGTATACTTGACATCATCGCACTCGTTCCTGCATATGATCTTCTACTCAACGCGTCAGCTACCACATTTGCTTTTCCAGGATGGTATTGAATAGTGTGGTCGTAATCTTTTAACAGCTCGAGCCAACGTCGTTGCCGCATGTTGAGTTCTTTTTGAGTGAAGAAATATTTGAGGCTTTTATGGTCTGAATATATCTCCACCTTCTCCCCATATAGATAGTGCCTCCAGATCTTTAGCGCGAAAACGACTGCTGCCAACTCTAGATCATGAGTAGGATAATTCCTCTCATATTCTTTAAGTTGTCGCGAGGCATAAGCTATGACTTTCCCACGTTGCATGAGAACACATCCTAACCCTTTGCCTAAAGCATCGCTGTAGATAACAAATCCATCCGAACCAGATGGTATTGTCAGAACAGGTGCCGAAATGAGTCTCCTCTTAAGCTCTTGGAAACTCTTCTCGCATTCTTCGCTCCATACGAATTTGATATCCTTCCGAGTCAGCTGAGTTAACGGGGTAGCGATTCGAGAAAACCCTTCTACGAATCTCTGATAATAACCAGCTAAGCCCAGAAAGCTACGTACATCGGTCACCGTCTTCGGTTGCTCCCAGCTTTGTATTGCTTCAATCTACGCCGGGTCCACAGATACTCCATGTTTTGACACCACGTGCCCTAGGAATGCTACTTCCTCAAGCCAGAACTCGCATTTCTTTAACTTAGCATATAACTTATTTTCACGCAGCCTTTGGAGTACCAGCTTCAAATGGTGCTCATGATCTTCTTGACTTTTGGAATATATAAGGATGTCATCAATAAAGACAACAACGAACTGATCCAAATAATCTTTGAATACTCGGTTCATCATATCCATGAAAGCCGCAGGAGCATTAGTCAATCCAAAAGACATGACTAAGAATTCATAATGCCCGTACCGAGTTCTAAAGGCAGTCTTCGGAATATCCTCAGTTTTAACCTTCAGCTGATGATATCCAGAACGAAGATCAATTTTTGAAAAGAATTGTGCTCCTTGTAACTGGTCAAACAGGTAATCAATACGAGGTAGCGGATACCT
This sequence comes from Panax notoginseng, assembly GCA_016801055.1. NCBI lineage: Eukaryota > Viridiplantae > Streptophyta > Magnoliopsida > Apiales > Araliaceae > Panax > Panax notoginseng. The sequence continues at coordinate 42,849,259 of CM029012.1, forward strand.
ATTCTTGATGGTGACATGGTTTAATTCCCGGTAATCGATACAAAGTCGCATACTCCCGTCTTTCTTCTTTACAAATAAAACAGGAGCACCCCAAGGAGATGTACTAGGACGAATGAAGCCGATGTCCAACAACTCTTGTAGTTGGACTTTTAACTCCTGAAGTTCAATAGGAGCCATTCGATATGGGATTTTAGAAATAGGCTTTGTACCAGGTTCAAGATCAATAAAGAATTCAACTTCACGTTCTGGGGGTAGACCGGGAAGTTCTTCAGGAAATACGTCAGGAAAGTTACTAACAACGGGAATATTATTCAAATTTGACGTGTCTTTATTCAAATCCATAACATGGGCTAGGAAAGCTTGACATCTGTTTTTCAATAAACGAATGGCTTTATGACTTGATATGACAGTGATTGATTTTAATGGCTTTGTTGCTTGAATTCAAACAACAGGTTGATTAGGAATATGAAAACTAACCACCTTACGAAAACAATCAATTTTGGCATGATGAGTAGTTAACCAATCAATTCCTAAAATCACGTCAAATGCAAGTATCTTTAAAGAGATAAGGTCAACAGGTAAGGTGATGGAGCCAAATTGGATCAAACAAGATTTATAAACAGTGGATGTGATGAAAGCTTCCCCTAACGGAGTCTCCACAGATAAATCAAAGTCTAATTTCTCCGGAGTCAAGTTTAAACGTTGAGCACAAGCAAGAGAAATAAATGAATGGGTAGCACCGGTATCTAGTAAGGTATAAACTTCACATGAATTTATGATTAGCTTACCCGTGATCACCTCGTTTGGGTTCCTCGCATATTTGGTCAGTCACGACAAACGCTCTTCCAGGAACCGTTGACTTTGACTTTTCTGGGGCAGCCTTTTTAGTCACTGTCCCCGCTGAACTTGGTTTCGCTATCATACAATCTCGAGCGATATGTCCTTCCTTTCCACAATTATAGCATACCTTGAACTGTTGTGGACAGTTTGGGCTGATATGTCCCTCTTTTCCACATTTATAGCATATGACCAGTGGTCGTTCTCCTCCCTTGGAACCAGTTGCTGCTGGTGCTGACGTCTTCGTATTATCATTGTTGAATCTCCTCTTTTTAAAATCTCCTCCCGACTCGCTTCTTCTATTTTCATAGCCACGATTACCACCAGAGTGGTTGCCGTTCTTGTCTGTACTTTTCTTTCTCCGCTGGTTATCATTGTTCTGATGACTGTTGTCACCGATATGATCCTGGTTGTGGTCCCTCGGTTGACCGTACTCGTTATCTCGCTCTAACAATTGAGCCCTGTTGACAACATCTGAATAGAGAGGAAATTTATGAGAAATGAGATATTGACGTATGCCGGGTTTCAAACCTCTCAGAAACATCCGTGTCATACGTTCCTCATTCTCCACCAAATGAGGTGCAAACCTGGACAACTCTGCAAACTTCGCCTCGTACTGGGACACCGTCATGTTATTCTGCTCCAGTCTAATAAACTCTACCTCCTTCATATGACGAATACTTTTAGGAAAGTACTTGTCATTGAATAGCTTCTGAAATGTCTCCCAAGACATGCTGAGTGCGGCTGGATGGGTACTCTTCACAGATTCTCACCAGTAGTCTGCCTCACCACGGAACATAAAGGTGGCGAATGGAACCTTCTGTTCCTCCGTGCATCCCAAGACATCAAATATCTTGGTAATTTGCTTGACCCATGTCTCCGCCTTAATCGGATCCGGCTTTCCCCAGAATACTGGTGGTCCCAACTCTTTGAACTGCTTGGCTGTGACCAGCTGTGCGTTGCCATTGTTTCTTCCTATGTTTTGAACAGGAATCTCCTTCGTCTGGTTTTGCATGAATCGCAAAAAGCTTCTAAACATCTCATCATTCACCGTCTGCTCAGTGGTGTTGTTCACAGGAGGAACATTGCCAGCCTGTTGCACGTTCTCCTCGTTGGTGAGTATAGGCATCTCCACCGTCTCATTTACTCCACTGTTAACATTCTCAGTCGACATTCTCAAATACTGCCATAAAACAAAGGTTAATTTAACAAATTAACATATCACATAATATCCCTATATTATGACCGACCAACAAATAAGCTTAGGTAGGACACACTAGCGAAGGATTTACTCGTCTCTCCCCTCCTAGTTCTATTCCCCGATCTCCGCCAGAGATCATATCCCTACGCTCTGATACCAACTGTGACGCCCCCAAAACAGGTATACAACACCCATTCTGAGTCGTCAATAACATGGTACAGAAACAACTACAACTTTATTAATACAACATAAAAACTGTGAGTGTAAATACAAATATTGTCATCTAGACAATATTCACACTCAAATAAGTCCTCATTACAATTATTGGTACAATATTTTACAAAAAAAATAAAATGGTGAGGACTACTAAAACAACTTCCTAGAACCTTCATTCCATACCCCGACTAGTACTTGCTACATTCTCGCCTCTTGAGAAGAAAATGGAACACCAAGGAAAAGGGTGAGCTCAACTAGCCCAGTAAAGAATATTATGACTAAGATAATATACAACAAATTATCGTTAGTCTTCAACAGAGAAAAATTTAATAGAATACAATAGACAACAAGTTTTAAATCAATATTCGCAGCGGAAAATAATAATTCATAGAAGAGTTACGTAGAGAATGAAATCTACGATTATCTATGAAATTAAAAGCCCATCATCAACATTTTATCCCTGTAATATCAATCAATAAATATCTTGAATCAAATAGTCATCTTTGCATTACAGGCCAAAGATATTCATCAGTTGGTCATGTTCACCTCAACATCTGTTCATCTTTGCACTACGGACCAAAGATATTCATCAAAAATCATTAATCTTTGCACTACAGGCCAAAGATATTCATTTATATCATCATTTAGGACTGAGGATGATGAAAAATATTTTTAAGGAAACGAATCCAGTGAAACAAAATAATAAATATTAAGGATTCGTATTTCAGCTATTCCATGTCCAAAAATACCTCATAAATAATCATAGTGAAGTAAAATTCAAGAATGATCAAAACATGGATACAATCAATGCTAGTATCCAGAATAGATATTTGGACAAAAAGAAGAAAATTTTATTTTTCGGTGAATAGTAACTCGTGAATAGTAACTCGTGAATAGTAACTTATGAATAGTAACTCGTGAATAGTAACCCCGACATGAAAAGTTCCAAATTTGATAAAAAGTTCAGATCAATACTTCGGCATAATGATATTGAAGAAAATAATATCATTTCTAAGAAGAAATAACATCCCTTACCTCAGAAAAACAGTACTTCTAGTTGAAACACCGGATATAGGTTATGACTTGAACTTGCACCGTATAGCAATACTCAAAGTATTAGAATACTCACAAGAATACGCTCACTAATATAGAGAGAGAAATAGAGAGAAACTTGTGTTTCTGGTGTGATTTTCAATTCTAACCTAAGCACCCTATTTATAGGAAAATGCTTAGAACACCAAAGCAGAAAATTTAATAAAATAATAATATTTCTTAAAAATATTCAAGCCCACCTAAGAAATCTGATTTCAGATCATGTATAACACATGTGAGCCACTCAATTGCAACAAAAAACGTTTTTCTTAAAAAAAATATTTTAAACTCCAAAAATCAATTATTTCGGAACTTCGGAACTTCAATAATTCATAATAAATAGCCCTTTCATCAGAAAATTCGAATCTCGCAAGTTTTTATAGGAAATTCAATTTTCTACAACTTTACAGAAGAAAGTTTTTCGAAATTCTAAACAAAAATTGACCGAAATTCATAAACGGACGATTTTACAGTCAATAATAAATTTTCGGTCAAAAATTATGTCCACCAACACACAAAACATGTATTAATCATTTAATGCCACAAAATACTCTTCCTCCTCATATACTCATATATCCCACATTCATTGTAAAAATACCACCATCAATATATTATTAAAATAATATATTTAAATGAATTATTTTATCAGAAAAAGATAAAATATTAATTTTCAACAATTGTCACATTAAAAATTTTCTCCATCTATATCCACATAAAATCAATATTTTTCTCATCATATAAATCAATAATTAATTATACACAAATAATATTACAGAATCACAGTACTAGCAATCAGGCCGTTCCCAGGAAAGAGGGGGCTTTCCAATAAGGATCTCTCCTTACTGGCGCGCAATTAGATGACTAAACCTCTCCTTAGACAGAACTTTCTAGACATTGCCAATAATGTTATCTAATAATATTATTCAGATAATATGAATTATTGTTCCGATAATAGAAAATACAGTGTAGTGACAATTATTAAAACAACAGTAATATAAAATATCAACGCAGCAATTATTGAATCAATAAAATACAATATTTAATAATAATTACTGTAACCATTATTGAGTAGTGCCTTCTTACGTAAGAATCAATAATTGGTGCAATACCGTGTGCTACTGTGCAACAACGCGTATTACTGTGTTTTAACCACCGGGTATTCCAACAGTATTAACGGTAACAACTACGCCGTTATCTATAAACAACTTATTTTTGTCGTTTTTTTCATCCAATCGCTTTCCGTTATGGGGCCCACACAAGGCTGCGCCGTCGTACGAATATTCTCCGACAACAAGAATATTCCACGACCAAACAAATATTCCCCGACAACAATGAATATTCTAGAACCACTTGTTTATTTGAAATATTTGCGTATTTTACCCATAACTAACCACATTAATCAAATCAACCCTTACTATAATAAATAGAGGAATTAAATTTCATTTATTACTAATTTGGGGTCTTACAATACTAATTGTTGAATCCTTGATTTGCTAGGAATCCCGTAAACCTCCTCCAATTTATTTTCAAAATCATGAAACCCCTTCAATTGTACCTAAAATAAAAATATAAGAATAATGAGTTTATTTAGGCAAAAAATAAATACAAAAGATTAAGTATTAAGGAATAAAAATATAATATATTTCATACTCATCAAATTCCCCCACACTTATCTTTTTTCACGTCCTTGTGTAAACCAAAAATTTGATTTCTAGAAAAATTCTATTCAACCATAATGTCAAAAGATTTCAAGGTACAAATCATGACTATTAACACTAAATTTGCAAAAATCTAATCAATGCCTTATAAGTTAACTCACAATGAACAACCTTACTATTTCACCAATGAATTTCATTAAACCAAATTGTAACCACATAAGAAACTTTCCCAAAATCTACATACTTACTCAACTTAGTTACCATGGAGCAAAAATCGTGCACACTGACTCACAACCAAGAATAAATTTTTCTTGCTTTGTAAGTTTTTTCCATAGAACCTTCTTTTTTTTTAGCACAGATGAATGTATTTTCATCCTTTTCTCGTATATTTTTTCCTTTTCTTGACATGTGCAATGTCTCCTTCAAAGTTACCCATTAGCGAACTTTCCACCAACGACTCCTAAACCAGATGATCTTAGGGCGCTAGGTGTAGATACACCCCTAAGGGTTTACTTATTCAAGTAACAAAGGCCACAAAAGTCTACTAGTCAAGCTGCTTTTATCCATCACACTTTTCAGCGTGAATACCGATGCTTCCGGAGGCTTAGATACCCAGTTATTTCGCACAATGGACATTGAAGCAGATTTTCAATTTTCTTTTTTTTTTCTTTCTTTTTTTTCACTCATCATTTTTTTCACATGGTTCTGCAACAACATAAGCAAGTTAAACAGTTCTAAGTCGTTAAATCAGTGCACATAGACAACTCCACAAATAACTTAGCAAAATAAACATGTTTCTCATATTTAAGTACTCATGTATCACAAATTCAATTCAAATCAATTATTATGGATCATGGTTTAGTTTTCATCATTCATTAACAAATTAAGCATCAAACAGATTCTGAATTTTAGTATTAATTTTCAATCTTTGACTTTAACCTTTGAACACATAGGCAAATAGAATCATGGAACCCAAGTTTTCAGAAAAAAAAATTTCAATTTTTTTCAATCTTCCCATCAAAATTAAATTATTCTTCCTATATAAAACCTAAATCTCCCCCCCCCCACACTCAAACCGTACATTATGCAAAGAAGAAAGAAACTACTTACTCACATGCAAAAACTAAAAAGTAAAGGGATAAAAAAATCAAATCTGGAATCTTGGGTTGCCTCCCAAGCAGCTGCCCGTGTTTAACATCTTTGGCTCGACGTCATGTCTCTCTTCTTAACTTTCATAGATCGGATCGTCTAGCTCCACCATCTCAATATTTTCCACATGATTCCCCTCATAGAAAGCCTTTAATCTATGTCCATTCACCTTAAAGGTCTTGCTTGTGCTTTTGAATCTCAACTGCACCATGAGGAAACACATTAGTGATAACAAAAGGACCAACCCATCTAGATCTCAATTTACCTAGAAATAACTTAAGCCGAGAATGATATAGCAAAACTTTTTGTCCCACAATAAAGGTTCTCCGCACAATCTGCTTATCATGAAAAGCTTTGGTCTTTTTCTTGTAAATCTTTGAACTTTTATAGGCTTCATTCCTCAATTCTTCCAACTCTTGTAACTGCAATTTCCTGTGTACTCCAGCTGCTTCCAAATTCATGTTGCACTGCTTGATTGCCCAAAAAGCCCTATGCTCCAACTCAACAGGTAAGTGGCATGGTTTTCCAAACACAATCCTGTATGGTGACATCCCAATAGGTGTTTTGTATGCAGTTTTATAGGCCCAAAGTGCATCATCTAATCTCATACACCAATCCTTTCTGCTCAGGTTGACTACCTTCTCCAAAATGGATTTGATCTCTCGGTTAGACACCTCAGCTTGACCATTACTCTGCGGATGGTAGGATGTAGAAACCTTGTGCAGAACATTGTATTTCTTGAACAAAACCGCTAATACCCTGTTGCAAAAGTGGGTTCCGCGATCACTAATGATGGCTCGTGGTGTTCCAAACCTGACAAATATGTTAGTCTTAACAAAATCTGCAACAACTTTAGAATCGTCAGTCCTAGTGGCTTTAGTTTCCACCCATTTTGAGACATAATCAACTGCTAAAAGAATATATAAATTCCCAAAAGATGAAGGAAAAGGTCCCATAAAATCTATACCCCAAACATCAAAAATTTCAACAACTAATATAGGAGTTTGGGGCATTTGATTTCGTTGAGAAATATTCCCCGTCCTTTGGCAATTAACACATGTTTTACAAAACAGATAGGAATCTTTAAAAAGTGATGGCCAATAAAAACCACTTTCTAAAACTTTATTAGCAGTTCTTTTTGGACCAAAACGTCCTCCACAAGCATAAGAATGACAAAAGGAAAGGATAGATTGAAATTCACTATTAGGCACACATCGTCTAACTATCTGATTAGCACAAAATTTCCATAAGTATGGATCATCCCAAACATAGTGTCTAGCATCACTTTTTAACTTTTCCTTTTGGGATTTGGAAAATTTTTTAGGAAAATATGCACCTACCAAATAATTCACTATATCTGCATACCAGGGAATCTCAGCATGGATGGAAAGTAACTGCTCATCCAGGAAAGAATCATGTAACGGTAGCTTCTCTTCGTCTCTCAATAACCTACTCAAGTGATCCGCTACTAAGTTATTTGAACCTTTCTTATCCTTGATCTCTAAGTCGAATTCTTGTAGGAGCAGAATCCATCGAATAATTCTTGGCTTAGAATCCTTCTTGGTGAGCAAATACCTGAGAGCAGCATGGTCAGCATAAACTATAACTTTAGTACCAAGCAAATATGATCGAAATTTATCTAAAGAAAAAACCACAGATAAAAGTTCTTTTTCAGTTGTGGAATAGTTTATCTGAGCCTCATTCAAAGTCGGCGAAGCATAGTAGATTGCATGAACGGCTTTGTCAATTCTTTGTCCCAAAACAGCCCCCACTGCATAGTTGCTTGCGTCACACATGATCTCAAATGGCAATTTCCAATTTGGCGATTGAATGATAGGAGCAGAAGTTAATAATTTCTTTAAAGTGTCAAAAGCCTCCTTGCATTCATCATCAAACTGAAAGTCCACATCTTTTTGCAGCAACTTACATAAGGGTAATGCAATCTTCCAGAAGTCCTTGATAAATCTTAGATAAAATCATGCGTGACCAAGAAAAGAGCGAATCTCCCGCACGCTGACGGGGTAAGGCAAAGCAGATATGACATCTATCTTAGCTTTATCAACTTCAAGACCTTTAGATGACATAACATGACCAAGTATTATTCCCTGTTCTACCATGAAATGACATTTTTCCCAATTTAAAACAAGATTAGTTTCCATGCATCTCTTTAGAACACGATTTAAATTATCTAAGCATGCATCCAAGGAATCACCATGAACTATGAAATCATCCATAAAAACCTCGATGCATTCTTCTAAAAGATCCGAAAAAATGCTTACCATGCATCGCTGAAAAGTACCTGGGACATTACACAGTCCAAAAGACATCCGTCGATAGGTAAAAGTACCAAAAGGACATGTGAATGTGGTCTTCTCTTGGTCTTCGGGTGCAATCACAATCTGGTTATATCCTGAAAAACCATCTAGAAAATAATAATAAGTGTGCCCAGCTAATCTCTCTAACATTTGATCAATGAAAGGAAGAGGAAAGTGATCTTTTCTTGTTACAGCATTTAATTTTCTATAATCTATACACACTCTCCACCCTGTTTGCATTCGTGTGGGCACCAACTCATTATCATCGTTCTTGACAACAGTGATTCCAGATTTCTTTGGGACTACCTGCACTGGACTCACCCATTGACTATCGGAGATGGGATAGATGATACCGGCATCAAACAGTTTGAGCACCTCTTTTTTTACCACCTCCATCATGGGTGGATTCAATCTCCTTTGTGCATCTCTTGTAGGCTTAGCTCCATCCTCTAACAATATTCGATGCATGCACATGGCAGGACTAATACCCTTGATATCCGCTATTGTCCATCCAAAAATTGCAACATGGTCCCTTAGGACTCTCAGCAATTTTTCTTCCTGCACCTTGGTTAGACTACTAGCAATAATTACAAGCAAAGTGTCATTAGTCCCCAAATATGCATATTTCAAATGAGCAGGTAATTACTTCAATTCTAGAGTTGGGGCTTGTACAACAGAAGGTAATAACTTTTGATGAGAAACAAAAAATTGAATAGAATATACCGTTGACTTATTTGAGAATTTTTGCAATGAATGTAATGCAGCTACATTCTCTTTCAATTTCTGGGTTTGCGCAATCTCTTCTTCCCTGTCCATGTCCAAACTATTGGTGATTGCAATTTCCAAATTGTCCCTATGTAGTTGTTCAAAAGCTCTATGCACCAAGGAGTCTCTCACATCGATAGCAAAAACTTGTCCTATATCACTAGGGTACCTCATGGCATCATAGATGTTAAACTAGATTTTCTCGCCATCAAACTCCATAGTCAAGGTCCCATTATGCACATCGATCGTGGTTCTTGCTATTTTTAGAAAGGGTCTTCCTAACAAGATGTGGGAAGGGTTTGGTGATGTATCATCTTCCATATCCACAATATAAAAATCTACAGGAAAGATTAGTTCGTTCACCTGCACTAAGACATCTTCAATTACCCCTCGAAGGTAATTGTTAGTACAATCTGCCAATTGAATAATCACACCAGTATTTTTCAAAGGGCCTAGATTTAAGGAAGCATAAACAGATAAAGGCATAACATTAATTGAAGCTCCTAAATCTAGCATGGCTTTTTCAAATCTTGTGTTTCCTATTTTGCAAGGGATTGTGAACATTCCTGGATCTTTACATTTAGGAGGCATTTTTCTTTGAAGAACAGCAGATACATTTTCTCCAACTATGACTCTTTCATCATTTTGTAATTTTCTTTTATTAGTGCATAATTCTTTTAAAAATTTAGCATACCGTGGCACTTGTTTAATTGCATCAAGGAGAGGGATGTTCACTTCTACTTTTCTAAAAGTTTCCAAAATTTCTTTTTCTTTTTCATCTCTCTTTGAGGTTTTAAAATTTCTGGGAGGAAAGGGAAGAGGAATATTTTTAAGCTGATTAGGAGGGTTAGGTTGTACCTTGGATTTTTCTGTTTTCTCCTTAGCTGCTTCCTCCTTAAACTCTACGGGGGTGGGTGGTGTATCCAACTGTGTTTCATTCCGCAAAGTTATAGCACTTGCATTCTCCCTTGGGTTGACTACTGTTTGAGATGGTAATTTTCCTGAGCCTCTGGATTCCAATATCCCCACAGTTGTAGCCAGTTGTCCTACTTGGTTCCTCAAATCTTGAACTGAAGTTTTTGTCTCTTGCTGGAACTGCTGTGTCTGATTTATAAACTGTTGTGTCTGTCCCATGAATGCTTTGAATATATCCTCCAATGATGTTCCAGTAGGTGCAGGGGCTGCTTGCTTCGGTTGATATTGAGGTTGGGCAGGTTGGAAGCCCTGCTGCCTAGGTGGAAATGCAGGTGGTGCCGCTTGCTTGCTCCCATAACTTAGATTTGGATGATCCCTCCATCCTAGATTATATGTGTTTGAGTACGGATCATACTTTTTCTGAGGTGGTGGCTGATAATTTCCCATTGCATTAGCTTGTTGCACAGCCTCATCATCTTGTAATGTTGGGCATTCATCTGTATTGTGATTTGGTTGTAGACATATTCCACAAACCTTTGCAACTGGCGATTGACCTGTAGCTAATTGTCTAACCATAGCAGTTAATTCAGAAATTTGTTGACCATAATCACAAGTGCTTACCTCGCTTACCCTTATTGGTGCATGATTTGTTCTAGTGCCATATTGTTGCGAGTTTACTGCCATGTTTGCAATTAAATTCCTTGCATCCTCTGGGGTCTTGTCAACTAGTGTTCCTCCGCTAGCTGCATCGATCATGCTTCTATCCATCGGTACCAACCCTTCATAGAAATATTGGATCAGGTGTTGTTCATCTATTTGATGCGGTGGACAGCTGGAACAAAGCTTTTTGAATCTTTCCCAATACTCGTATAGTGTCTCCCCACTGAATTGTCTAATCCCATAGATCTCCTTCCTTATGTTGGCTACTCTTGCGGCTGGAAAGTATCTTTCCAAGAACAACTTCTTCATGTCATTCCAAGACTGTATTGAACCTGAGGGTAGGTAGTACAACCAATCCTTTGCCAAATCTGCTAGGGAGAATGGGAATGCTCTTAGCTTGATTTGCTCTTCGGTGATTTCGTTTGGTTTCATGGTGGAGCACACCACATGAAATTCCTTTAGATGTTTGTAGGGATCCTCACCTGTAAGACCACGAAAAGTAGGCAGTAAATGGATTAGTCCCTATTTAAGTTCAAATTCAGCATCTAAATTAGGATATTCAATGCACAGAGGTTGTTGATTTAAGTTAGGAGTTGCCAACTCCCTGAGAGTTCTATTATTGTTTTGAATCGCCATCTCTTCTTCTTTATCAGATTCGGTGGATGATTTGTTGGATAATAATTCCAAAGCTAAGTTGAGGCCTGGTGATGATGCAGAAGCCTCGTCTATATCTATAGAAGACCGTTGAACTTTAAGTTTTTCCTTCTTCAGCCTCCTTGCAGTCTTCTCAATTTCTGGATCAAAATCTAATATAGTAGCCTAAGAAGATCGAGTCATAAAACAAGAACAAAGCAAATAATAGAATAAAAACAAAACGCCAAATTACTCCCCGGCAGTGGCGCCAAAATTTGGGAGTTGTCGTTTACACTCCTAAATTAACCTCACTTTCACTTCACAATTTATAATAATTAGCACAGTAGAAAGTAAGGATCAATCCCACAGAGAGTAAAGTTGTTTTAGAATTATTCTATTATTTCAACAAAAAATAAAGATGGGGGTTTTTGAAAATTATTTTTAAACTAAGAGAACAAAAATTAATGATTTAACCAAATATGTAAAAACTTCAGTTCTACAGTTCAGTTTCACCAAGTACAATAATCAATTAATCAAGTTATTATTATTTTTTCCTTCAATGAAACTATTAGCCCTAGATAACAATAAGCTCTGCTATCCAAAATTCTCCTTAGATTATCACTGTATGAAACAAGCTCTCCACCAGATTCTAACTAGCATACAACCTAGAACAAGCTCTCTAGATTTAATATGATAGAAGCATTAAGAAATAGAGAATGCGGCTAATCCAAGCAACAAACACATAAGCTCGATTTGTTTAACTTATTTTCTGATAATCTTAGCAATAAACAAAAGCTTGTCCACAATTATTATTACCAAGTTGCTACTTGTGATGAAGACAGATATCAATTACACGTAATATTAATCTTAATCTAGTATATGATAACGATCAAACTAATTCAATTGGCCATATTAAATTAATTAGATCAATTAGCATGCAATCAATGAAAATAGATTATCAGAAGAAATTTCACATAAGAAGGAATAAATAATAATACTCAATTAATCAATTACTTGTAACAAGGATTCACCTCCCTTTAGAACTGAATGAAAAGAACTAGTCTGACATGCTCTTGAGTCTGCACTCCAATAGATGATAGTTGATAATTGAATGAATAAAACCATGACTCTCATCCTCTATTTATAGTGCTAGACAAAGTCCTAAATCCTATAGGAAGTAGAAATCCAAATCCTAAAGGAATTACAAATTATACTAATTTCTATAAAGGAATAGAATTCAATTTAGAAATAAATCTTATTCTAAAAGAAATCCTAATTACAATAGAATTGTAAAAATTAATCTTCTAGAATCCAAAATTCAGATTTAAAATTAGAATTAAATCCCACAATTGACATGTGCTTAAACTCATTGTCGCGTGAATCCAAATTCATTTATGATACTAATTGTTGAATCCTTGATTTGCTAGGAATCTCGTAAACCTCCTCCAATTTATTTCCAAAATCATGAAACTCCTTCATTTGTACCTAAAATAAAAATATAAGAATAATGAGTTTATTTAGGCACAAAATAAATACAAAAGATTAAGTATTAAGGAATAAAAATATAACATATTTCATACTCATCAATATATATATATATATATATATATATATATATATATAAGTAATAAAACAAAACTGGGATAACTTTCTACCGACGATTTTGAAAAATGAGTAAATGGGGGTCCATGTAATAAGTCAAATTTACAACAAATACTTCATAAAAATCCCCTTTATTTATCTCAATATTTTTAATAACATTTATTCATCATTAATACTATAACTCGCAATATTAACAACCAGATCATTCCCAGGAAAGAGGGGACTTTCCTATAAGGACTTCTCTTTATTGGCACGCAATTAGGTGACCAAAGCACTTTCCTCGACAGAACTTTCTAGACATCGTCAATAATGCAAATAATAATATGAATAACTTTGTCGTCTCAATTATTGATTTAATAATATAAAATATTGTGCAGATGATACTATGACAATAATTGAATCAATAATGTGAGATACTATGTAGCAATTATTGTGGCAATATTTTTAGTATTTAATTCATTTATGATGAACTAAATTACTTTTTAGGCTTGCAATGGATCTTTAGTGTTGAACAATGATTGTTATGCCTTATTTTCAGTTTAATAAAACTATCAATTCAGTTTATCTATTGTGATTTGTACTTTAATTAATGAATTGTTTGATCATCAATTCTGTGTGGATTTATATGGACTTGAAAGATGATGTATGAATGAATTCTACGTGTGATGGATTTCTTGATGAATGTTTAGGATAGAGATATACCTAACATCGCATGTAATCACATAAAAACTTGGGAAACCCTATTTGATTTTAATTCACATAGAGATATAGTAAAATAGTTAATTAGGGTGTTTGGCTTAATTCTGTCAAATTGTGAATTTAAGTAAATATGGTGTTAGTGCATCAAGAGATAGCTAATTCTACTTGAGTGTTCTTGATTAATAAACTGAGATAATAAATTAAATTGAAAAAAATGTGTGATAATCAGAGTGAAACTTAAAGTGATGTTGTAAGCCTAATTCTCCATTATGTGCTTGAAATTTACAGTTACTTAGTGTGTTGTTTGGTTTGGATTTTTAGTTTCTTAGTTTTTATTAATTATAATCATTAATTTTAGTAGTTTAATAAAATTGAAATAATATAAAACTGATAATTATTAAGTTAAATTTCATACTAGTCTCTGTGACAACCCAAAAATTTAGAAGATCTTGAATAATTAAATTAAAGGTTAAAGAAAAAAACCTAGATTGAAAATAGAAGATTAATTAAAAAATTTAAAGAACCTATACGGTTTAAATTAAAATTTTAAGCAATGTAAGGGAATTAAATGGCAATGATAGAATGGTGAATAGTAAGGAATGAGAAGTTAACGAATAGATATGAGAAATATGGGTTTCAAAAAATTCAAAACCCTAGAATGGATTTATATGTGTATTTGAAGTATGTATGTGCTTAAATAAATAAATATATTAAGTATATATATTTATTTATTATATAAAGAAAAATTAAATAGAAAGTTACCCTACTAAATTAATTTGTGTGAATATGTGACTAAATGAATATGAATATTATGTGCTTATTTTTATTTGTTTATTATATAAACAAATAAAAGAAACTAAGGTAACCTAATTATATATTAGGAATGAAAATTTTAATAACTTAAGGGTTATGGTATGAGAGAATAATAGTATTTAAAATATATACTAATCCCAAGAGATTTATTTTATACATCTCCATTAATTATTTTGATAACCTAATTAAAGCAAGTCTAATTGGGTTATAAAAATAAAGTATAAATATTGATATTATAAAGTTATGTAATAGTACAATTTGTAAATTACTAGAGGACTAGCCCAATTGAATTATCTATCAAGCCCACTTAATGAATTAGTTATGGATTTGAAAGATTAGTATAAGAGTTGAATAATTAACCAACATATTGGGAGCCCAATAACTTAATAAACTAGAAGCCCAAGGTTGGTAATAACTAATTTAATTAAGTTTGGTTTTCTAGTGGCCCAAGTTGATGTATTCCAAGCCTAAAAGAATTAAGTGTTAAGCCAAATTTTAGGCCCAAATTAGAGAAGGGCATTTTGGACATTTAATAAAGCAATTAAAAAAAGATGTGGGATATAATAAGGCCACATGGCCGGTAAAATGAGAGGAGGAAAGTAGGATGTTGGGAGATATTTTTAATATACTTATATACCTTATCTTTTTCTTTCTCTCTCTCATCTTTTATTTCTTATTTTTCCACTTTGCTATCAAAGAGAAAACTGAGAGGGAGAAAAAGGGTAAGAGGGCAGCATCCCTTGAAGGAGATGGAGAGGAAAGAGAAAGGTCCTTCATGGAAGAAGAAGAAGGAAGAAAGATTTGGAGCAAAAAGGTATTACTTTAAACTAGTTATACCTTTTATTTTGATTATTGTAAATCAAAACTTGGATTTATGTTTTTAAACTCAAAAATCTTGAATTTTCTTGTTGATGAGTGTTTTATGTTTAGATTTACTCATATTGGGTGTTGATTTGTTTGGAAATAAAAAGGGGAAGAAAAATAATTTTTCTAGTTTATAAACTCAAACTTTTATATACTTTGGGTGTCCACCATTTTTAATCTACACCTTCTTTATACGACCCGTCAAAGAGGGGTGCTAGATGTATATGTTATCTAGTAAACCCAAGTGGTAGCACTCAAAAATGTTGAGTTTTCAAGCCGTAGTGGCTAATTTAGCCAAAACAGTCCCGTTTTCTAATAAAATTAAAGACTATTTTGGGACAGTTTCTGCCAAGGGCAGTTTCGTAATTATTTCAACCTTCAAAAATTCTGGAAGAATTTGGGATGATAATATGATGGGTTTTCTAGATTTTATCCAACAATGACGATTTTTGGATGTATAGAATGAGAGTTATGGATTTTACAGGAAAAGACTATTTTTAAAGTAAATCCGAATAACTCTTTGTGGTTAACTCCAAAACTTGTGAAATTTTTACTAGGAGTACATATACATAATAGGAGCATACTCTGTAAGTTTCGGACATTTTGGATAAAAACACAGCTTATGATAAATGTCGCAAAATCCGACTGTTTTGTCCATTTGAAAAATAGTAAATGAATTCTAAAAATTTCAGAAAAAATATATGTTCAATATGGGACTATATTCTGCCAAATCCCAGAAAATAAATTTTTTTAGAACTGATTTGGTATTTTTTATAGAAATTGTTTAGTTATGAACAAATGAATTAAATTAGTTATGTGATGTTGAAAATTTAGAAAATAGGATGTTATGGCTTGAAAACTCTAAATAGAGTATGTGCGGATTTTTAATGCTGGTTTTGGTCATTGATGATGAAATCTTATGTGTATGTAATTTTTAAAATGATTAAATGTATTAATTACTAAAGTGTAAATAATTAAAATAAATTGTTTATAAGTTTAGTAAATTATTAAAAGATTAATAATATTAGATAAATATATTATTAAGTGATTAATAACATTTTGATTAAAGTACTCCCTCCATCCCATAATAACTGTCGTTTTAGCTTGATGCACATGGATTAAGAAAGTCATTTAGTGCTATCATTTATTAATTAAAATTGGTGTGAAATTTTATCACTACCCCTTTATGGGAAGTTGAAAACTATTAATACAAGGGAGAAAATTTCTTGGGACAATGAGAGAAGGTAGGGGTGATATAGAAAAATAAATAATTTATTCTCCTAAAAAGTTGTAAACGACAAATAAATTGAGAAAAAAAATTTCTTCTAAAACGATAGTTATTATGGGATGGAGGTAGTATTATTAAATTATTGATTTAAAATATTATTTAATGGCTAATAATATTCATAAATAAATTTAATATTATTAAATAATTAATAATATTAAATGGAGCTTAAAAGAGAAGTTAAGTTATTAATTGGACATTCAATAGGTTATATTGAATGTATAGTATGATGAATTGGAAATTTAATATGTTTGAAAGAAAAACAGCTTGTTGGATTGGAAAACAGCTTGCTGAATTAGTGAATCCAGTTTGTTGGATTATAAGTTAATTTGAATCCAGGTTGCTGGATTGTAAGTTAGTTTGAATTCAGGTTGCTGGATAGTAGGTCAACTTGAATCCAGGTTGCTGGATTTGAGATTAGTTTAATCCAGTTTGCTAGATTGAAAAACAGTTTACCAAATTGAAGAATGGTTTCAATTCAGGCTGCTGGATTGATATGTTTAAATAATCCAGATTATAATATTAGAATTTGGCCTACTAGATTATAAAAAAATTATAATATGAAAGATTAAGTGTTAAATCATAATGTATATGATATAGTGATTGAAGAATTATCAAAAGACGATAATAATACTGATGTGTTAAGATGTTATCTAATATTTGATTTTTGTGATTAAGTGTTAGATAATTTATAGATAAAGAAATAGTATTATGAGCTAATAGGTATGTTATGCTAACTACAAGATCAATCTTTTAGCTGATAGGTCTTTCATAAGAGATTAAATTAGACTGCTTAGCGGTAATCGACGAGCAGGCAAGTTTCTCTTATTCAAACTTGAGTTGTATGTTCAAAACATGTTAATTATTGTTGATTATTCACATCTATACTGTTTATTGATTCGCACTTAGTGCATGTTGCATGTAAAACCCCAAATTTTTATAAATAAAATTGAATTTTCTCTAATTATTATTTTGAATAATAAGGTGTTAATTTGATATAATGCTTTGGTTATGGGTGAAATATGCAAATTTTATAAAATAAGTAAGTGGTTATAACATTCATTGTTATCGAGGAATATTTATTTGGTCGTAGAATATTTTTGTTGTCGAAAAATATTCGTACGATGGCGCAGCCATTTGTGGGCCCCAAAATGGAAAACTATCGGATAAAAAAAACGGCAAGTATGAGTTTTTTTATAAATAACGGCGTAGCTGTTACCGTTAACACTATTGAAATACCCGGTGGTTAAAATACAGCAATACGCGTGGTTGCATAGTAGCACACGGTATTGCACAGTATTTTTAATTTATTAATTCTTACGTAAGAAGGTATTACTCAATAATTGTTACAGTAATTACTGTTCAATATTTTATTTTATTGATTCAATAATTGCTACGTTGATATTTTATATTATTGTTCCTTCAATAATTGTTACTGCACAGTATTTCTCTTTATCAAATCAATAATTCATATTATTTGAATAATATTATTAGATAACATTATTGGCAATGTCTAAGGAAGTTCTGTCTAGGAAAGGGATTTGGTCACCTAATTGCGCGTCAGTAAGGAAAAATCCTTATCGGAAAGCCCCCTCTTTCTTGAGAACAACCTGGTTGTCATTATTGTGATTCTGTAATATTATTTGTGAATAATTAATTATTAATTTATATGATAAAGAAATATTTATTTTATGTGGATATAAATGAAGGAATTAATGCTGAGATATTTTATCAGTATTTTGTCCGAATAGAGGTATTAAAAATTATCCGTATATGCATTTCGGTCATTTTCTGTTTGGAATTTGAAAAAACTTTATTCTACAAATTTGTAGAGAATTAAATTCCCTATAGAATGGACATAAAATTCGTATTTTTTTTTATAAAAGGACTATTTATTATGAATTATTGAAGTTTCTGAATATTATTTAAATTTAAAACATTTTTGTGGGATTTTCTAGAAGGGTGGGCCCCACTCTTGTCCTTGTTGGTGTACTGAGAATTTTTTTTCAATGGTGGTGTGCGTGAATACCAACAGGTAAAGCCATCAGGTAGCAGGTTAAGTCTGCTTTGGTGTTCTGGTATTTTTCTATTAATAGGGTGCTTAGTTAGAATCGAAAATCACACCAGAATCATAAGTTTTCTCTCTCTATAATATCGAGTGTATTTTTGTGAGTATTTAGATACTTTGAGAGTTGCTATTCAGTGCAAGTTTTTTTCAACATTATATCCAATATTCCAGTCAAAAGTATTGTTCTTTTGAGGTAAGGAATGTTATTTTATTCGTAAATAATATTATTTCGTTCAATATCATTATGCCGAAATATTGGTATGAATTTTATTATAAAATTTTTATATTTTCATGTCGCGGTTACTATTCACGTATACGACACTATTCACTAGTAATATTCACGAAGTATGATTTTTCTTGTAGAAATTTTATCTTTTTGTGTTGGGGTTACTATTCACGTATACGGCACTATTCACAGAAAAATTAAAAAAAAAATTCTTTGTCAAAGTTGTCTATTATGGTTACTATCTTTGATTGTATCCATGTTTTGATCTTCATTCTTGAATTTTGCTCTACAATTGATTATTATGGAGTATTGTTGAACTTGGATAAACCAAAGTACGATTCCCTAATCTTTGTCCTTTAATCTCACTGGATTCGTTTCTTTAAAATATTTTTCATCATCCACAGTCTTAAATGGTTATACTTGATGAATATCTTTGACCTGTAGTGCAAAGATGAATGATTACCTGATGAATATCTTTCGCCCGTGGTACAAAGATGGACAGGTGTTGAGATGAACATGACCAACTGGTGATACAAATGAATATCTTTGGCCGTAGTGCAAAGATGAATATTTGGTACAAGATGCATATTGATTGATGTTACAGGGATAAAATATTGATGATAGACTTTTAAATCATAGAAGATAGTAGACTTCATTCTCTACTTAACTCTTCTAATGAATTGTTCTTTCCGCTGCGAATATTGATCTAAAACTTGTTGTCCATTATATTTTATCTGATTTATTGAAGACTAACGATAATTTGTTCTACATTATCTTAGTCATAATATTCTCTACTGGGCTAGTTAAGCTCACCCTTTTCTTTTTTGTTCTATTTTTCTTCTCAGAAGGCGAGAATATAGCGGGAACTAGTTGGGGTATAGAGTGATGGGTCCAGACAGTTGTTTTAGCAGTCTTCACTATTTTGTAAAATAGTGTATCAATAATTGTAATGAGAACTTATTTGAGTTTGGATATTGTCTAAAAGATAATATTTGTATTTAAATTCACACCATATGTGTTGTCGTATTTTGCACGATAATTGTAATAATGAAGTTGTAGTTATTTTATGTACCATGTATTTGGCGACTCAGAATGGGTTGTGTGGACCTATTTTGGGGCCGTCACATTGCATATGTTCATCAGGTATGAAAGGCTGATCACTTTCATTACCCTATGGTTCAGTTAAAGTGTCCATGGTCATAGTTAACCTCTAAAAATTATTGATTCAGTCATTCAATTATTAAAATTTGATTCATGTTATTTTCACAATTATTATATTATTGAAAACTTGAAAGCTTATTCCTTTTCAATCATGATATATCTTCATTGTATTTAAAACTTGCTGGGCAAATTTGTTGCTCACCCTTGTTATATCATGAAAAAATTTTCATATTAAGATGAAAGCTCGAATAAAGACAGAGGCAAAGGTAAAGTGCATGATAAAATTATTATGCAGTTAGAATTATAAATTTTCTGATGCAAAAGACATTGTAAATCTTTTAAGATATTGAAGATATATATTAAGTTAAGGTTGAAGACTTTGGGGATTATGTTGTAAAGATTTATTGTATAAATAATTTATGTTTATATCTTCCGCAATAGTTATAGAAATGATGTATAGTAATGTACTAGATCTAATGTTAAAAGTACCCGAATTTGGGGACGCTACAGTCTTTGTGGGAACGATACTCTATTAATCATTATATTACTTGTTGACCACGTATACTTGCGTGTTGTGCGTATTTAGAATTTACATCAATAGTGGTTAAAGTCCTCTTTGGCCCGTAGTGCATAGATGAACATGTGTTTGGCATGATCATGACTACTGGTGATACAAACGATTATCTTTGGCCCGTAGTTCATAGATAATTCGTTGATTGGAAATAATTATTGATTGGTGTTACAGGGATAAAATATTAATGATGGACTTTTAATTTATAGAAGATAGTAGACATCATGCTCTACTTGACTCTTCTAATGGATTGTTATTTCTGCTGCAGTTGTTAATCTAAAACTTGTTGTATATTGTATTCTATCAGATTTTTTCCTGTTGAGGACTAAGGATAATTTTTTCTATATTATCTTAGTCATAATATTCTTTACTGGGCTAGTTGAGCTTACCCTTTTTCCTTTTGGTTCTATTATTCTTCTCAAGAGACGAGAATATAGCTGAAACTAGTCGGGGAGTGGAGTAATGGTCCAAGATAGTTATTATAGTAGTCCTCACTAAGTTGTAAAATAGTGTGACAATAATTGTAATGAGGATTTTATTCGAGTTTGGATATTATCTACGAGACAATATTTGTATTAAAACTCACAGCTTATGTGTTGTTGTATTTTGCACGACAGTTGTATTAATGAAGTTTGTATATGGATTCTGTACCATGTATTTGGCGACTCAAAATGGGTTGTGTGGACCTATTTTGGGGGCGTCACATGGACTGTTAACTATTGGTTTTACAGTTGTATATCTTTGGCCCCTATTGCAAAGATGGTCTGTTGATTATTAGTTTTACAGTTGTATATCTTTGGCCCGTAGTGCAAAGAAGGACTGTTGATTTATTGGTTTTATAATTGTATGTTTTTGGCCCATAGTGCAAAGATGGAATGTTGATTTATTAGTTTTACAGTTGTATGTCTTTGGCCCGTAGTGCAAAGATGGACTGTTGATTATTGGTTTTACAGTTGTATGTCTTTGGCCCGTAGTGCAAAGATGGACTATTAATTGGCATGACTATTGGTGTTACAATTAAATATCTTTGTCCCGAAGTGCAAAGATAAATTTAATGGCATAATTATAAACATGAACTGTGAATTGGTATAACCATGATCTTTGGTGTTTCAGGTGAAGACAGGTGATGAAAGTTCTCTCTGTCTTGAGTACAAAAAAGAACTGTTGATGGGTATTAAAGGAATGAAATATTAATGATGGACTTTTAATTTGGAGAAGATAGTAGACATTATGTTCTACTTGACTCTTCTAATGGATTGTTGATTTCGCTGTAATTATGGTTGAACACTTTTATCATCTAATATATGTTCTAAATATCTGATTTATTAATGATGAAGACTATTGATAATTTAATTATATTTAGTCATAATATTCTTTACTGAGCTATTTGTGCTTACCATTTTGCTTCACAATTCTTTTCAAGTAATAAGAGTGTAGCTGGGTCGAGCGGGGATAATAGGAGAGTAGAGTGATGGTCTGTGACGGTTGAAGTTTCTCAATACATTATAAAATAGCATGACAATATATAATTGTATGAAGGACTTAAAATGTGTGTGTCATATTTTATACGTCATTTAATAGTTAGTTTTGGTGAACAACAATAGGGTTTGGTGAACTCAAATTTGGAAGCGTAAAAAATATACCTTATTAGAATGAGGAGGACAGAATTGTACGAAGAACTTTAAGGGTGTGTTGCCACTATTATACATGATGTCTAAACACATATAAATTCGTGTTATCATAAGATATGGTTGTGTTCATCCAATTGCTGACTATATCTATGAGCATTATTTGTTGGGTTTCGACACATAAAATGCAGCAGAAATAAACAATTTAAAGTGCAATTTCGAAACCCTTAAACAAGATCCATGCAAAAACCATATTACTTCAGTGGTTAGAAATTTATACCGATTATTGAAGCTAGAATCGATGCATTCGAATCTCCAACGCAATCCAAAGGAAATGCGCCTCTACGGTATCCAAATGAAGGTCCCGCGAATCGTCGTACGATCTACAGAAAAAGGAACCGCGGTACTAGCCACCAAGGATGAGGATTTTCGAAACTATTTTTCTCTAGTCTCTCTCTAAGAGCGGCTAGGGTTTTGGTTAATGATTATCCTTCCTAAATGGCTGATATATCTTATATATAGCAGTTATAAAGAATTAATCAAAACCTAATCTAATTAAAATCTGAATTTAAATATATATATATATATATATATATATATATAATATATATATATATATATATATATATATATACAAATTATCCTTTTAATTTAAATTCGTGATTTAAATACTATCAATCATATTGATATATTTAAATCCTTACAATTTAAATTAATTCCCTTTTAAATTACATTCTATGTGTGTGACCCTATAGGTTATTATTATGTTGGCAATAAGTTTAAATCATATTATAAAATTATAAACAGTGAGCGGCATCTAGTAATGCATCACTGCTACCCAAGTAATAATAAGATCGATGATTCAATGTAACCTTTTCGTGACCAATGTTTCAATGTAATTTAATCATTTTAACCTTGACATCCTAGATTAAACTTGAGTCATGGAATGTGTCATACTCTTCATAATTTAATCTGAGTTTTCTTGATCAATGAGTAGACTATATGAAACAAATCACTATTTGAGTATGGCCATGCATTTCATAGTGCTACTCAATCAAGAGGCCTATGGATATCACTCCTATTATATAGGAGGGTTAAATTCCATCTAGATCACTCATATTCCTCACACGATTCATGATGTACCTAATAATCACCTTTGTAGTCCACCCTATTAAAGGTGACCTTTGATGATATCAAAGTACATAAATTCCCGTGTAGTAATATAGTAATTTCAAGTCGAAGGATCATTACATCATTGTCACTATGAGAATTGCTAATGACACTTCGCATAATGCTCCACATAGAATTTTCATGGTGGGTCTGTCCGGTACATCGTTCTCTAACATGTACCTATGCATTGACTCAATATCTCATATATTTATGACCAATGAGATTTGGTCATCAGTCAATCCTCATACTAGTCTCAATGTATCATTGTTGTCCCATTAACAATGATACTCGACTAGGGACATTTAAGAGCAATGATACTAATTGTAATTATATAATCTCATGTTCAAGTCACTTACTTGAAGCTATATAATTTGTATCACTATTCTAAGGACTTTTATTATGTTAACATTTATATAACGCAGTAAATAAAACCTTAATAAAATCATTCTTTTATTCAATCAAATATAATATCAAAATGTTAAACAATTATATCAAATAATTGGCCTCTAGGGCATAAACTCTAACAGTCTCCCACTTGCAGTAAAGCCAATCACTCATGTATATAATTCCCATGGAAATAGTGTGACCTTCGTGCTTCTGCTACGATAAAGCCTTGGTCAGTGGATCTGTAACATTATCATATGTTGGACTCTTCCTATATGTACATCTCCTCTATCAATGATTTCACGGATGAGATGGTACCGCCTAAGTATATGCTTGGATCGTTGGTGAGATCTGGGTTCCTTAGCCTGTGCAATGGCTCAATTATTATCACAGTATAACTTAACCGAATCAACAACAGTTAGAACAACACCAAGTTCAGTGACGAACTTTTTAATCCATACAGCCTCCTTGGCTGCACTAGAAGTAGTAATATACTCAGCCTCTGTTGTAGAATCGACTACTGTCTCTTGCTTCGAATTCTTCCAGCTAACAGCACCACCATTAAGGCAAAACATAAAACCTGACTGAGACTTATAGTCATCATTATCAGTCTGGAAACTAGCATCTATGTAACCCTTTACTGCCAGTTCATCTTCACCTCCATATACCAAGAATGAATCCTTAGTCCTTTTCAGGTATTTGAGGATATTCTTGACTGCTGTCCAGTGACCTTCACCTAGATTCGACTGGTATCTGCTCTTCATGGTCAAAGCATACGAGACATCCGGACGAGAACATGGCATTGTATACATGATAGATTCAGTTATCGAAGCATAAGGGATCTTTCTCATACGCTCCTCATCATTTTGTGATTTAGGATATTGGGCCTTGGAGATCTTTACACGATGGGTCACGGGTAAGTGTCCTCTTTTCACCTCTTGCATGTTGAACCGTTTCAGCACTTTATCAATATATGTACTTTGACTTAGGCCAAGTATTTTTCTCAATCAATCTCTATAGATCCCGATACCTAAAATGTAGGCAGCATCACCCAAATCTTTCATGGAGAAACATTTTTCTAACCAGGTTTTTTACAGCCTGTAAGGAAGGAATGTCATTTTCAATAATTAATATGTCATCAACATATAATACTAGGAATACAATGTGACTCCCACTAACCTTCTTGTATACACAAGGTTCATCTTCTTTTTTTATAAAGCCAAACTCTTTGACTACTTCATCAAATCGAAGATTCCAACTCCGATAGGCTTGCTTTAATCCATAAATGGATCACTGCAGTTTACATACCTTTCCAACATCCTTTGGAGTGAAAAAACTCTCAGGTTGTGTCATGTACACATCCTCAAGGAGATTTTCGTTAAGGAAAGCAGTTTTGACATCCATCTGCCAGATTTCGTAATCATAAAAGGCTGCAATAGCAAGTAATATCCTGATAGATTTAACCATTGCCACTGGAGAGAAGTTTTCATCATAGTCAATACCTTGAACTTGTTTGAAACCTTTTGCTACCAGTCGGCCTTTATAGGTTTGTACGTTACCATCCATGTCGGTTTTCTTCTTGAAAATCCACTTACACCTAATTAGTTTTACCCCTTCGGGTGGATCAACCAGAGTCCATACTTGGTTAGTATACATGGAGTCCATCTCAGATTTCATGGCTTCAAGCCATTTCTCAGAATCCGGTACATTCATAGCTTCTTGGTAGGAAGTAGGCTCATCCTGATCTATGAGCATCACATCCCCGTTTTGAGTCACAAGATATCCATAATATCTCTCGGGCTCTCGGCGTGTCCTCCTAGATCTATGAATGCCTTGTATAATTTGAGCAGGTTCACTTTTCACAATATCTTATGGTTCCTGCTCACGTTCTAACTCAGGTTCAATGATATTTTGTGGTTCTCGAATTTCTTCAAGTTCTACTTTCCTCCCACTGTTTCCTTTAGAGACAAATTCTCTTTCTAGAAAAATACCAGTTCGAGCAACAAACACTTTGTTCTCAGAAGGTTTGTAGAAATAATACCATTTTGTTTCCTTTGGGTATCCCACAAAATTATATTTATCAGATTTGGGTGCGAGCTTGTCAGAATATAGATGTTTTACAATTGCCTAGCAACACCAAATCTTCATGATCGACATACTAGGATGTTTCCCATTTCACATATAATATGGTGTCTTCTGAACCGTCTTTGTAGGAACACGGTTAAGTGTGAATGCAGCTGTCTCTAGGGCATGACCCCAGAAGCTTATTGGAAGATCTGCATGACTCATCATTGATCTTACCATATCCAACAAGGTGTGATTCCTCCTCTTAGATACACAATTCCATTGTGGTGTTCCAGGTGGAGTGAGTTGTGATATAATACCACACTCCTTTAGAAGGACATCAAAGTCTTGGCTTAAGTATTCACCTCCTCGATTGGATCGAAGGGCTTTTATGCTTTTGCGAAATTGGTCTTGAACTTCATTCTTGAATTCCTTAAACTTTTCAAAGGATTCAGATTTGTGTCTCATAAGATATACATATCCATATCTACTGAAGTCGTTAGTAAATGTAATGAACTAATAAAACCTACCTCTTGCTAACGAACTCATGGGTCCACATACATCACTATGTATAAGTCCCAATACATCGCTAGCCCATTCACTGTGTCTAGTGAAAGGGGCTTTAGTCATCTTGCCTAATAAATAAGACTCGCATTTCTCATATGATTCAAAATCAAATGAATCCAAAAACCCATCTTTATAGAGTTTGGATATGCGTTTCTCATTTATATGGCCTAAACGACAGTGCTAGAGATATGTCGGATTTGAATCATTTGATTTAAATCGTTTTGTATTTATGTTATAGATAGGCATTTTTAAATCAAGAATATAAAGACCGTTAAACAATTGTGCAACACCATAGCATATATCATTTAAGTAAAACGAACAACGGTTGTTGTTTATTATAAATGAAAAACCTTTCTTGTCCAAACAAGAAACAAAAATAATTTTTTGCTTATAGCAGGCACATAATAACAACCCTCTAATTCTAATACTAGCCCAGTGGTAAAAGATAAATGATACGTTCCTACGGCCAGTGCAGCAACTTTTGCTCCATTCCCAACTCGTAGGTCAACCTCTCCTTTCGCCAAAGTCCTACTCCTTCGGAGTTCCTGCACATTAACACAAATGTGAGAACCACATCCAGTATCCAATACCCATGATGTAGAAGTAGACAAGTTGACTTCTATAACATATATACCTGAATCAGAAGTCGCATTTCCTTTTTTTTCTTCACATCTTCCAAATAAGCATGACCGTTCCTCTTCCAGTGTCTAGGTTTTCCACAGAAGTGACAATCACCTTCCTTAGACACCCCACCTTTAGGCTTTAGAGCCTGTTTGGTTTTGGAATTGGGTTTGGCAAAAGATTTAGATCCTATCTTCTTCTTGCCTTTCCAATTTCCCTTAGCATTCCCCTTTTGCACCATCATTATAGGAGCGGGTCCTGCCCTTTCCATGTTGTTTTCGGCAGTTCTTAACATGCTCAACAACTCCGTAAGGGGTTTCACAATTTTATTCATGAGGTAATTCATAATAAATTGAGAGTAGCTGCTATTCAATGATTGTAAAACAAGATCAGTTTGGGCTTCTAGAGTAATCGAAAAACCCAACCTATCAAGGTACTCAATATTCCCAATCATTTTTAGCGCATATGGACCAACTGGATCACGTTCACCCATTTTGTAGTGATACAACGCTTTGCTTGTATCATACCTTTCCTGTCGAGCATGCCCTTTGAACAATTTCTTGAGATGCTCGATCATCTCATAAGCATCCATCAACTCATATTGCTTCTGAAGCTCAGCGTTTATAGTTGCTAGCATGAGACAACTTACGTCCAGGGCATCATCTTGATGCTTCTTGTAAGCATTATGCTCTGCACGTGGTGCAGTGTCAGCTGGTACTGTAGGAATGGGCTTTTCAATGACATATAGCTTCCGCTCTTGTTTGAGGACAATCCTCAAGTTCCTATGCCAATCAAGGAAATTAATTCCACTCAGCTTGTCCTTCTCAAGGACTGATCGTAGTGAAGAAAGACTACTTGTGTTGTTGTTATTTGCCATTGATATCTACAATTTATAAGTGCAAAAATAATAAGTCAAATTGCAGAGTTTTTGATATTATGTAATTGATAATAATACATTCAAAATATACCTCCCACTATTTTATTCAAATTAATAGCCCACACCATTAATTCAGAAAGCATTTTCTATTAAATCTTTCTTGTGAGCCAAGATCCATATTTCATTATGCCTTAGGTTAGCTTTGGCTATTATCTCAAAACATAATTATTTAGGTAGACAACCCCTTGTCAATTATATCATATATAACTCCTGGATAGTTTGGTAAACAACATTAGTTTCTAGTCCATCTAATGGTACCTACCAAACTCCATGCCTCTAAGTCCACAATCCTATTGAGATAACTTAGTTAAGTTGGGCCAAATGATTTTAACAATTTGAATATCACAATTATCCTATCGCATCTTACCTAGATAAATAGGGTACTTTGCTTTGGCAAACCTACATCCATTGATCAAGGTCTTTATGAGTGTTATTCATTAGAAGGCATCTGATTTAGACTTAATAATTTATTGAGGGATTTTATAAATTAATTTAGATCTCACCAATTTTAATCTTATTAAGTATGCACATTGTAGACACTCAAAATTTTCTACACACCTGTTACTGACATTGTAGGAGGGCAGATTTATCTTTCAGACATAACCCTGGAAGATAGCTCATATCCAGTCTGGATCGGAAGCACAGTCTCAACCCCGGAACACACACCGGGAGTATCAATTCTAACATCGGAGATAACCCCGAGGCCTGCAGTTCCAATACCAAAAATTCCACTGGAGAAGACCGATTTATCCCAGAGATAACCCCGAGATATTCAGTCTCAGTCCCGACACCGAAAATAGTAGCGCCAACCTTGGAGATAACCCCAAGGAATGCAGTTGCAGTTCCGGAGATAACCCCAAAAATACTTGTTTCAAAGCCATGCAAGCAGCTTCAGAACACTTGCCACTCACACCGAGGCACTCGGTACAAGACCTAAAAATGACCCCGAGAAGACAGGCACACCTCAGAGATGACACTGAGGACCTTCAACACTTGTAGCAGTCTAATCTCAGAGATAACCCTAAGCAACGTCTGCTTTATCAACCCAAATCAGAGATAACCCCGGTGAGGGGCAAAGTCATCATCTTGCCACCTTGACGCCACATCGCACCATCTCAACATCTCATACATACATTTTTACACAATAATGTCCCACAAGAAACAAGGAAGTCCAATCCCGAGTGACTATTACGCAGGGTAACGAATAGAATTTGAAGCTTGAAGACCGGAGGGCATGGTCCCATCTTCCTGACTTCATACAACCTCTAATCACATGTCATTGCATAACTCTCGACAACGACGGTCTGAAATAGGTCTTACACACCTCAGTCGCATGCTCGAATTGAAGTTCTGAAAGTTCGAGCGGACATCACGTTGCATGCGTGCACGTACTTCGAGACAGTGGGACCCGCGAAGCCCGGGGCACCCTGGGCAGCCGCAGGTACATCTGCAGCTAGCCGCGGGTACACCTGCGGCTCCCCCCTCTATAAATAGAGGGCTTGGGGTGGCCATTTTGGAAGAGAAAAAGGCGAGAAAGCTCTGTCTAATTTGCACTGTACACACCCTAAACTGAGTGCTTTCTCATTTTAAACACTTGTAAGCTCATATATAGCTACTCTTTACCAGCGGGAGCTGAGTGTTCATCCACTTAAAGCTATAGAAGTCTTCTTTGGCAGCCCACTATAAGCCTTCTTACACACTTTAAAGCCTTTCTCTTCATCTTTGCACACACCGTTCTTCACGTTGAGAGTCGCGTTGCGTGTGTATGCCCGGACTTCGATCCGTGGTTTCATTTCAGCTTGTATAATATATATATATATATATATATATATATATGGACTAACATTATTTAGTTATGCCTCGATTGAGCATAGGCTTATGTCTGGAGCGTTTAATTGCTTTCGTATATATATATATATATATATATATATATATATATATATATATATATATATATATATATATATATATATATGAACTACGTGTCGAACTTTGTTCGATGAGCCTAGACTTACGTCCGGAGCATTTAATTGCTTTTGTATATACGTATATTTATATATATGAACTGTGTGTCGAACTCTGTTCGATGAGCCTAGATTTTATATCCGGTGCGTTTACATGCTTATATATATATATATATTTATATTTATATTTTGTCCCGCCTGGAGTTTACTTCGTAGCGGTTGACTGTTTTAATTACTTTCTTTACATTTCATCCCGCCTGGAGTTTCCTCCGTGGCGGTTGATCACTTTTACAGCTTTATTTACATTTCCGATCCCCCATGGAGGTGCTTCATGGCGGTTGATCATGTCAATATATATATATATATATATATATATATATATATATATATATATATATATAATATATATATATATTATATATTTACCGCTTTTATATATTTACATTTTCGATCCCACATGGAGGTGCTTCGTGGTGGTTGATCATATATATATATATATATATATATATATATATATATATATATATATATATATATATATATATTTACATTTTACAGCTTTTATATTTATAACTGCTTACTGCGTTCATATCAATGGCGGCATCATGTAAGCCTAGGAATCATGTGATCACAGTTTCAGTTTACCGAATCTAGATTTGTTTCCCGTGATGGACATTTTTAGCTGTAAGTAGCTTGTAAATTTATTCACGGTGTTTGGATTTCCTCAGATGGTTTTCATGCCCATGAGGAGTTCGGCACTGTTTTGTACATTATTTTCTCGAAGATGCTTCGCATCTCAAAAATAAAAACAATCAAGCCGAACATTTAATAAAATGGAAGTATCAAAGGCCTCAATTACTATTGAGCATAGGGTTTGAAAAACCTCTTTTTACAAAACATCACTGCTATATCTTGTTTAAAATTGAATTATACACAAATTCAAACCCTTTGTATATAGGTGCGAACGAGGCATAACACTACTTCCAAATAATAGCACATTGACCCATACACACACACATTCATATAACAGTTTCTTGAAAAGTGGCGGTCGCCGTGGCACCACGGATGTTGGGGGGTGCCTAACACCTTCCCTCCGCATAAGCAAGTCCCCGGACCCTAATGAATCTCGATTTCACAAACCCGTTTAGCAGTGTCACATCACTGGGTCAATGTGCAAACCTTTTCTCGGTTATGTTGGTACAACTAGTTAAAAAACCAACTGGCAACTCTTAACAGTCCATCGTCGACATTACACATGTCGGACCTTTTTCGTTTGTTTTTTCAAACAAATCTCACCTAAAATGAGAACACAAAAGAACAAGACTAGAAAAGGGACAAGTAAAAATCCTGACGTCGACAGGTGGCGACTCTGCTGGGGACTCTAGTAAGAGGACTTAAGCCGCTATTACAAGATTTTCAAAACTATTATATGCTTGTGTATGGATGTTACATTTACATTTATGATGAATGTGTACGAATGCATTTTTTTAAACTACACTGCAAAATATCTATTTGTGATATTAGTGCTTCGCACATGTCATCATTTGCATAAACGGTGAGACACATTGTATGTGAATGTATGCTGTGTGGTTCCTCCACCAGGAGGCTATCCTGTTAGTGTTTGATTACTGGACTTGTAGGAAAACTAATTCGAACGAGGCTCAGGAAAGACACCACCCAAATTCGCTCCAGTTGAAAGGCCGGATTAACTTCCCGTTGAGTAAATTGCAATGATTTGGGAATCTTCATGCCAAAAAGCCGTGAGAGAAACCTAAGATAGGTCAACCTCTGATAAACCAAACGCGGAGGAAAGTCTCTTTATGCTTTCTTATTTCAAAATACTCGTAAAGTCAATTACTCGTAATTTCATTCCATATTCATCTCTATGTAATGAGAAATATGAAGAAAAATGTGCATATTTAAATTAACATGTTATCCTGTATTACAAACAGCTAACATCCGTTTTACAGGATAATAATCCTAAAACAGACACATCACATAGCATGTAAACTTTACACAATCCCTACTACTAAACTATGCAAGTTTTGTCACAGGGAAGCATTCAGACCTATTACCCGGTCAAAATCCAAAAAGGCCACAGGCCTAGAGCCAATCATGTCTACATCTGACCAATCTAATTCACTTTCTAGCGAAGAATTTGACGGATTAAGTAAACAAATTACAGATTTGGCTGTTCTGCTTAAAGAACTACATCAGTCTACTCAACGTACGAAGATACCTATACATGTTGAATCCTCTACACAAGGAGGAACCCAAGGTTCTGATCAAGCCATTACAGTACATACGCTCCAGTTTGATACAACCAACAAAATTCATGATACCACCCATCTCAAAGGAGATCTAGACACCGGTGACATCAAGAAAAAGGTCCTTCAAATGGAAGAAACCCTTCGTTCTATCAAAGGAATTGGAGCACATGGGAATGTATCATATACTGACCTTTATATATTCTTTGGTGTTCATTATCCAAAGAAGTTCAAAACTCCTGATTTTAAAAAATATGATGGGTTAGGAGATCGTTACACACATTTGAAGGTGTTCATTGGAGAACTTGGATCTTATGCAGAGAACGAGAAGCTTAGAATGCAGCTATTCCAAAAGAGACTGACTGGAGAAGCCCGTTCGTGGTATACCAGATTAGACAACTCAAAGATCCATAGCTGGAAAAAGCTAGCTCATGCCTACCTTACACAATACAACTTCCAGTCTTAGATGGCTCCTGACCAGTATCAGATTACCAAGGTCAAGAAACAGTCTAATGAGTCTTTCAAAGAGTATGCTCGAAGGTGGAGGCGCCTTACTGCTCAAGTAATTCCTGCTATGACAGAGTCAGAAATGGTTATGACCTTTATCGACATACAAGAAGCTCCTTTCTATGAGAGAATTTTAGCTGGCATTGTTAAACCATTTTCTGAAATGATTAAATATGGAGAGATGGCTGAGATGGGATTGAAGTCAGGAAAGATTCAAGACCTAACCGCTCTTAAAGCTATTGCTGAGCACCTCCAATCCGGAACTTATGGAAATAACCCCCGAAGGGTCCATAAAAAGAAAGAGGAGGATGTTTCCTTGATACTCCAAGGTCAAAAGGGCAATCAGAATATGCCTATTCAGAGGAGAAATTACACTCCCTTTCAAGCACAGTCTTCAAACCCTCCATTGACTAATGGTGGAGAAGCCAAATGCCCTCGAGTGTTCACACCCCTTGGAGACTCACTCGAGAACATTCTCAATCTTCTGACTACTCAGAAGAAAATTATGCATCTTCTTCCACCAGCCAACCCTAATGGGAGGGGTTTCAATGTTGCTCGAAAATGTGCTTATCATGCCGGGGCACCTAGACATGATACTCAAGATTGTTGGGCCTTGAAACACAAGATCCAAGATTTAATAGACAACGGTGAGATCGTGGTCACCAAACCAGAACCTCACGTACAAGACAACCCTCTTCCTCCACATAAAGAGGAAGAGGTCAACATGATTAATTGGAGCAATGGACAGAGTTTTGAATCTAACCGTGAATCATCCCAGATCATCAAAGACGGTGTTGACAAATGGAATTATGCAAAGTTCCAGTTTATGATGGAACGAAAGATGAAAGCTCTGTGTAAACAGATTGAGAAATTGACAGAACTGGTGACCTATCAACATCAAGTCACACGACAATTAATTAGCCAGGAGCATGCTAGTCTCCTTCCCTTAGTTATGAATACTCCAACGTCACCTTCAAAATATGAAACATTGGAGGATAAAGTGACGAAGAGAGCAACTGCCAAAGCCTGTCGGGATTTTGCCAATAAAAGGGAATTTACATACCTGGGACAACCTATGGAGGAGATACTTTAGATGCTAATCAATGAAGGACGGCTCACTTCCCTTCTACCTCCAATCAATCCCCGTTCAGGACGGTTTAATGCTGATGGAGTATGTCAGTATCACTCCCATTCTCACGGTCACAGCACGGAAGAATGCTGGGCACTCCGCCACTTTATTCAAAATCTAATTGATAGCGGTATCCTACAACTGGCAGACAACGATACCGTGCTATTTGAGAGTGAAAGTACTTGTCCTACTAAATGGAAGGGATCGGTGGCAGTTATATCCGCTGAGGCTGATGGGACTGTTAAACCATTCACAATTCAACTCAAAGGAGCTAACAATCCTTTGAAAGTGGTTGCGCCAGAGCCAATCACCTTGCCATTCAGACCACAATATCCTGTTATCGGCTTACAAAAAGTCCCCTAGAATTATGGAGAAGCTGAAGGATCCACCTCTCATACGACTGCTGTAGTGTCGAAGGAAAATCCACTGTATCTTTCCCAACAGGTGATGAAGCATACCATCAAATCAAAGGGGAAAATTCCCATGGAGAAGATTAAAAAATTCCTCCGTGCTATGGGTCATAATGAAGCCAAGGTGGTTTTAAGCTTAAG
Source organism: Panax notoginseng (assembly GCA_016801055.1). Classification (NCBI taxonomy): domain Eukaryota; kingdom Viridiplantae; phylum Streptophyta; class Magnoliopsida; order Apiales; family Araliaceae; genus Panax; species Panax notoginseng. The sequence continues at coordinate 42,883,778 of CM029012.1, forward strand.
AGAAGCTCCACATTAAATTTCAACACTGGACTTGGTTTTAACTTCTGAGGATCACAGGAAGATTCTAATAAAGATTTTGGAAGAAGCATACTTGCCGAAATCAGTGGATGTGGAAAAATTTCAACATCTGGTTGATCACATTTTCAACAATAATGTGATATCTTTCACTGATGATGACATACCGCCCGAAGGGACCGGTTATTGCAAGTCGTTACACATTGCGATTTTGTCCCCCGGATACATGTTAGCTGGAGTCTTGGTAGATGGAGGTTTGTCTCTAAACATTTGTCCTTATGCTACGTTGCTGAAGATGAATGTCAATCTCAAGCGGATCCGAAGTAGCCATACAATTATCAAAGCTTTTGATGGATCCCGTCGGAATTCAGTCGGAGAGATTGAGCTGCCAATTGAAATTGGTCCCCATATATTCTGTGTATCTTTTCATGTGCTCAAGATAGATACAGGGTACAACCTGCTTTTGGGGAGACCGTGGATCCACATAGTCGGGCAGTCCCTTCCACTCTTCATCAACAACTTAAATACATTATCAACAATAGCTTAATCACAGTCAACGCTGAACCGGAATGTCCTCAATAGGGTGACATGCCACTCATCGGTTTTAATTTCGATGTTGAGCCGGTCAATTTTCATGCTTTGGAAGTAAGCAACACTCAATACCATTCCATTGGGACACCATTTCTCGTACCCAAGATTTCTGCCGAAGTGATGGCAGCTACTCAAGAAATGATGTCATTGGGACACCAGCCGGGAAAAGGGCTGGGTAAAAATAATCAGGGTATTAAGCACCCGATTCAAGTGTCCAGTCAAACTGGGACAGCCAGGCTAGGCTATTATGCCAGTTCCAGTTACAGGAATACGCATAAGCATAAGCAGATTCCTTCAGCTTCAGCCACACGGCGATTATCTCTACCTGTAAATCCAGAGTCTGCACAACCTCCGGTAAAGGTGCCAGCCAATTTAATGGCTATGTTATTTTCCAAACCGATACCGATAAAGGAGGACAAAGTCTTTGTTCCAGATCCCAAGATGGAAGAATAGGAACGCAGAATTAAACAAGACATCGTCCGAATGATGTTAGGCATACGCATCATTGTCCTTGATGAACATACAAACAAATATACCCCAAACGATGATTGCCTAGACGTAATGGTCATCATTCGGGAGAAGGAGGACGATGACAGCTCCTCCATCACTGCGGTCCACCGGAACTTTACCCTTGCCAATTGGAGCAGCACTCCTTGCATTGGTCGACAAGGGTAAAATGGGCAGGACTTCTTTCTGCCCTGTAGATATCATAAATGCTCACTTTTCTGTACAATATTAGCAGTTGTTTTGTCCGTACATGCTAACACTTTGTATGATTAAACAGTTTCATATATATATTAAGTGAAAGCATATTTTGTTTCAGGACTCTGAACTTTGGTGTGCCTGTACTTGCTGATAAGATGCCTCTTCTCCACAAGGATTGTAACTTTGATGAAAAGTTGGACTAAGACTTGATGGAAATTCAAGAGGACATTGAGGTGCCTCCGGAGATCAAAGAATGGGTTGAAGACAAACCTAAACCCAACCTTGATCAAACCACCTCCTTCAATCTCGAAACCTTAGAAAATCCTAAGTTAATCCAGATTGGTTTAGACCTTACCCTAAACCAAAGGAATGACATGGTTACATTACTAACCCAATTCCAGGATGTGTTTGCATGGTCTCATGAAGACATGGTGGGTTTGTCCACTGACATTTTCCTTCATCGCCTTCCCATTAAAGAGGGATTCAAGCCAGTCAAGTAGAAGCTCAAGCGATTGAAACCTGAGTGGAGTTTAAAGGTGAAAAAAGATATTGTGAAACAATTTCAAACTGGTATTATCATGGTGTCCACATATCTCGAATGGATATCCAACATTGTTTTCGTGCCTAAGCCTGGAGGAAATGTGTGAGTTTACGTGGATTATCAGGATCTGAATAAAGCTTGCCTTAAAGATAGGTTTCCCGTGCCATTTATCCACATTCTTATTGACAATACTACTCAGTATGGCAAGTACTCCTTTGCTGATTGCTTTGCGGAGTACCATCAAATCATGGTTGCTGAAGAGGATCGTGAGAAAACTGCTTTCATCACTCCTTGGGGAACCTTTTGTTATAGACAGTTGTTTTTCGGCCTCATCAATGCCGGAGCTACCTATTAGCGAGCCATGATGACTCTTTTCCATGACTTAATGCACAAAGAGATAGAGATCTAAGTGGATGACATTATTGTCAAATCCCGAAGGGAGGAAGACCAGCTAGACCATCTCAAAAAGCTTTTCAATAGGTTACGTAAGTACAACTTGAAGTTGAATCCAGCCAAGTGCGTCTTTGGCGTTAAATCAGGCAAGTTGCTTGGATTCCTAGTCAGCCACAAAGGGATTAAGCTAGATCCAACCAAAATCCAGGCCATCACGGGGATTTTTGGGAAGAGTCAACTTTATTAGTAGGTTCATTTCTCAACTCACAGCAACCTGTGAGCCTATCTTTAAGCTGTTAAGGAAGAACTCCTCCATGAAATGGAATGATGAGTGCCAGAAGGCCTTCCTTACAATCAAAGAGCAGCTAATCAAAGCTCCTATTTTGGTACCACCCAGGGATGATGTTCCCCTGTTCATGTACTTGTCCATAAGTGACAATGCCATGGGCTGCATGCTGGGTCAGAAAGACGATAGAGGCCGAGAATGAGCTATCTATTACCTTAGCAAAAGATTCAGCAGTAGTGAACACAAGTACACTCTAATTGAGAAGACTTGTTGTGCTTTAGCATGGGCTGCCATGAGGTTACAACATTACCTCCATGGGCACACAACCCATCTCATCTCCTGCGTGGATCCTCTCAAGTAAGTGTTCACTAAGCCCATACTGAATTGCCGACTATCTAGATGGTAGTTGATTCTACAACAATTTGACATTGTTTACGTGACGCAAAAGTCTATTAAAGGTCAAGGAATCGCGGATCAACTGGTTGCCGCACCTTTAGGGGATTTCAAACCCTTGGAAACATATTTCCCCGATGAAGGGGTAATGGCAATTCAACAACACCATCAGTACGATACATGCTAAACATGAAACATGTATTTCGATGAAGCTATTAATATGGAAGGTTCTGGAGCTGGAGTAGTTCTAGTATCCGATACGGGGGAGCAGTATCCCGTCGTCGTTAAATTGCAGTTTGGCAGCACCAACAACACAGCTGAGTATGAAGGCTGTATCATGGGGCTAAAACTTGCCCGCTCAATGGGCATCAAGCGGTTAACTGTCTTTGGGGATTCAGAGTTGGTAGTCAAACAATCCACGGGAATCTATCAAACTAAAGAGCTACATTTGCTACCTTATCATCGGCAAGTTTTACAGATGGCTTCGGAGTTCAAAGTGATCTCCTTTCTATATATTCCTCGTAATAGGAACGACTTCGCAGACGCATTAGCAACATTAGTCTCTTTGATTCACCTAACTAATAAGGAACACATGCCAAGCGTCACATTTGCCCTGCAAAAGGCACCAGCTTATGGGAACTATGTTGGAGAAGTATCGGATGAACTACCTCCCATCTAACAACCTTGGTATCAGCATATCAAAGAGTACTTGCAAGATGGATCTACACCCGCTGAGGCGAGCCTGACTGAACAAAGGCAGATTTATCGACTTGCTATGAAATTCTACCTGAGCGGAGATGCACTCTACAAGAGAGATGCAGGACTAGGTCTCCTCAGATGCCTGGACAAGGACCAAGCTCAAAGACTCATGGATGAGGTCCATGGTGGAGTCTGTAGCCCACATATGACCGGCCCTTTACTTCTAAAGAAGATCCTTAGAACGGGACATTACTGGCTCTCTCTCAAAGCTAACTGCAATGATGACATCAGGAGATGTTATCAATGCCAAATTCATGGGAATGCTATCCACGCCCCTCCACGGGAACTCCATACTGCACCTGCCCAAGATTGATGGTGCATTGATTACTAGGGTGATTGCCAGCACAATAGTCACACATTACTGCCATCCTTCGACTCTGTTGGGATGCGATCACGTCCAACTTCCTCGAAAGTTCTTTAATTTGTGCTGACATTGCGAAAAGTGTCGCGAGTCTGTCAATCTCCATCCCCCTTGGTTGAGTCACGTTCGTGTATGGCCATTGATACTCAAAGTCATCCATGATACCTAAAATGAGAGAAATATAAGAAAAGAATTAAAAATTAAAATTAAAATATATAAATTAAGACTAATTTGATTGAAATTAATATTAGTAAAAAAATATTAAACTAATTCCCCGGCAACGGCGCCAAAAACTTGTTGATTGATTTCACAATCAAAATATACGTGTAAATATATTTTCATAATCAAAATATATATTTACACATATATTTTGATTATGAAATCAATCAAAAAAATTTTGGCGCCGTTGCCGGGGAATTAGTTTAATATTTTTTTACCAATATTAATTTCAATCAAATTAGTCTTAATTTAAATATTTTAATTTTAATTTTTAATTCTTTTCTTATATTTCTCTCATTTTAGGTATCATGGATGACTTTGAGTATCAATGGCCATACACGAACGTGACTCAACCAAGGGGGATGGAGATTGACAGACTCGCGACACTTTCCACAATGTCAGCACAAATTAAAGAACTTTCGAGGAAGTTGGACGTGATCGCATCCCAACAGAGTCGAAGGATGGCAGTAATGTGTGACTATTGTGTTGGCAATCACCCTAGTAATCAATGCACCATCAATCTTGGGCAGGTGCAGTATGGAGTTCCCGTGGAGGGGCGTGGATAGCATTCCCATGAATTTGGCATTGATAACATCTCCTGATGTCATCATTGCAGTCAGCTTTGAGAGAGAGCCAGTAATGTCCCGTTCTAAGGATCTTCTTTAGAAGTAAAGGGCCGGTCATATGTGGGCTACAGACTCCACCATGGACCTCATCCATGAGTCTTTGAGCTTGGTCCTTGTCCAGGCATCTGAGGAGACCTAGTCCTGCATCTCTCTTGTAGAGTGCATCTCCGCTCAGGTAGAATTTCATAGCAAGTCGATAAATCTGCCTTTGTTCAGTCAGGCTCGCCTCAGCGGGTGTAGATCCATCTTGCAAGTACTCTTTGATATGCTGATACCAAGGTTGTTAGATGGGAGGTAGTTCATCCGATACTTCTCCAACATAGTTCCCATAAGCTGGTGCCTTTTGCAGGGCAAATGTGACGCTTGGCATGTGTTCCTTATTAGTTAGGTGAATCAAAGAGACTAATGTTGCTAATGCGTCTGCGAAGTCGTTCCTATTACGAGGAATATATAGAAAGGAGATCACTTTGAACTCCGAAGCCATCTGTAAAACTTGCCGATGATAAGGTAGCAAATGTAGCTCTTTAGTTTGATAGATTCCCGTGGATTGTTTGACTACCAACTCTGAATCCCCAAAGACAGTTAACCGCTTGATGCCCATTGAGCGGGCAAGTTTTAGCCCCATGATACAGCCTTCATACTCAGCTGTGTTGTTGGTGCTGCCAAACTGCAATTTAACGACGACGGGATACTGCTCCCCCGTATCGGATACTAGAACTACTCCAGCTCCAGAACCTTCCATATTAATAGCTTCATCGAAATACATGTTTCATGTTTAGCATGTATCGTACTGATGGTGTTGTTGAATTGCCATTACCCCTTCATCGGGGAAATATGTTTCCAAGGGTTTGAAATCCCCTAAAGGTGCGGCAACCAGTTGATCCGCGATTCCTTGACCTTTAATAGACTTTTGCGTCACGTAAACAATGTCAAATTGTTGTAGAATCAACTACCATCTAGATAGTCGGCAATTCAGTATGGGCTTAGTGAACACATACTTGAGAGGATCCACGCAGGAGATGAGATGGGTTGTGTGCCCATGGAGGTAATGTTGTAACCTCATGGCAGCCCATGCTAAAGCACAACAAGTCTTCTTAATTAGAGTGTACTTGTGTTCACTACTGCTAAATCTTTTGCTAAGGTAATAGATAGCTCGTTCTCGGCCTCTATCGTCTTTCTGACCCAGCATGCAGCTCACGGCATTGTCACTTATGGACAAGTACATGAACAGGGGAACATCATCCCTGGGTGGTACCAAAATAGGAGCTTTGATTAGCTGCTCTTTGATTGTAAGGAAGGCCTTCTGGCACTCATCATTCCATTTCATGGAGGCGTTCTTCCTTAACATCTTGAAGATAGGCTCACAGGTTACTGTGAGTTGAGAAATGAACCTACAAATAAAGTTGACTCTTCCCAGAAATCCCCGTGATAGCCTGGATTTTGGTGGGATACAGCTTAATCACTTTGTGGCTGACTAGGAATCCTAGCAACTTGCCTGATTTAACGTCAAAGGCGCACTTGGCTGGATTTAACTTCAAGTTGTACTTACGCAACCTGTTGAAAAGCTTTCTAAGTCGTTGGTCGAAAGCTCGTTAAGGTAGTATTGAAAAGCCTAAGGGAATAAGACATTGCACAGTCATAAGAAAAAAAAGAGAGAATAAAACGGGAAAAGAGAGCAAAAAGCCCCCGTAGATGAAAATAAAGCATAAGTATCCCATGTTGACCCTCGATTGAGGTAGTTACCACCATACTGCACCTGCCCAAGATTGATGGTGCATTGATTACTAGGGTGATTGCCAGCACAATAGTCACACATAACTGCCATCCTTCAACTCTGTTGAGATGCGATCACGTTCAACTTCCTCGAAAGTTCTTTAACTTGTGCTGACATTGCGGAAAGTGTCGCGAGTCTGTCAATCTCCATCCCCCTTGGTTGAGTCACGTTCATGTATGGCCATTGATACTCAAAGTCATCCATGATACCTAAAATGAGAGAAATATAAGAAGAGAATTAAAAATAAAAATAAAAATATTTAAATTAAGACTAATTTGATTGAAATTAATATTGGTAAAAAAAATTTAAACTAATTCCCCGGTAACGGCGCCAAAAACTTGTTGATTGATTTCACAATCAAAATATACGTGTAAGTATACACGGTCAACAAGTAATAAAGTGATAAGAAAAGTATCGTTCCAACGAAGAATTATTTAATAAAAATTACCAAGTACTAACTCTTAACCAAATCAATTTTATTTAAACAACCATAAATTGTGATTTTTCTAATTAAGAAAACTAAATTAATCAATTAAAACTAGATTACTCTAAAATTAATTCAAATAAATAAAGATTAAGACTTCAATATCCCCAATTATGAACTATAAATTAATTATCCAATTATCCCAATTATTATGCCTACTGAATTGTTAACAAGAATTCTCAAATGCCAAAAGTCCTTTTCCAAGTGATCAATTGACTTCTATTTAATCCAGATTAATCTTGTTATATTCCTATGTAAAACAATTGAATTAAACTCTTTCTAATCCCAATTCCTTATGTGTTACATGCGGTGAACAGATATTTCTATTCAATTCACAAACCTAATTATTCACTTTGCAAATAACTAAGTCACATGATATCATATCCAGTTCTAACCCTAGAATTCCTCTTTCAATTCTTTCTAGAGTAACAAGGTAATTACTGATCAAATAATTAATCAATAAGCTCAAGACAAGACAAACAATTCACCTTGACATAAATAATTGGAATAAATCAAATAACTAATTTATAGACATAAAAGGTTCAATTGAAATCTTAATGAAAGATTTAGTTCATAATTAATGAATTAAAATCAAGAATCCACAACTGAATAGACATTAAAAGATAAAAGTATGATAAGAGAAGAGAATAGAATCTGTTGTCAGCAAATCTGATGCTCCCATCTTGCTCTTGCTCTTGATCTTCAATGATCTCCAAGTTGCTTCAATCTCCAAAACTAATAAGAACTAGGGTTAATGTCTAATCTAATGGAGTGTATCTCTAATCTAATCTATGTAATCTCCCCTTATTTTATGCCTTACATCAAGTATTTATAGATTATAAGTCCAATTTTGAGTTTAGGAACAAATCTAATCCAATTTGGAGTCAAAAAGGTGTCAAAATTCGCCCAAAACGCGTCCAGGCCGCACCAAACCCTTCCCCCAGTGCCCCAGCGCTGGACTTGACGCTCAAACACTGCTCCCCAGCCCCCTGGCACTGGCCCCAAGTTCTGACATTTTCTATTCCGACGTCTTTTGGGAAAATGGCCATAACTTTTGATCCGGAAGGAGTTACAGGGCCTGCCACCTATCAAATCAAAGATATCGATGAGATCTACAACTTTTATTCTTTCAGGATTGAGAAATTATTGGCGGATGAAGGCTGAAATTGAGCTGGAAGTGACTGCTATGCAAATGACCACCCAAAACCATGACGTTCGACGTCCGTTGGTACAACGATCATAACTCTTGCATCCGAGCTCCGATTGGAATGATTCAAAATGTTCTAGAAAGCTAAGACGATGCTCTTCAATGTAAGCTAAGTTCCAAACCAAGAACATGAAGTAAACATGAAAGCCCAAATGATGTTCGATTTGCTTTTCTTTGCGTTTTCTTTGCTTTTCCTTACCAATAGTCGCTCACACCGCTCTCAAACGTATAACCTACAAAATGAACACAAAATGCATGAAAAGTAACTAAGACTCATAAATATAAGCAACTAATTCAAGTAAAAGATACCGGATAAGTGTATATAAAATCCACTTATCAAAATACCCCCAAACTTAAACTGTTGTTTGTCCCTAAGCAACACAACATAATGCAATGCAATGCAATGAAATGCAACTAATCTATATGCCTACGAATCCAGTAGTATTTGATAGAATCAAATCTATTCACTCGGCCTTAGAGCAATCAAGCAAATACGACAATACTTCATATCAAAACAAATTAACAATTTCCTAGTCAATCATCAAGTCTTAAACTGTTATTACTGGTATAGTGCGTGTGTGTGCTCAACAACCATGCTAACTGATATAAAATCAAATTTAACACATAACAAGTCTCTTCGAAGGCGTCATACAGTGTAAACTCAAGAAATCTAAAAACAAGCTAGATCCAACTAAAATCAAATAATTACCAATATCGAGGGTCAACATGGGATACTTATGCTTTATTTTTATCTACGGGGGCTTTTTGCTCTTTTTTTCCGTTTTATTCTCTCTTTTTTTCTCATGGTTGTGCAATGTCTTATTCCCTTAGGCTTTTCAATGCTACCTTAACGAGCTTTCGACCAACGACTCCCAAGCCATTAAGACCTTAGGGCGCTAGGTGTAAAGACAATCCCCTCGGGCTTACTTACTCAAGTAACAAAGGCCACAAAACTAGACAAGCATGCCACGGTGTTTATTAATACTTTTTTTTCTTTTTCTTTATTTTCTTTTTTTTCTTTCTTCTTTTTTTTATAAAGCTTATATACCCCAAATATTTCCCCAAACTTAGGTTCTTGTCTAACTTTAGTCATCACTACTTATTCTTGTCATTCTTTCATTCAAACTAGCATTATCCTTTAGAGTCACATTATGTATCAATTTAAACTCAATCAATCAACAAGTTATTTTTACTGTGTTATCATTATTATACTAGTTTCAAACAGAAAAAGATTCAATTCATAACAAGAAATCACATCAAAGCTCTAATAGTCAGTATTATACTTGTCTACCCAATTCCAATCTCATCATTGGCCAAAATAAACTTAACTATAACAAACAGCTGGACTTATGCAAAATGAACACAGTAACTAACTATTATTTTTGAATTTTTGAATTTTTTTTTTATAATGAACCTAAATTATATTAACAACATATGCAAAATAACATGAAACTAAACATGCAATAACGAACTAAACTAAACTCCCCCAAACTTAGCAATTACAATGTCCTCATTGTAAGAATATAGCGATAAGTAGAAGAGAACTTCCCTGTAATCAGCTAAGCGTGAGGTGCTGGTGGCGATGGTAACGACTATCATTTTCCTATCCATTGAACCTCCAATACCTGCAATGAAGAGAGACAACATGTATTAGATTATAAGAGAACTTACTAAGCAAATTAATTCCTATCTACTAAATAAACTAGTAAAGCATATAAATATAAAAATTCCTGGGTTGCCTCCCAGTCAGCGCTTGATTTATAGTCTTTCAGCCTGACTTTGTCTGGTCAATGCTATCCAATTCCTCTTCGAAAGTTAAGGAACCCTCCATCCATCGGAAATAATATAGCTTTTGGTAGGTTCCCATTTACGATAGCCATTGTATTAAAGTCACCTAGCATGCTTTGTTTAGATAAGATCACATTAAAGAACGTCCAACATCTAGGTGTTTTTTCCATTGTGTCTGCCAATAGATTCTGGCATTCAGGCTTGTCAGACACAAAAATCTCTTCTTCTATCTTCTCCAACTCATTGAACCATGGATTCGAAGTTATTCTCACTTTTACGTCACAAGGAGTATTGCCGACGACATGACTACCTAGCAAACATGGTTTTGCAAATCTAACCGGATTCTTGAACTTTGGCGGAGAAGGAACTTGGGGCACTAATAACATCGGCTCCTCCTCGTTGGTAATCATAGTTAGTTCTTCGCCGACCTTATTTTCTTTATCCCCACTTGTCTCCTCTTTTTCAATATCTCGTGTCTCATCCAGTTGTAGATTTGGCTCGGGCACTTCATCAATTTCGTCATCCATGTCATAAAGCCAAGTGTTTGGAGGAAGGTTGTTTATGACTTTGGTCATTTGCTCTATCTGATCCGCAAGATTTAGAATTGACCCCGTTTGATTAATCCCTCTCTCCTCGAACTTGGACCACAATTCCTCCAACCTTGAATTTTCTTCTTTTAATAGAGGTTGATATGAGAATTTCGGCGTGTATGTTGGATTTAGAGTAGAGTATCGGTCTTGATAGTTGTAGCTCCATGAAGAATTCGGGTGATACCCCCAAACTTGTTCATAATTATCATATGCATACTGATTAAGGTAGTTACCACCATACTGCACCTGCCCAAGGTTGATGGTGCATTGATTACTAGGGTGATTCCCAGCACAATAGTCACACATAACTGCCATCCTTCGACTCTGTTGAGATGCGATCACGTCCAACTTCCTCGAAAGTTCTTTAATTTGTGCTGACATTGCGAAAAGTGTCGCGAGTCTGTCAATCTCCATCCCCCTTGGTTGAGTCACGTTCGTGTATGGCCATTGATACTCAAAGTCATCCATGGTACCTAAAATGAGAGAAATATAAGAAGAGAATTAAAAATAAAAATAAAAATATTTAAATTAAGACTAATTTGATTGAAATTAATATTGGTAAAAAAATATTAAACTAATTCCCCAGCAGCGGCGCCAAAAACTTGTTGATTGATTTCACAATCAAAATATACGTGTAAGTATACACGGTCAACAAGTAATAAAGTGATAAGAAAAGTATCGTTCCAACGAAGAATTATTTAATAAAAATTACCAAGTACTAACTCTTAACCAAATCAATTTTATTTAAACAACTATAAATTGTGATTTTTCTAATTAAGAAAACTAAATTAATCAATTAAAACTAGATTACTCTAAAATTAATTCAAATAAATAAAGATTAAGACTTAAATATCCCCAATTGACTTCTATTTAATCCAGATTAATCTTGCTATATTCATATGCAAAACAATTGAATTAAACTCTTTCTAATCCCAATTCCTTATGTGTTACATACGGTGAACAGATATTTCCATTCAATTCACAAACCTAATTATTCACTTTGCAAATAACTAAGTCACATGATATCATGCCCAGTTCTAACCCTAGAATTCCTCTTTTAATTCCTTCTAGAGTAACAAGGTAATTACTGATCAGATAATTAATTAATAAGCTCAAGACAAGATAAACAATTCACCTTGACATAAATAATTAGAATAAATCAAATAACTAATTTATAGACATAAAAGGTTCAATTGAAATCTTAATAAAAGAGTTAGTTCATAATTAATGAATTAAAATCAATAATCCACAACTTAATAGACATTAAAAGATAAAAGTATGATAAGAGAAGAGAATAGAATCTGTTGTCAGCAAATCTGATGCTCCTCTCTTGCTCTTGCTCTTGATCTTCAATGATCTCCAAGTTGCTTCAATCTCCAAAACTAATAAGAACTAAGGTTAATGTCTAATCTAATGGAGTGTATCTCTAATCTAATCTATGTAATCTCCCCTTATTTTATGTCTTACATCAAGTATTTATAGATTACAAGTCCAATTTTGAGCTTAGGAACAAACCCAATCCAATTTGGAGTCAAAAAGGTGTCAAAATTCTCCCAAAACGCGTCCAGGCCGCACCAAACCCTTCCCCCAGCGCCCCAGCGCTGGGCTTGATACTCAGACACTGCTCCCCAGCGCCCCAACGCTGGGAATAGGCCTATTTTGGGCTCCCCGGTGCTGGCCCAAAGTTCTGACATTTTCTACTCCAACGTCCTTTGGGAAAATGGCCATAACTTTTGATCCAGAAGGAGTTACGAGGCCTGCCACCTATTAAATCGAAGATATCAACGAGATCTACAACTTTTATTCTTTGAGGATTGAGAAATTATGGGCAGATGAAGGCTTCAATTGAGCTCGAAGTGACTGCTATGCAAATGACCACCCAAAACCATGACGTTCGACGTCCGTTGGTACAACGATCATAACTCTTGCATCCGAGCTCCGATTGGAATGATTCAAAATGTTCCAGAAAGCTAAGACGATGCTCTTCAATGTAAGCTAAGTTCCAAACCAATAACATGAAGTAAACATGAAAGCCCAAATGATGTCCGATATTCTTTTCTTTGCGTTTTCTTTGCTTTTCCTTACCAATAGTCGCTCACACCGCTCCCAAACGTATAACCTACAAAATGAACACAAAATGCATGAAAAGTAACTAAGACACATAAATATAAGCAACTAATTCAAGTAAAAGATACCGGATAAGTGTATATAAAATCCACTTATCAATGAGTTCGCCTTGGCCCTTCTCAATGTGGGGAATGGACGTGATCAGGCCCATTGAGCCCAAAGCCAGTAATGGACATCGCCTTATCTTCACCATGATCGACTACTTTACCAAGTGGGTAGAAGTAGCCTCCTTCCCCAGGGTTACCAAAGAAGTCATCATTGCTTTCATCAGAAACATTGTCATTTATCGATGTGGACAACCAGAGGTAATTGTATCAGACAATGCTAAAAACCTCAACAACAAAATGATGGAGGAGTTATGCAGCAAATTCCACATCAAACATCTTAACTCCATCATCTACCGTCCAAAGATGAATGGTGTTGTTGAAGCGGCTAACAAAAACATCAAGAAAATCATGCAAAAGATGTCCGCCAACCACAAAGACTGGCCTGACTTATTGTCTCTTACTCTGTTAGCCTACAAAACATCAATGCGTACTTCAACTGGGGCAACCCCTACGCATTAACCTATAGGATGAAAGCAGTACTCCCCATAGAAGTAGAAATGGAATCCCTCAGAGTGTTGATAGATACTCAGCTGGATGAAGACCAATGGGTATAAGACAGGTATCACCAATTGTCTCTAATAGACGAAAGGCGAACCGCGGCTATCTTCCATGGTTAGTTATATCAACAAAGGATCGCCCGATCCTACAACAGAAAAGTCTGGCTACGACAGTTTAAACAACATTACTTGGTTTGTAAGAAGATCATCGACAACCAAGATCAGTCTAAGGGAAAATTCGCTCCTAACTAGGAAGGCCCATTTATTGTCAAGGAGGTATTGACAGGAGGTGCTCTCAAATTGTAGGAAATGAATGGCGATGAATTTCCACAGCTTATCAACTCGGACACCGTGAAATGGTACTATGTCTAAAGTTACCATCAAACAAACATCCTGGTGTTGGATCATCAGATCACCCGTTATTCTGGTTCTTTAACCCGTCACTACATACAACTCTTTTTCCACACTGCGCCCCTCAGGGAAACACACTTTTCAAGCCAGCAGCCTGGTTTTCGAATCATCAGATCCTTTCCTCTTCACTCAATTTTTTAACCCTTACTCAACTTTGGTTATCCCACTAGGGATTGAACCTTTCACACTTGCAGTTTGTCCCCAAACATGGGATCAAACTTTTCACACCTGCAGTTTATCCTGAACTTAGGATTAAACTTTCTTCCCCACCACAGTTTGTCCTCCACATAGGATCAAACTTTTCGTTGGCTACAAATCGTCCTGAGGGGCGAACTACGTCGACCTGATCTCCTTGATACACGGGAGTATAAAGGCAACCATTTTATATGGCCCGGTCGCAATAAAATAAAAACAACAAAAATATTTCTACGCCCTTCTCCTTTTTCAAAAATAAAAACAACAAAAATATTCCTACACCCTTTCTGTCACATACAGCGTTGAACCTCTTACACCAGGTTCAAACTACGTAGACCTAATCTCCTCTGCAATAGGAGTACGTAGGCAGCCATTTATGGTTCAGTCTAATCCCCTACCAAAACACAAATACTTGTCAACGGTACTGGGATCAAATTTTAATCCACCACATTTTATTTGGCTTCAGAACAAAGGGATGGAATTACCTGACCTCCCCATCTAAACGAGAGACTCGGTGACCATCTAAGCTGCTGTTGTTCCTTGAAGAGCAACACCAATCCATAAGAGATTGAATTAACTAGGCTCCTCCTAAATAGGAGTACTGGTGACCATCTGTGGTGCAGTCAATCTCAGAGAGGAAAGCCATATTCCTCTCCACATTTCTATACAGAACCAGTCCTAAGACACCAAAGATGGTAGGGAACACACAGATCAATGATCCATTCTGAACTGTCCAGGGACAACTCAATGTCCATCCAGCAAGGAGGAATTCAGAATACATCAAGATCACAAGCCCTGAAGAAGTAGACAAATATCAAGCAAGTATTTAGGCATATCTAAAAGGGAAGTGATCAAAAATATATTTCCCAGCTATATATAATATTGTTTGATATACACAATATAAACTGTACATGATAAAATGGCTAAGCTAGTCTGTGCAGAAAAATACAAGGCTATCTACAGATCGGTATGCATGCGGGCTAGCAGATCTAACCTAGCATCTCTCTCCGAAGAAGAAGGTAATGTTGTGGTCTCCTGTACAAGGATATCCACACGAACTAGCAAATCCGAGGCCATCTGCATGGTGACGCGATGCTCGTCAATGTACGCGCTCATCACAACAAGCATACCAGTGGTCAGGGATCTCACTATGGTACTATCTGTGACGGCTACATCCCGGGCAGATATAGCGCTATCTCGCTCAACTATCACTGCATCTCTGGCTGATCTGGCCTCATCCCGCTCAACAACAGCGGCATCTCTCTGAGCTAATGCCTCGTCTCTCTCTAACAGAGCTGCGTCTCTCCCATCAAGAGCTGTCAACATCAGGGCTCTAGCCTGATCTTTCTCAAAGGTCAACAAATGAAGACTCTGCTCAAAGTACTGTGTCGAATGCTGGATCACAATAGTACTAGTACTGGGAGAATCTAAGAGAGCTGCTGGTAACCCAGTAAATGGCTCCTCCTTAGTGTAGGAATTAATGTCCTCCATGGGCTCTCCATCATCTGAATCACTACCTGGCACTGTGGATACTACCGCAGCCAATGAAGTCTCTATCTCCATCCACGTAGAATACTCTAGCGAATAACCCAGATGGCTAACAGAAAAAGTAGCTATCTCACGCTAATCCCAATAAGCATACACATGGGATCGGTCCTCTGCTGATAAGTGGCGAGAAGTTAAGCGCTGACCTAACGCCCCTTCAAAAGGATGGAAATCCTAGAACTGGTCAAACTGCGACATCACGGCCAGTGGGTGGTAGGTAGTCATGCCCCGCAAACCAGCCAGAGGGAGATAATCCATGCCAGGAGCATAAGTAATGAAACTGTAGGGCAAACTGAACCCTGTACACGGTAAGATAGCAAACGGATCTCCAATCCCAGCTAGGAAATTGGACCAAGCTACAGGATATGTACACTCTGTAGGCTGGAAGGAATACGACATAGCTATCTCATGGGTGAAACAATATATGTGTCGTCTAAATGTGTTAATCGGTCTCAGGTGTGACATAAACCAGACCGAACTGCCTATGAATACCCCTGCAGGGTAAGTCCTATAGAATATAGCTGACCTCAGTGTCTCTGCCATGATCATTAGAATAATGGTACGACCCTCCCTGAGAGCTCTCACTGCCATAATAACGCCGATGTCCAACTCATCCATGTATCGTGGCATGTACACGTATGATAATATGCATAGCAGCAATACATCTACTCTGGCCAAATGCCATTGATCCTCTGGTATGGTGAAATCCCCAGAATGTCGAGCATAGCTGTCCACATAGCCAAATCTGTTAATCAAAAAACGCTAGGATATCACGTGGCCGGATGTGATCTCATCCTGCACAACTCTCTGCCTCAGCCCAGTGAGAGTCATGAACTGTCGACTCATGTCACCAATGGCCATATGCACGCAAGGTCTGTCAAGTGGCAGCATCATCAAACGTGCATACTCCTCCAAAGTTGGAGTCAACTCCTGGGTCCCAAGCCAAAAAACATGCCTCTCCGGTACCCAGTGCTCCAGCATGCCCTCTACAAATCTTGTGGGAACCTGAAACATCAAAAGGGTCATGGTATGCTGCAACAGTTGATCTATGGTCACCCTATCTGGGGGTGACATACTATCATACCAATATCTCAGACCGGATGCTACCAATACTGGTGGGGTGTGATCTATGCGGCTGACTGTCGAAGAAGACATCTGTGTGGGCCGTATCATAATACCATCCAGGGGTCAATGCTGAATATCTCTGGACATACATACGTATGCATAACATGATACATGCATAACAGATAATAGATGGCAATATGATGCAGGGAATAGAAGATAGTACATACATTCCTAAATACATCATCATCTATATACATCATCTCTGTACAACTAAAAATACAGGGAAATGGGGCACAGACGCCCTACTACTAACAGAGGTCTATCAAAAGATATAGCGAGAATGGGGCACAACCACCCAATATCTAACAAGAGGCCTATCAAAAGAGATAACGAGAATACACATCAGAAGAAGACAATGGTGTCAATATCTACATCATCAATCCTGTCCACCTGATGTAACTCCTCCTGAGTCACTGGATCTCTATCAACAGGGATGTCAGGCCTATATAAAGGAGGATCTGCACCGACAAAACCAAATGGGTAATCTAAGGGGCCAGCTCCTGTACTAGAAGGATCAAATGAATCTGTCTCTGCCGGATCTCTGCCCAAATACCGGATAAAGAAATGTGCCCAGTCCAGTCGCTGGGTCAAGCTGTCAATCTGTGTCACATGAGTTGTATCTCGGACACAGGCTAGCCAATCCGTCATCATCACGGATCCTGGAACCATATCCCCCATGAACTGAGTGGCGCGGGTCTGGGCTCCAATGGTACGAGGGATCCACTAATACTGAAATACATCCTGAATACAAGGACCCTCTGACAATACAAAACCGTCAACACCCAATAATGGGATATCAATGACGGGGGATTGTGACACAGGCCAATAATGCCTGGCATGAGGCAAGATCGGTATACGAATCTCTCCTGTGGTGCTCCTAATAGCACGCTCTCCTAAATAGAGCTCCCATCCTCCATCTGTGAAGAGAGGAACCCTACGGGTGGAAATCACGTACTCGACACCAGTCGGGTACCCATCCTCAAATCCAATGGCCAAGTGCTCTCCAGAATATGGAATCCATGTGATAACATCAGCTGTAAACAACTCCAGCTGTAGGCGACAATGAGTGAAACCCTCAGCTACAGGGACCTCCAAGCCTCGGTCAAGCCCTACGAATACATGCGCATACCCCTGAGGAAGTAGGCGAAGGTGTAAGAACCCCAATCATACTCTCCAACATGATCCACATGTCGTGTGGCGCTGATCAAAGCGAACGACACCGTAGAAGAGTTATCTGCTATGAAGCAGCCCCTAATGATCATTAGGAACAATCGCCGAAGAATGCAATCCCTGACTCTAACATCAGTCGATATGGGCACACTCAACAGTCCACTCATAGCATCTACGCTCAAAGGACCTGTACGGACACTCCTGCCCTTGAGCGCCTTCGCCGAAACTCCTAACAAGGATCTGACGGTAGTCGGGGTAATATCTGTCATGAAAGGCACTGGCGCCCCTCCAAACTCTATACCTATGATAAACCACCAATCCATCGGCGTCATCATCACCTCACAGTCCAGCAAATGGAGTGACTGAGTCTGGTGAAACCAGCGCTCAGACAATGCCCTGAGGTAACCCCAGGGACATCAGTGGGGAAGGATGGAAAAGAGCGCCCCAAATCCCCAGTCATGCACAATCGCTCTATAGTCAGGATGCAAAGCCTGGTACATAGAGTGAATGCTGAACCAGTTCTCTCGAGGTTATGTAAAGCCGAGAACCTACATAAAATGCAGATCGACGTCAAAATCCTTTACTCCTCATCAATAGGAAAGAAGGAAGATTAAGATCTAACTTTATACCTCGTTGGCATGTAAATACATCGAGGGATGTCGACTCAAATCACCTAGAAGCTCTGGGTTTGCCACCTGAATACTCGGGAGGTCCCTACGGGGAACATGTGCAGTAGGAGCGGGGTCTGCAACCGAAACATCCTCCTCATTGTCCTCGACGTCCTGCACATCAACCCGGACTGGTCGTATCACCGCTTCCACCAGACGACGAGGCTGTCTAACAGAACGGGGTCGAGGAACTTCAGAAGCCCTCCTCCGTACACTAGAAGTGGTCCTGCGGAAACTACTCGGCTGATCCGGATCCATAATATCTGGACAACAAATCTCCAAATCACCTCAGAAAGGGTGTGGTAATTCTAAAACCTGGAGCTTTCTTTTCAAAATACATTTTATGACTACATGCATGCATGCATTACTTTAATGCACATCTACAATAGAGTTAAAAATGTATGACTACTCAATGCCTACATTTTGGAAAAATTTTGTCACAGTCTCCTCTATAAATAGGACTATCCACATGCACATAAGCATGACTAGGTGGCCACTCAGTAGCACACCTGCCCATAGTCATATACATATTATATGCATTTAAATGTCAAAGTCATCAATCTATAAGGGTAGCCTAATTACCAGGATTACTTTGTTTCACCACCTTTGCTTATTTATCCTCATATAGGATAGGAAATAGCAGAAAAAGGTGCCAATTTGACTGTGTCAAAAGTTAAATTTTTTTTCTCATCATGATGTTCAGCATAGTTTAATACTAACATTTACTATATTGAATATTTTTTATCAAGTCATTTAAGCATCCATATTCACTACTATGTGTTTAAATGCATTTCATGTAAAAAGTCATTTTCCAACGGATAAAAACTGGAAAATAAGACATGCATATGTTACCAGGACAGTGTAGAACACTCGTACGATAACAAAATTTGCAGAAAGATGACCGAACTCAGCAGATCTGAAGAAGAGCTCTCGGATTTCCTGTGCTTTGCAACGTAAAATGACTTGTAAAAGCAAACCAACACATTAATAGCCATCCACAGCTGGCCGTAGGTCCACCTACAGCTGCTGCAGGTGTACCTGAGGCACCCCTACATGGGGCCCACCCCTCTAGCTCGGTTTAGTTCGAGTTGCAAAGGAATTTGCACAAGTTGAAAAGGCCAAATCAAGGATAAAAATGCTACGCGATTGAGCAGAATAGCCTGAAATCTTGGTTTTTTTTGGCCCGACTGTGGCTTTCATATCATTCATTGGTATTCAGCCAAACACAGGGTATACTATACTGATGACCCCAATATTTGTAGATCACATTCGGCAATACCGCACAAAGGTCCAATGTTGTCAATTCAGGGTCGTCACCCTAAACCTTCCAAAGCATGTCCCCGGTGGGGGTTACCACGCATGGTCATCTGTCCACAAGTAGATCCCCGACGAGGGTTATAATGTATATTTTCTGTTGATACACATGTCAATGAAGGTCAACCAGCCTTGACGTCAGTTTAGCCGTTGGTAGGTAAACCCAATGATGCATCGGAAGCCATCCGATGATTGCATCAGTTGATACATACATCAACAAAGGTCAAGCAGCCTTGGCATCTATCCCTAGCAGGGAATTCATCCGTTGATGTACACGTCAGCAGAGGTCAAGTGGATCCCCGGTGGGGTTTATAACGCGTGGGCATCCGTTGGTTCACACGTCAACGAAGGTCAGGCAGCCCTGACAACAGATACTGTTGGCCATAAATCCAACAAAACATTGATATGTCCTGGCAATACAAACCAGGGGGATCAACATTATCGGGGAGGATCGATGATGGAATATGTTATACACATCTTCGAGCAGACAAAAACTTTATCCCCACAGATCTCTTGTACACGAGAGGCACCTCTTCTGAATAAAGTCTGCATCAAGGATTCAGAACTTTGGTGATAACCCCAATGTCAACAATCCTAGATATTCCTGTTAGCTGTGGATTAGGCTACTTACTTATTGCCATACCCGGTTGAAGCAACAGGGAGCCGGCAACCATCCCCAACATGTGGGAAAACAAAACATATGCATCATACATATGCATCATACACTTGCATCATGTTGCTACACATAGCATCATATTTACCTTGTTGCATTTCAAGTGTCTAGGATTCTTTATCTTATCCATGCCATTGCATTGTATGAATATGATAAAGAGGAGCATCTGTAGACACTAGAAATTTTTTGCACACCTGTTACTGACAATGCAGGAGGGAAGATTTATCTTTAAGACATAACCCTGGAAGACAGCTCATATCCAGTCCAAATACTATCGAAAGCTTAGTCTCAACCCCGAAACACACACCAGGAGTATCAATTCTAACCTCGGAGATAACCCCAAGGCCTGTAGTTTAAATACCGAAAATTCCACCGGAGAAGACCGATTTATCCCGGAGATAACCCTGAGATATTCAGTCTCAGTCCTGACACATGGAATAGTAGTGCCAACCTTGGAGATAACCCCAAGGAATGCAGTTACAGTTCCGGAAATAACCCCAAAAATGCTTATTTTAAAGCCATACAAGCAGCTTCAAAACACTCGGCACTCATACCGAGGCACTCGGTACAAGACTCGGAGATGACCCCGGGAAGACAGGCACACCTCAGAGATGACACTGAGGACCTTTAAACCTTGCAGCAGTCCAATCTCAGAGATAACCCTGAGCAACATCTGCTTTATCAACCCAAACCGAAGATAATCCCAGTGAGGGGCAAAATCATCATCTTACCACCTTGACGCCACATCGCGCCGTCTCAACATATCATACATACATTTCTACAAAGCAATGTCCCACAAGAATCAAGGAAGTCCAATCCCAAGTGACTATTATGCAGGGTAACGGATAGAATTTTTAGCTTGAAGATCGGAGGGCATGGTCCCATCTTCCTGACTTCGTACAATCTCTAATCCCATGTTATTGCGTAACTCTGGACTACGGCGATCCGAAATAGGTCTTACACACCTCAGTCGGATGCCCGGATTGAAGTTCTAAAAGTTTGAGCAGACATCACGTTGCATGCGTGCACGTACTTCGAGATGGCGGGACCCGTAAAGCCCGGGGCACCCCGGGAAGCCGCGGGAAAATCTGCGGCTAGCTGTAGGTACATCTGCGGTTAGCCACAGGTTGTGGCTCCCCAATCTATAAATAGAGGGCTTGGGGTGGCCATTTTGGAAGAGAAAAAGGCGAGGAAGCACTATCCAATTTGCTCTGTACACACCCTAAACTGAGTGCTTTCTCATTTTAAATACTTGTAAGCTCATATATAGCTACTCTTTACCGGCAAGAGCCGAGTGTTCATCCACTTAAAGCTGTAGAAGTCTTCTTTGGCAGTCCACTATAAGCCTTCTTACACACTTTAAAGCCTTTCTCTTCATCTTTGCACACGCCGTTCTTCATGTTAAGAGTTGTGTTGTGTGTGTATGCCCAGACTTCGGTCCGTAGTTTCATTTCAATTTGTATATATATATATATATATATATATATATATATATACTTATATATATATATATTTTTATATATGGACTAATATTTTCGAGTTATGCCTCGATTGAGCCTAGACTTATGTCTGGAGCGTTTAATTGCTTTCGTATATATATATACTTATATATATGAACTGTGTGTCGAACTCTGTTCGATGAGCCTAGACTTACGTCTGGAGCGTTTAATTGCTTTTGTATATATGTATATTTATATATATGAATTGTGTGTCAAACTCTGTTCGATGAGCCTGAATTTTATATCCGGTGCGTTTACATGCTTATATATATATATATATATATATATATATATATATATATATATATATATATATATATATATATACATTTCATCCCGCCTGAAGTTTACTTCGTGGTGGTTGACCATTTTTATTGCTTCTTGTACATTTCGTCCCGCCTGGAGTTTCCTCCGTGGCAGTTGATCGCTTTTACAGCTTTATTTACATTTCTGATCCCCCATGGAGGTGCTTCGTGGCGGTTGATCATGTCAATATATATATATATATATATATATATATATATATATATATATATATATTTACCGCTTTTATATATTTACATTTCTAATCCCCCATGGAGGTGCTTCGTGGTGGTTGATCATATATGTATATATATATTTACAGCTTTTATATATATAACTGCTTACTGCGTTCATATCAATTACGGCATCATGTGAGCCTAGGAATCATGTGATCATAGATTCAGTTTACTGAATCTAGATTCAGTTCTCGTGATGGACATTTTCAGCTGTAAGCAACTTGTAAATTTATTCACGGTGTTTAGATTTTCTCAGATGGTTTTCATGCCCACGAGAAGTTCGGCACTATTTTGTACATTATTTTCTCGAAGATGCTTCGCATCTCAATAAAAAATAATCAAAGTTGAAAATTTAATAAAATAGAAGTATCAAAAGCCTCAATTACTATTGAGCATAGGGTTTGAAAAACCTCTTTTTACAAAACATCACTGCTATATCTTGTTTAAAATTGAATTTTACACAAATTCAAACCCTTTGTATATAGGTGCGAGCGAGGCATAGCACTATTTCCAAATAATAGCACATTGATCCATACACACACACATTCATATAACAGTTTCTTGAAAAGTGGCGGTCATCGTGGCAACACGGATGTCGGGGGGTGCCTAACACCTTCCCTCCGCATAAGCAAGTCCCCGGACCCTAATGAATCTCGAATTCGCAGACCCGTTTAGCAGTGTCACATCACTGGGTCAATGTGTAAACCTTTTCTCAGTTGTGTTGGTACAACCAGTTAAAAAACCAACTGGCGACTCTTAACAGTCCATCGTCGACATTACACATGTCGGACCTTTTTCGCTTTTTTTTCAAACAAATCTCACCTAAAATGAGAACACAAAAGAGCAAGACTAGAAATGGGAAAAGTAAAAATCTCGACGTCGACACACATTATTTATCATATCATATCGCATACAAGAATAAATAAGGTACAAAATTAAATGTGTCACAATTATGGCCCAATCCACTGTCAATCTTTTCAAGCTAATGAAAGATTGAAGGTCAATCTAAGGTGGTAAAAGATCTCAAAATAGTAGCTTCCTTGGATCTTCCTCATGCATGTGCCTCCTCTCCATCATCATCTTTCCATCGTGTTCTCCATCTTGTCATCTTTATCGAATATAGATTATTACATGGCATAAAGAAACCTCGAGTTACATTCGAGGGGATTTAGATGAGAAGTGAATATTACATTAGAATTTATAGAAAGGCACGACATGCAAGCCGTATTTCAAAACCAAAAACCACTAACCTATGGGTCAAAAGGGCATAACTGTGCACCATGCATATCATAATAAGCACATAACAGTGTATATATAATTAAATAAAAACTATATATAGAAAATATTGGGGTCACGACCATTGTGCGCTACGACGGGGGGGTCCAAGGGGGGTCTCCCCCCTGCCAGTGGTCCGGCTAAAATAATTCCATAATCATATCAAATCCCCAAAATACTCACAATAACAGTACACCCAAAACATATCATATATGTCC
This sequence comes from Panax notoginseng, assembly GCA_016801055.1. Taxonomy (NCBI): domain Eukaryota; kingdom Viridiplantae; phylum Streptophyta; class Magnoliopsida; order Apiales; family Araliaceae; genus Panax; species Panax notoginseng. Next base: position 42,907,873 of record CM029012.1, read on the forward strand.
AGTTTCAATTAATCATATTAAACTGAATCTTCATACTTCTAATCCAATTAGAACAGAAGTTATATTATTATTCCACCTTCTAAGATACGATTAACAGAACATCATATACATGCATATCTATTACTGATATTCATAATACCAGAATATGCCTACATACAGAATATCATATACTTAATTTCATATAGGTAAAATTGTATCATCATATATCATATATATCTAAAACAATATAATCAATTTCAAATTGGTAAAATTGTATCATCATATGTCATATATATCGAAAATAATAAAACATGTAATCTGAATTAATCGTTTCGCAAGTAGCTCTGATACCACTGTTGGGTTTCGACACATAAAACGCAGCGAAAATGTGACGCCCCCAAAATTAGGTATACATCACCCATTCTGAGTCGCCAGATATATGGTACAAAATTCAAATACAACTTCATTTATACAACTGTTGAGCTGTCGTATAGAATACGACCACAGTTAACTATGAGTTTTAATACAAATGTATGTAACTCTCATGGTACCTTGACCACAACCTTACAATGATACTTTACATAAAAGTATAGTCAAAAACTGTTTTAAAAATTAAAATATTTGGGAAGTGCTCAAGGAAATCTTCATACATGGGAGGTCATGCTTCTAGGTTATGATAGATATCATATGTCCACAGAATTATCCTTGGTTGTCCCAAAAGTCCCCAAAGAAAAACAAGAAGATTACTATCATCTTCTTTCTAATGGTGAGTCTTCTCTTGACATATAAATATCTCCGTTGTCTCCAAGTGAAAATTATATTTCAAATAAACTCCAAGATCATATAGATAGTGCTCATAGATTTATTCAGCAAGTTGATATGCACAACCATGTCTTATGAGAACACGAGGTTGTATGTCATTAGACATCTTGTATGATAGTGGAAAAATACCCTTCCAAAGTTGGGTTCGCCTCACCCTATTTGATTCACCAAATATAACTACTAAATGATGAATAGAATACAACACACTTTTCTATACTGTTTAGGAAGAACCTCCACAGCTATCACACTATTTCATAGAATAGTGAGGACTACTAATGATATCATCTAGACCGTCACTCTGTTCCCCGACTAGTCCCTGTTGCGTTCTCACTTCCTGAAGAGAATAATGAAAGTAAAAGGGTAAGCTCAACTAGCCCAGTAAAGAATATCATAATTATAGCTAATATACATCATCAATAGCCTTCATCATTAATAAATCAGAGATTTAGAACATATGGTAGCTGATAAAACTTTCCAACCATAGTTGCAGCGAAACGAGCAATCCATTAGAAGAGTTAAATAGACCATTAGGTCTATTATCTTCTCCATGTTAAAAGTCCACCAAGAATGTTTTATCCCTGTAACATCAATCAACAATTCATGTCCACAATCATATGAATAACTCATAATCATAATTGTGATTCTAAATTCCTCTTCGCACCCAGGATGAAGATAATTTTCATCACCTATATTCACCTGAAACATCAAAAATCATGGTTATACCAAATCACAATTCTTGTTCATAATCATACTAATAAATTCATCTTTGCACTACGGCCAAAGACATATAACTGTATTTTAGAAGAGTCAAGTAAAGCATGATATCTACTATCTTCTACAAATTAAAAGTGTATAACTAATATTTTATCGTTGAGACTCAGCTTAATAAAAAATCCACACCTTCGAATTATCCATGCACTAGGCCAAGGATATTCGTTAGTATCGCATCCATGAATTATCCATGCACTACGACCAAAGATATTCATTATTATCACATCCATGAATTAATATTTCATCGCTGAGACTCAGCTCAATAATTAATCCACATCATCGAATCATCCCTGCACTACAGGCCAAGGATATTCATTAGTATCACGACCACGAATTATCCATGCACTACGGGCCAAAGATAATCATGTTTTCATCAACGATCCTGATCATGCCATAAAACAATTCATCTTTGTACCCTTGGCCGAAGAGAATCCATAGCCATAATCATACCAAAAACTATCCATCAATGCACTACGGCCAATGAGGATTTTTTTACCACATCATTCATCACATTACGGTCATGATTATACCGAATAATCCCTGGTCATAATCACACCAAGTCCATCTATGCACTACGGGCCAAAGATGACTTTTACCACATCATTTGTAATATTACGGTCATGATTATATCGAATAATCCCTGGTCGTAATCATACCAAGTCCATCTATGCACTACAGGCCACAGATAACTTTCAACATAATATAAACATGAAGATGATGACAATGACATAATAATTCGATAAAACAAGTTCAAGAATTAATTTATCCAGAAACCAATAACGTCCAAATTGTCAACATGATACTTATTTATAGAGTAAAATTTAAGAATGCTCAGAAAAATATTTCCATGAAAAGATACTGGGTGAAGCGCAAATATCAAGGATATTCCACTAATTTCATGGAGTATAGAAGCTAAAACTTTAACCAACTGAGTATAATAGAATATATAAAACTGCAAATAGATTTTCGTCCGCCATGCGGTAATCCACATATACAGATCATTTCCACAATTTAATAAGGAATGAATACAAAGGATCATTCACCATGCATGTGGTAATCCACGTAGACAGGTTATTCCAACAGAATAATAAAGAATGGAATAACAGAAGGATTCACCATGCGTGCGATAGACTGCACAGACAGGTTATTCCCAATAGAATAATAAAGAATGGAACCAGGTCATGCGTAAACGCACAGACAGGATATTCCGACAGAATAATAAAGAACGGAACCAGGTCAGGCGAAATTTGCACCGACAGGATATTCCAACAAAATATTAAAGAATGGAATAACAACATAAATCACCATGCATACGATAGACCGCACAGACAGGTTATTCCAACAGAATAATAATTAATGGAACTAGGTCAGGCGTAGTACGCACCAACAGGATGTTCCAACAGAATAATAAAGACGGAACCAGGTCCGGCATAAAACGCACAGACAGGATATTCCAACAGAATAATAATAAAGATAGAATAATAGAAGAATGTCACCAAGTATAGGATAGTCCGCGTATACTAGTTATTCTAGCAGAATAATAAATAATGGAATAACAGAAGTTCTCTTCATGAATACAAAAGAAATAATACCCCTTACGGGTACCACAAATAATATCCCTCACCTTTGAAAGAAGAGTATTCCGACTGGTAAGGCGAGAATATACTCGAAGAAAACTTGCGCTACGCTCAAAGCATTCTTAAACTCTAAATAAATACGCTCAAGATTATAGAAGAAGAACTCTCTCTATAGTTTCTCTCTCTAGAGTTTCAGTAAATTCGTAAGAAATAATGAAGGAATGAGCTTCTATTTATAGAAGAATGGACTGCATAATAACTAATTCATGAACGGTCCAGATTGATTTACTTTTAATCGGATGGTCCATATTTAAAGTAAAATCTTTTAAATAAAATATAATATATTCTATTTATAATCTAATAAAACGAATAACTTTATAAAAAATTTTACTATGCAAATACTATGCAGGCACTATGCAAATACTATGCATAATAATATATAATATATTCTAATTATTGTCTAATAAAACAGATAACTTTATAAAAGTATTCTGTTTTATATAAAAAGATTTTACTATTAGCCTAACAAAATAAATAACTTTATAAAAGTATTCTGTTTTATATAAAAAAAATTTCTGTTTTATTACATTAATAATACTAATAAAAAAAACTGAGTGACTTCTCACGTAAGCATCAATAATCAATACCGTGTGTTACTATGCAACCACGCGTATTACTGTACTTTTAACACCAGGTGTTTCAATAGTTAACGGTAAAACTTCCGCTGTTATTTTTATAAAAATATTTTTGTCGTTTTCTCAATCCGACAATAATTCTGTTGTGGGGTCCACCAATGATTGTACTGTCGTACGAATATTCTCCGACAAAAAGAATATTCCCCGACTAATCGAATATTCCCCGACACAACGAATATTTTATATCAACTTGCTTACTTTGCAAAAAAAAAATTCATATATTACCCTTAACTTTAAACTTTTATCAATTTAACTATTTACCAAAATAAAAAAATTGAATACTTTTATTTCATAAAAATTCGGGGTCTCACAGAAAATAAACAATTTAAAATGTAATTTCGAAACCCTAAAATAGGATCCATGCGAAAACCATATTAATTCAGTGGTTAGAAATTTATACCGATTATTGAAGCTAGAATCGATGCAGTCGAATCTCCAATACAATCCAAACGAACTGTGCGTCTACGGTATCCACACGAACGCCCCGCAAATCATCGTACGGTCTGCAGAAAAAGGAACCGCAGTACTAGCCACCAAGGATGAGGATTTTCGAAACTATTTTTCTCAAGTCTCTCTCTAAGAGCGGCTAGGGTTTTGGTTAATGATTATCCTTCCGAAATGGCTGATATATCATATATATAGCAGTTAGAAGGAATTAATGAAAACCTAATCTAATTAAAATCCAAATTTATATATATATATATATATATATATATATAAATTATCCTTTTAATTTAAATTCGTGATTTAAATACTATCAATCATATTGATATATTTAAATCCTTACAATTTAAATTAATTCCATTTTAAATTACGTTCTATGTGTGTGACCCTATATGTTATTATTACGTTGGCAATAATTTTAGATCATATTATAAAATTATATATAGTGAGCGGCATCTAGTAATGCATCACTGCTACCTAAGTAATAATAAGATCGATGATTCAATGCAACCTTTTCTTGACCAATGTTTTAATATAATTTAATCATTTTAACCTGGACATCCTAGATTAAACTCGAGTCATGGACTGTGTCATACTCTTCATAATTTAATCTGAGGTTTCTTGATCAATGAGTAGACTATATGAAACAAATCACTATTTGAGCATGGCCATGCATTTCATAGTCCTACTCAATCAAGAGGCCTATGGATATCACCCCTATTATATAGGAGGGTTAAATTCCATCTAGATCACTCATATTCCTCACACGATTCATGATGTACCCAATAATCACCTTTGTAGTCCACCCTATTAAAAGTGACCTTTGATGATATCAAAGTACATAAATTCTCGTGTAGTAATATAGTGATTTTAGGTCGGAGGATCATTACATCATTGTCACTATGAGAATTGCTAATGACACTTCGCATAATGCTCTACATAAAATTCTCATGGTGGGTATGTCTGGTACATCATTCTCTAATATGTACCTATGCATTGACTTAATATCTCATATATTTATGACCAATGAGATTTGGTCATCATTCAATCCACATACTAGTCTCAATGTATCATTGTTGTCCCATTAACAATGATACTCGGCTAGGAACATTTAAGAGCAATGATACTAATTATAATTATATAATCTCATGTTCAAGTCACTTACTTGAAGCTATATAATTTGTATCACTATTCTAAGGACTTTTATTATGTTAACATTTATATAACGCAGTAAATAAAACCTTAATAAAATCATTCATTTATTCAATCAAATATAATATCAAAATGTTAAACAATTATATCAAATAATCGGCCTCTAGGGCATAAACTCTAACATTATCTATATAATCTTGGAGTAGGGTTGGAATATAATCCTCAGTTTGAGACAATAGAGATAATTATACGATAAAAAAGATACACACCATTGGAATGAATAGAATAGTAATCTTCTCGTTCTTCTTTGGGGTCTATTGGGTCAACCAAGGTTAATTCTCAAGTCCTATGATATATATTATAACTTAGATGCATGGCATCCCATGTGTGAAGGTTTCCTTGAGTATTTTTCCAAATATTTTAATACCTAAAATAGTTATCGACTATGCCTTTATGTAAAGTATCATTGGTTTGGAGTGTGAGTACTGTTATTTGTATTAAAACTCACAGCTTATGTGTTGTCATATTTTGCACAACAGTTTAATAGTTGTAACTAGGAATATTTGTATATGGATTCTATAGTGTGTATTTGGCGACCCAAAATATGTTGTGTGGACCTATTTTGTGGGCATCCCCGTTGGTATCAGAGCTTAAGGATATGGTCTCTGGAGAAGATCTAAGACTAGAACTAGGAGAAGAGAGACGAGTAATATCCTTCGCAAGTATGTGTCCAACCTAAGCTGAATTTTCTTACTTAATAAGTTGAGAAATTATGATATATCAATTAACATTTGTTTTGAAGCTGTATTCTGGAATGATATCTGAAATCCAAGAGATGAGCAATGGAGAAATCATGATACAAAGGAAATGACCGGGAAGATAGAATCTGAAATAAAAGCAAGATATTCTCACCTCTTTCAACTACCAGGTACGTAAATTTCGAGGACGAAATTTTATAAGGAGGGGAGATTGTAAGACCCCAATTTTTATGAAATAAAAGTATTTAAATTTTCTTATAATTATTATTCTATTCAGTAATGGTTAAATTGATAAAAGGTTAAAGTTAAGTGTGATATGTGAAAATTTTATAAAGTAAGCAAGTTGTCATAAAATATCCGTTGTGTTGGGGAATATTCATTTTATCGGGGAATATTCGTACGGCGATGCAATCATTGGTGGACCCCACAACGGAATAACTGTCGGATATAGAAAGTAACAGAAATATCCTTTTTATAAAAATAATGGTAAAATTTTTACCGTTAAACTGTTGAAATTGTGACAACCCCAAAATAGGTCCATTCCATCCAACCTATTCTGAGTCGCCAAATACATGGTACAGAAAACAACTACGACTTTATTACAACAATTGTAGTGCAAAATACAACAACACATATGCTGTGAGTTTGGATACAAATATATACCAAATGTGACTTATGTTCCAACCGTGGACATCACCTCACAATGACACCTTACATAAAGGTATAGTCAAAAACTGTTTTAAAAATTAGAATCTTTGGGAAGTGCTCAAGGAAACCTTCGTACATGGGAGGCCATGCGTCTAGGTTATGATAGATATTATATGGCCACAGAATTATTCTTGGTTGACCCAATAGACCCCAAAGAAAAACGAGAAGATTACTATCATATTCTTCCCAATGGTGAGTCTTCTCTTGACATATCATTATCTCTACTGTCTCTAATTGAGAATTATACTTCAAACAAACACCAAGATTATATAGGTAGTGCTCGTATATATACTCAGCAAGTGGATGAGCACATCCCTGTCTTATGATGACACAAGGTTGTATGTCGTTAGACATCTTGTATGATAGTGGCAAACCACCCTTCCAACGTTGGGTACACCTTACCCTATTGGATTCACCAAATAAAACTACTAAATGAACTTTTCTATACTACTTCGGGAGAACATCCACAGCTAGAGACCACCGTTCTATTTCCCCGTTACCCTCGCTCGACCCAGCTACACTCTTATTAACTGAAAGGAATTGTAAAGCAAAAGGGTAAGCACAACTAGCTCAGTAAAGAATATCATGACTAAAGATAATTAAATTATCAATAGCCTTCATCAATAATAAATCAGAGATTTAGAACATATGGTAAATGATAAAAATTTCAACCATAGTTGCAGCAGAACGAGTAATCCATTAGAAGAGTCAAATAGACTATAAAGTCTATTATCTTCTCCATGTTAAAAATCCATCAACAATGTTTTATCCCTGTAACATCAATCAACAATTCTGGTCCACAATCATATGAATAACTCATAATCATAACTGTAGTTCTAAATTTCTCTTCTCATCCAGGACGAAGATAATTTTCATCACCTATCTTTACCTGAAACATCAAAGATCATGGTTACACAAAATCACATTTCCTGTTCATAATCATACTAATAACTTCATCTTTGCACTACGGCCAAAGATATTCATTTGTATCACCAGTTGGTCATGTTTATCTCAGCATCTGTTCATCTTTGCACTACTGGCCAAAGATATTCAACAACATGTCATCTTTGCACTACGGGCCAAAGATATTCATCAACAATTCATCTTTGCACTACAGGCCAAAGATATTCATCAATATTTCATCTTTGCACTACAGGCCAAAGATATTCATATCTCAAAGAAATATATAATCATTTCAGAATTTATATAAACAATAATTATAACCATGTTGATCAATTCACCTTTGCACTTAAGCTAAAGATATTCACTTATAAATTCAATGGTCATGATCATACCAATCAACGATTCAACTTTGCACTACTGGCCAAAGATAACTCATAGTCATGATCATACCAAAAATTTACCCATCTTTACACTCAAGTCAAAGAGAAATATCATCATTAGGGTTATAAAAATGTTATATATAATAATAAAAATAATATGATCAACATCTAGTTTTAATCTCAAGAGTAATATTCGTAAATCAACTATAATTTGGTCAGAAAAAGAAACTAATATTGTCGTGAATAGTAACTCATGAATACTAACTCATGAATAGTAAATTCGACACAAAAAGGTAGAAATTCCACAATAAAATTCATACCAGTATTTCGGTATAATGATATTGAAAGAATAATATTTCTTAAGCTTATAAACAAGCTATTTAAATTGTTTACACTTTATTAAATAATGCATTTAATCATTCTAAAATACCAAACTCATAAAATTTTATCACCAATAATCAAAACCCTCATCAAAAATCTGCATATACCTCATATAGGATTCTCAAGCCATAAAATCCTATTTTCCAATTTTCTTACATCACATAACAGATTTAAATCATTTTCTCATAACTAGTCTATTTTCATGAAAAATACCAAATCAGTTCCAAAAATATTTCTTTTTTGGAATTTAGTAGAATATAGTCCCATATTGAACATATATTTTTCTCAGAATTTTTAAAACTCATTTACTATTTTTCATATGGCCAAAACCGCCGAATATTTAGATATTTATCATAAATTTTATTTTTATCCAAAAATTCTGAAATTTACAGAGTATACTTCTATCATATACATGTACTCCCAATAAAAATTTCATCAATTTTGGAGTTAACCACAAGGAATTATAAGCGGTTATTTTTAAAATAGTCTTTTCTCATAAAATTCATAACTCTCAATCTATACATCCAAAAATCACCATTTTTGGACACAATCAAGAAAACTCATCAAAATATCATTTCAAATTTTTCCAGAATTTTTGAAGGTAAGAAAAATTACGAAACTGAAAAACATAACAACCCTTAAAATTCTTTACTATCCTTTACTATCCCTTACTATCCCTTACATCAAAAGAGCAGTACTTCTGATCGGTATGCAAAGCCGAAGGAAACTTGCACTGAATAGCAACTCTCAAAGTATCTAAATACTCACAAAATATGCTTCATAATATAGAGAGAGAAAGAGAGAAAACTTGTTCCTGGTGTGATTTTTAATTCTAACTTAGCCCTCTATTTATAGGAAAATTTTAGTAGGCTTGACCTGCAACCTGATGGCTTTACCTGCTACTATTCCCACCCACCACATTTGAAATATAATTCAGCACATTTCTTCACCAACCACAAGTGGGGCCCACCAATTCTAGAATTTTCTATCAAAATGATAAACTCCGAAAATTCAACAATTTCTGAACCAGTCATCTCGTAAAATTCATAATAAATCATACGTTCTTTTTAACGGTTCAAAATTTGTGGACATATACTCAACTTATATATGTATAACATATCCAAATATTACCACGATCCAACGGTCGGATTAAAAATTATAACCCTCGCAAAATATCTTAAAAACCCTAATTTGATTTTCAATACCTCCGTTCCGACAAAAATACAGATAAAACACCTCAACATTAACTCCTTCATTTTTAACCACAAAAATATATCCCTCATTTATATCCACATAAAATAAATATTTCCTTATCATACGAATCAATAATTAATTATTCACAAATAATATTACAGAATCACATTTATGACAACCAGGCCGTTCTCAGGAAAGAGGGGGCTTTCCAATAAGAATTTCTCCTTACTGGCGCGCAATTAGGTGACCAAACCTCTCCTTAGACAGAACTTTCTAGACATTGTCAATAATGCTATCTAATAATATTATTTAAATAATATGAATTATTGATCTGATAATGAGAAATACTGTGCAGCAACAATTATTGAACAACAATAATATAAAATTTCAACGTAGCAATTATTGAATCAATAGAATAAAATATTGAACAGTAATTACTGTAACAATTATTGAGTAGTGCCTTCTTACGTAAGAATCAATAATTGAAAAAAATACTGTGCAATACCGTGTGCTACTGTGCAACTACGCGTATTACTGTATTTTAACCACCGGGTATTCCAACAGTGTTAACGGTAACAACTACGTCGTTATTTGTAAAAACTCAAATATGTCATTTTCTTCATCCGACATTTATTCTGTTATGGGGCCCACAAATGGCTGCGCCGTCGTACGAATATTCCTCGACAGAAAGAATATTCCACGACCAAACGAATATTCCCCGACAACAATAAATATTTTATAACCACTTGTTTATTTTGAAAAAAAATTCATATATCACCCTTAACTTTAACTTTTATCAATTTAACCATTTACTAAATAGAAAAATTGAATACTTTTATTTCATAAAATTCGGGGTCTTACAATCTCCCCTCCTTATGAAATTTCGTCCTCGAAATTTACGTACCTGGTATTTCAAAGAGTTGATAATACCTTGCTTCAATTTAAGATTCTATCACCCCATCATCATGATTTCTCTATTGCTCATCTCCTGTATTTCAGATATCATTCTTGAATACAGCTTCAAAACAAAGGTTAATTAAACAAATTAACATATCACATAATATCCCAATATTATGACTGACCAACAAATAAGCTTAGGTAGGACACACTAGCGAAGGATTTACTCATCTCTCCCCTCCTAGTTGTATTCCTCGATCTCCGCCAGAGATCATATCCCTAAGCTATGATACCAAATGTGACAACCCTAAAATAGGTCCATTCCATCCAACCTATTCTGAGTCACCAAATACATGGTACAGAAAACAACTACGACTTTATTACAACAATTGTCGTGCAAAATACAACAACACATATGCTGTGAGTTTGGATACAAATATATACCAAATGTGACTAATGTTCCAACCGTGGACATCACCTCACAATGACACCTTACATAAAGGTATAGTCAAAAACTATTTTAGAAATTAGAATCTTTGGGAAGTTCTCAAGGAAACCTTCGTACATGGGAGGCCATGCGTCTAGGTTATGATAGATATCATATGGCCACAGAATTATTCTTGGTTGACCCAATAGACTCCAAAGAAAAACGAGAAGATTACTATCATATTCTTCCCAATGGTGAGTCTTCTCTTGACATATCATTATCTCTACTGTCTCTAATTGAGAATTATACTTCAAACAAACACCAAGATTATATAGGTAGTGCTCGTATATATACTCAGCAAGTGAACGAGCACATCCCTGTCTTATGATGACACGAGGTTGTATATTGTTAGACATCTTGTATGATAGTGGCAAACCACCCTTCCAACGTTGGGTACACCTTACCCTATTGGATTCACCAAATAAAACTACTAAATGAACTTTTCTATACTACTTCAGGAGAACATCCACAGCTAGAGACCACCGTTCTATTTCCCCGTTACCCTCGCTCGACCCAGCTACACTCTTATTACCTGAAAGGAATTGTGAAGCAAAAGGGTGAGCACAACTAGCTCAGTAAAGAATATCATGACTAAAGATAATTAAATTATCAATAGCCTTCATCAATAATAAATCAGAGATTTAGAACATATGGTAAATGATAAAAATTTCAACCATAGTTGCAGCGGAACGAGCAATCCATTAGAAGAGTCAAATAGACTATAAAGTCTATTATCTTCTCCATGTTAAAAATCCATCAACAATGTTTTATCCCTGTAACATCAATCAACAATTCTGGTCCACAATCATATGAATAACTCATAATCATAACTGTAGTTCTAAATTCCTCTTCTCATCCAGGACGAAGATAATTTGCACAACCTATCTTTACCTGAAACATCAAAGATCATGGTTACACCGAATCACATTTCATGTTCATAATCATACTAATAACTTCATCTTTGCACTACGGCCAAAGATATTCATTTGTATCACCAGTTGGTCATGTTTATCTCAATATATGTTCATCTTTGCACTACTGGCCAAAGATATTCAACAGCATGTCATCTTTGCACTGCGGGCCAAAGATATTCATCAACAATTCATCTTTGCACTACAGGCCAAAGATATTCATCAATATTTCATCTTTGCACTACAGGCCAAAGATATTCATATCTCAAAGAAATATATAATCATTTCAGAATTTATATAAACAATAATTATAACCATGTTGATCAATTCACCTTTGCACTTAAGCTAAAGATATTCACTTATAAATTCAATGGTCATGATCATACCAATCAACGATTCAACTTTGCACTACTGGCCAAAGATAACCCATAGTCATGATCATACCAAAAATTTATCCATCTTTACACTCAAGTCAAATAGAAATATCATCATTAGGGTTATAAAAATGTTATATATATTAATAAAAATAATATGATCAACATCTAGTTTTAATCTCAAGAGTAATATTCGTAAATCAACTATAATTTGGTCAGAAAAAGAAACCAATTTTATCGTGAATAGTAACTCATGAATACTAACTCATAAATAGTAAATTCGACACAAAAAGGTAGAAATTCCACAATAAAATCTATACCAGTATTTCGGTATAATGATATTGAAAGAATAATATTTCTTAAGCTTATAAACAATTTATTTAAATTGTTTACACTTTACTAAATATTGCATTTAATCATTCTAAAATACCAAACTCATAAGATTTCATCACCAATAACCAAAACCCACATCAGAAATCTGTATATACCTCATATAGGATTCTCAAGTCATAAAATCTTATTTTCCAATTTTCTTACTTCACAAAACATATTTAATTCATTTACTCATAACTAGACCATTTTCATGAAAAAAATATCAAATCAGTTCCAAAAATATTTCTTTTCTGGGATTTAGCATAATATAGTCCCATAGTGAACATATATTTTTCTTAAAATTTTTAAAAGTCATTTACTATTTTTCATATGGCCAAAACAGCCGAATATTTAGACATTTATCAAAAATTATTCTTTTGTCCAAAAATTCTAAAATTTACAGAGTATACTTCTATCATATACATGTACTCCCAATAAAAATTTCATCAATTTTGGAGTTAACCACAAGGAATTATAAGCGGTTATTTTTAAAATAGTCTTTTCTCATAAAATTCATAACTCTCAATCTATACATCCAAAAATCACCATTTTTGGACACAATCAAGAAAACTCATCAAAATATCATTTCAAATTTTTCCAGAATTTTTGAAGGTCAGAAAAATTACGAAACTGAAAAACATAACAACCCTTAAAATTCCTTACTATCCATTACTATCCCTTACTATCCCTTACCTCAAAAGAGCAGTATTTCTGATCGGTATGCAAAGCCGAAGGAAACTTGCACTGAATAGCAACTCTCAAAGTATCTAAATACTCACAAAATATGCTTCATAATATAGAGAGAGAAAGAGAGAAAACTTGTTTCTGGTGTGATTTTCAATTCTAACTTAGCCCTCTATTTATAGGAAAATTTTAGTAGGCTTGACCTGGAACCTGATGGCTTTACCTGCTACTATTCCCACCCACCACATTTGAAATATAATTCAGCACATTTCTTCACCAATCACAAGTGGGGCCCACCAATTCTAGAATTTTCTATCAAAATGATAAACTCCGAAAATTCAACAATTTCTGAACCAGTCATCTCGTAAAATTCATAATAAATCATACGTTCTTTTTAACGGTTCAAAATTTGTGGACATATACTCAACTTATATATGTATAACATATCCAAATATTACCACGATCCAACGGTCGGATTAAAAATTATAACCCTCGCAAAATATCTTAAAAACCCTAATTTGATTTTCAATACCTCCGTTCCGACAAAAATACAGATAAAACACCTCAACATTAACTCCTTCATTTTTAACCACAAAAATATATCCCTCATTTATATCCACATAAAATAAATATTTCCTTATCATACGAATCAATAATTAATTATTCACAAATAATATTACAGAATCACATTTATGACAACCAGGCCGTTCTCAGGAAAGAGGGGGCTTTCCAATAAGAATTTCTCCTTACTGGCGCGCAATTAGGTGACCAAACCTCTCCTTAGACAGAACTTTCTAGACATTGTCAATAATGCTATCTAATAATATTATTTAAATAATATGAATTATTGATCTGATAATGAGAAATACTATGCAGCAACAATTATTGAACAATAATAATATAAAATTTCAACGTAGCAATTATTGAATCAATAGAATAAAATATTAAACAGTAATTATTGTAACAATTATTGAGTAGTGCCTTCTTACGTAAGAATCAATAATTGAAAAAAATACTGTGCAATACCGTGTGCTACTGTGCAACTACGCGTATTACTGTATTTTAACAACCGGGTATTCCAACAGTGTTAACGGTAACAACTACGCCGTTATTTGTAAAAACTCAAATATGTCATTTTCTTCATCCGACAGTTATTCTGTTATGGGGCCCACAAATGGCTGCGCCGTCGTACGAATATTCCCCGACAGAAAGAATATTCCACGACCAAACGAATATTCCCCGACAATAATGAATATTTTATAACCACTTGTTTATTTTGAAAAAAAATTCATATATCACCCATAACTTTAACTTTTATCAATTTAACCATTTACTAAATAGAAAAATTGAATACTTTTATTTCATAAAATTCGGGGTCTTACAATCTCCCCTCCTTATGAAATTTTGTCCTCGAAATTTACGTACCTGGTATTTCAAAGAGTTGATAATACCTTGCTTCAATTTAAGATTCTATCACCCCATCATCATGATTTCTCCATTGCTCATCTCCTGTATTTCAGATATCATTCTTGAATACAGCTTCAAAACAAAGGTTAATTAAACAAATTAACATATCACATACTATCCCAATATTATGACTGACCAACAAATAAGCTTAGGTAGGACACACTAGCGAAGGATTTACTCATCTCTCCCCTCCTAGTTGTATTCCCCGATCTCCGCCAGAGATCATATCCCTAAACTCTGATACCAAATGTGGCAACCCCAAAATAGGTCCATTCCATCCAACCTATTCTGAGTCACCAAATACATGGTACAGAAAACAACTACGACTTTATTACAACAATTGTCGTGCAAAATACAACAACACATATGCTGTGAGTTTGGATACAAATATATACCAAATGTGACTCATGTTCCAACCGTGGACATCACCTCACAATGACACCTTACATAAAGGTATAGTCAAAAACTGTTTTAGAAATTAGAATCTTTGGGAAGTGCTCAAGAAAACCTTCGTACATGGGAGGCCATGCGTCTAGGTTATGATAGATATCATATGGCCACAGAATTATTCTTGGTTGACCCAATAGACCCCAAAGAAAAACGAGAAGATTACTATCATATTCTTCCCAATGGTGAGTCTTCTTTTGACATATCATTATCTCTACTGTCTCTAATTGAGAATTATACTTCAAACAAACACCAAGATTATATAGGTAGTGCTCGTATATATACTCAGCAAGTGGATGAGCACATCCCTGTCTTATGATGACACGAGGTTGTATGTCGTTAGACATCTTGTATGATAGTGGCAAACCACCCTTCCACCGTTGGGTACACCTTACCCTATTAGATTCACCAAATAAAACTACTAAATGAACTTTTCTATACTACTTCGGGAGAACATCCACAGCTAGAGATCACCGTTCTATTTTCCCGTTACCCTCGCTCGACCCAGCGGCACTCTTATTACCTGAAAAGAATTGTGAAGCAAAAGGGTGAGCACAACTAGCTCAGTAAAGAATATCATAACTAAAGATAATTAAATTATCAATAGCCTTCATCAATAATAAATTAGAGATTTAGAACATATGATAAATGATAAAAATTTCAACCATAGTTGCAACGGAACGAGCAATCCCTTAGAAGAGTCAAATAGACTATAAAGTCTATTATCTTCTCCATGTTAAAAATCCATCAACAATGTTTTATCCCTGTAACATCAATCAACAATTCTGGTCCACAATCATATGAATAACTCATAATCATAACTGTAGTTCTAAATTCCTCTTCTCATCCAGGACGAAGATAATTTTCATCACCTATCTTTACCTGAAACATCAAAGATCATGGTTACCCCAAATCACATTTCATGTTCATAATCATACTAATAACTTCATCTTTGTACTACGGCCAAAGATATTCATTTGTATCACCAGTTGGTCATGTTTATCTCAACATCTGTTCATCTTTGCACTACTGGCCAAAGATATTCAACAACATATCATCTTTGCACTACGGGCCAAAGTTATTCATCAACAATTCATCTTTGCACTACAGGCCAAAGATATTCATCAATATTTCATCTTTGCACTGCAGGCCAAAGATATTCATATCTCAAAGAAATATATAATCATTTCAGAATTTATATAAACAATAATTATAACCATGTTGATCAATTCACCTTTGCACTTAAGCTAAAGATATTCACTTATAAATTCAATGGTCATGATCATACCAATCAACGATTCAACTTTGCACTACTGCCCAAAGATAACCCATAGTCATGATCATACCAAAAATTTACCCATCTTTACACTCAAGTCAAAGAGAAATATCATCATTAGGGCTATAAAAATATTATATATAATAATAAAAATAATATGATCAACATGTAGTTTTAATCTCAAGAGTAATATTCGTAAATCAACTATAATTTGGTCAGAAAAAGAAACCAATTTTGTCGTGAATAGTAACTCATGAATACTAACTCATGAATAGTAAATTCGACACAAAAAGGTAGAAATTCTACAATAAAATCCATACTAGTATTTCGGTATAATGATATTGAAAGAATAATATTTCTTAAACTTATAAACAATTTATTTAAATTGTTTACACTTTACTAAATAATGCATTTAATCATTCTAAAATACCAAACTCATAAGATTTCATCACCAATAACCAAAACCCTCATCAAAAATCTGCATATACCTCATATAGGATTCTCAAGTCATAAAATCTTATTTTTCAATTTTCTTACTTCACAAAACATATTTAATTCATTTACTCATAACTAGACTATTTTCATGAAAAAATACCAAATTAGTTCCAAAAATATTTCTTTTCTGGGATTTAGCATAATATAGTCCCATAGTGAACATATATTTTTCTCAAAATTTTTAAAAGTCATTTACTATTTTTCATATGGCCAAAACAGCCGAATATTTAGACATTTATCAAAAATTATTCTTTTGTCCAAAAATTCTGAAATTTACAGAGTATACTTCTATCATATACATGTACTCCCAATAAAAATTTCATCAATTTTGGAGTTAACCACAAGGAATTATAAGCGGTTACTTTTAAAATAGTCTTTTCTCATAAAATTCATAACTCTCAATCTATACATCCAAAAATCACCATTTTTGGACACAATCAAGAAAACTCATCAAAATATCATTTCAAATTTTTCCAGAATTTTTGAAGGTCAGAAAAATTACGAAACTGAAAAACATAACAACCCTTAAAATTCCTTACTATCCCTTACTATCCCTTACTATCACTTACCTCAAAAGAGCAGTACTTCTGATCGGTATGCAAAGCCGAAGGAAACTTGCACTGAATAGCAACTCTCAAAGTATCTAAATACTCACAAAATATGCTTCATAATATAGAGAGAGAAAGAGAGAAAACTTGTTTCTGGTGTGATTTTCAATTCTAACTTAGCCCTCTATTTATAGGAAAATTTTAGTAGGCTTGACCTGGAACCTGATGGCTTTACCTGCTACTATTCCCACCCACCACATTTGAAATATAATTCAGCACATTTCTTCACCAACCACAAGTGGGGCCCACCAATTCTAGAATTTTCCATCAAAATGATAAACTCCGAAAATTCAACAATTTCTGAACCAGTCATCTCGTAAAATTCATAATAAATCATACGTTTATTTTTAACGGTTCAAAATTTGTGGACATATACTCAACTTATATATGTATAACATATCCAAATATTACCACGATCCAACGGTCGGATTAAAAATTATAACCCTCGCAAAATATCTTAAAAACCCTAATTTGATTTTCAATACCTCCGTTCCGACAAAAATACAGATAAAACACCTCAACATTAAGTCCTTCATTTTTAACCACAAAAATATATCCCTCATTTATATCCACATAAAATAAATATTTCCTTATCATATGAATCAATAATTAATTATTCACAAATAATATTACAGAATCACATTTATGACAACCAGGCCGTTCCCAGGAAAGAGGGGGCTTTCCAATAAGAATTTCTCCTTACTGGTGCGCAATTAGGTGACCAAACCTCTCCTTAGATAGAACTTTCTAGACATTATCAATAATGCTATCTAATAATATTATTTAAATATTATGAATTATTGATCTGATAATGAGAAATACTGTGCAGCAACAATTATTGAACAACAATAATATAAAATTTCAACGTAGCAATTATTGAATCAATAGAATAAAATATTGAACAGTAATTACTGTAACAATTATTGAGTAGTGCCTTCTTACGTAAGAATCAATAATTGAAAAAAATACTGTGCAATACCGTGTGCTACTGTGCAACTACGCGTATTACTGTATTTTAACCACCGGGTATTTTAACAGTGTTAATGGTAACAACTACGCTGTTATTTATAAAAACTCAAATATGTCATTTTCTTCATCCGACATTTATTCTGTTATGGGGCCCACAAATTGCTGCGCCGTCGTACGAATATTCCCCGACAGAAAGAATATTTCACGACCAAACGAATATTCCCCGACAACAATGAATATTTTATAACCACTTGTTTATTTTGAAAAAAAATTTATATATCACCCTTAACTTTAACTTTTATCAATTTAACCATTTACTAAATAGAAAAATTGAATACTTTTATTTCATAAAATTCGAGGTCTTACAGAAATACTCGGTGATAAAAGTACAGTAATATGCGATGTTACATAGTAGAACACGGTATGGCACAGTATCTCTGATTATTGATGGTTATATAAGAAGTCACTCAGTTTTATTCAATAATTGTCATAGTAGTTGCTGCATAGTATCTCATATTATTGATTCCATTATTGTCACAGTATCATCTGCATAATATTTTATATTATTAAATTAATAATTGAGACGACACAGTTATTCATATTATTTTTAGCATTATTGAAAATATCTAGAAAGTTTTGTCAAGGAAAGGGGTTAGGTTATTTAATTGCGCGCCAGTAAGGAGAAAACCTTATCGGAAAGCCCCCTTTTCCTGGGAACAATCTAGTTGGCAATATTTTGAGTTATAATATTAATGATGAATAATTGTTGAAAGATTAAAAATGTGTTATATATATTTATTATAGATAAGTGATGAGATTTAATTGAATAGTTAGTCAAGACTAATTAAATAGTTTGAACTAACTAAGAAAATAAAAGTGTGAATAAAACATAAGAAAATGATATTAAAATTCGAATTTGAGTTCGAAATAGAATTTTGATGAGCAGACTACTCAGTTGAATCCGAAGCGATGAATCTAGTAAGAAAAGAATGTAAACTCGATATGCTTTCAAGGTTGACTTTTGGGTAAAAGTCAATAGTTAACTTTTATGTAGAAAAGTCAAACGTATAGTTCGGAGTTGAATTTGGAGACGTAGACGAGATATTTGAGTCTGGGACGATGAATTTGTCAAAATAGACTGTCGGGGTTGACTTTTTGGTCAAAAAGTCAAACTTCAAAAATTCAAAGATGAAATTGTTGATAAAAAGATTTGTATTTAGATTCTGTAGTGTGTATTTGGCGACCCAAAATGGGTTGTGTGGACCTATTTTGGGGGCGTCACATCACATATTATTCCTATATTTCGACAGACCAATTAAATAACAAATAGGCTTAGGTAGGACACACTAGCGAAAGTTTTACTCGTTTCACCCCTCCTAGTTCTAACCTAAGATCTCCGCCAGAGATCATATCCCTAAGCTCTGATACCAACTGTGACACCCCTAAAATAGGTCCACGCAACCCATTCTGAGTCGTCAAAATACATGATACAGAATCCAAATACAAACTTCCTATATACAACTATTAACTGTCGTGTAAAATACAACAAAACATAAGATGTGAGTTTCAATACAAATATTGTCTCATAGATAATATCCAAACTCAAATAAAGTACACATTATAATTATTGTCATACTATTTTATAGAATAGTGAGGACTACTATAGCAACCATCTTGAACCATCACTCCAGTCATAGCTATATTCTTATTTTTGAAGAGAATAATGAAAGAAAAGGGTGAGCTCAACTAGCCCAATAAAGAATATTATGACTAAGATAATGTAGAATAAATTATCCTTAGTCCTCAACAGGAAAAAATCTGATAGAATACAATAGACACCATGTTTTAGATCAATAACTGCAGCGAAAATAGCAATCCATTAGAAGAGTCAAGTAGAGCATGATGTTTACTATCTTCTATGATTTAAAATATCATCACCAATATTTTATCCCTGTAACATCAATCAATATTTATTTCAAACCAACGAATTATTTATGCATTACTGGCCAAAGATATTCATTTGTATCACAAGTGGTCATGAGCATGCCAAACACATGTCCATCTATGCATTACTGGCCAAAGAGGACTTTCACCATAAATCTTTATCTGTAACATTAAAGGTCATGATTATACAAATACACAATTCTTGGTCATAACCATACCAATCAACAGTCCATCTTTGCACTGTAGGGCAAAAATGACTTTCACCACAATATAAGCATGAGTATGATGACAATGATATAAAGAATGTATCAAGTGAGATCAAGGATAAAAATATTAAAGATTTATAATTCAATTTATCCATAGTTCAAGAATGTCTAAATTATCAACATGATAACTAATTGTGGAGTAAAATTCAAAAATGATATTCATGTTTCAAAAATAATTTGAACAGAAAAGAAACTAATTTTGTCGTGAATAGTACTCCGGATGAATAGTACCCCGACATGAATAGTACCCCAGCAGAATAGTGCCCCGACATGAATAGTACCTCGGATGAATAGATTAAAATTTAATAAGAAAGTTCAGACCAATATTCCAATGAAATGATATTAGATGAAGCGCAAACTATTAAGGATATTCTACTAATTTTAGGAATTTTCACCATTTAACAATAAGGTAATGGAAACAAACATTAATTTTATACTATAAATGGAGAAAAATATGAAAGAAAATGATTTCCCTTGACGTGTACAAAAGAAATGATATCCCATATGAGTGTGAAAGAATATACAAAACTGCAATTAGATTTTCACCCGTCATGCGGTAATCCGCGTAGACAGATCATTTCCACAACTTAATAAAGAATGAATACGAATGGTTATTCACCAGGCATGCGGTAATCCACGTAGACTGTGACACCCCCAAATCCGGGTATCTTCCAACCCGATAGATGGTGCTACATGGTACTACTGTTCACCCATACATTCAATCAAAATGGATCAATAGAGTGAATATGTCTTCTATATATTATATAATAATATTTCCCTTCCCAGGTTCTTTATAAACATTACATATGTTCTTCGTCATAGTATCAAATTAATACAAAAGTAATAATATTCTATTACAAAGATAACTACTTGATCGTCTTGGCCTTCCCTTTGTCCTTACCGGATCCTTCGACCCGTTCATTCTTAGCTGCATTTATATGGTTCAAGCAAGGGTGAGCATAACTAGCTCAGCAAGTGTAACAATTATAATCGAGCAACATACATGAATCATATAAATATATTTCTTTTATAACTGAATCAATAGTTATGAAGTACTATAGATAATTCAAAATAGCACTTCTCTTTTCTTTAAAATGTTTAATGATGAACATCATTAGTTAAACCTTGAGTTTGGTCAAAGACCTTGAGCATTTCATTCTTTCTTTCTTTGAAAAGGATAACCCGACACAAAGTTCGTAAGTCCGACATTTCTTACGAGCACATCTAGGTGATCAACCTATAGTACTCTATGTTGTACAACAATACTACATTAAACATATCTACGTTTATATTTTGGCAACCTCATGTGTCAGTCGCTTTACGACAAAATATTTGTTTATTCATACTCAGCCTTTCTTTAAATTCATACCAAAACAGTTGGCACAAAATAGCAATATCAATAATATCTTGATAGATTATAATGAAATCCATAAAATACTCTAAGTTTAGTCTAGCCGAAGGGAATGGCTTCGACTTCTTTGTACGTCAATTCATGCGTATGATACATGAATCATAAAGCTTGTCAAAAATAAGTATAGACAAGGGTTTAGAACACTTGCCTTTAGCATCTTCTACTGTTAATTCACTTTCCTTTTGAGTCGTTATAGATTCTACATGCATAATCACATAGCATATCACGTTAGGTCATAAATAATCAATATGTATTGTTATTAACCTATCTTCTCCTTCTTCTCGGTCTAACTATCTGTTTTCTTAACTTACTAACATTTGTTAGATTAGTTAACGTTCATTACGGCTTTATAACATTTTATTGCTATAAGTAACCTTACATATTCCATGTTTAAGTAATTACATTTCAAGCAATCTCAAACATCCATTTAACATGCGTACGGTTTACCGTATTATTAAGTTTACTTTGTGTTTACATTTTTGTAACCTTTTGTTAACTTTTAATCATTAAACATAAGGTTTTAATCATCTTTTAAGATGTTAATTTAATTTTAATTAAGGTCATAATTCACCTTCAATTAACTTACCTTTCATTTGTATTTATTTTTATTCTTCTCTGCCTTTGGTCTAGGACAGACGCTGCTACGCCGTGTCCTTTGTTATAAGCTACACTACAGCGTAACTCTCTAGTGTCGTGTCCCCTGTTTCAGCGCAGCGGTGCCACTTTTATGATTGGGAGGCCCTGCGACGCCGGCCCTGAGCCTTTGAAAAAATTTTAAGTTTTTCATTTCAAATCCTTCCCGGGCTCGTAACTTAATCGTTATAAGTCGGAATTGGCTCATTCAAAAGTCATTATCTCACATATTTCACATACTTTGATTTCATTAGGATGGAATAAGTTTCTGAATCCGTTAACACTAAATATACTATTTAATTTTCTATTACGCGTTCATTTAAACGTTCGTGAACGTTTATAGCTTGTTTCTTCGTTTTAAATCGAAATTCGACCTTTCTTGAGTCCACAACTCTTAAATGTAAAATTCTACGATACTCCATCAAAAACTAAGGTTTCCGAGTTAAACGGCGACTTTTGACTATCATTCTGAGAATTTTACGATTTCGACGATTATCGTCTAATCTCGTAAATTTTGTCATAATTTCGTTAGATGAGATTTTTACTCTGTTCAAAATGGATTCGTTCCATTATTAATACATCTATCATCCTAATCAAACATATAGCCTCTAATCCTATACACGATGGTTTTAAACTTGTCCATCAAGAACATGTGTTAAATATTCATGTTTTCTTCATTACTTCTTACTTCTTTGATTATGATTCCACTTGTAACATGATTATTAATGTTTAAAGTTCACTAATAGCCACCCTTGTTACTTCTTAAGATACATGCTCCACTAATAAACACTTCTCTATCAAGGTTACAATTAAAGAGATGAAGATTAAAGGTTAAAGTTTCATTACTTTTTTGATGTTCTAGCTTTCTTCTTCTTCTTTGATTACTTGCAAATGCTCTCTTTTATCTCTCAAATATAGCTCTAGATGTTGGTGAATTGAACAAACAACAAATGACAACTTAGTTTTCTATTTATATATTTTACAAAGTGAGGGGAAAATGGTCAAAAGGTCACCCAACCTCCTTACTATTCCAAACTTGAAAGGAAAGTCTATCCCTTTGCTTGGCCACCAAGTGGCCGACCATGACTCACCATGGGGGCCCACATGGGTTGCCCTGTGAGGTCCCCGAATCCAGGTCCCAAATCACCTCAGATCCGGTTCGATGATTCTATCACTATTACTATTATTTGCGGAAGATATAAACATAAATTGTTTATACATTAAACTTACACACTTTTCCCCAAGGTCGAGTAACCTTAACTTAATACACATTACATAACTTACTTAACACATAACCTTAAAATACAACACTTATACAATTTAGTTGCACACATATCCTAACGATGGAACTGTCTTTAACCTTTCCTTGTATCTGATGCGTTCGTCTTAATCTGCAATATTTTATCATGATATAGCAAGGGTGAGCATAAGGATTGCCCAGCAAGTTTAAGTTCAATAATATAACGATATATCATGATTGAAAGAGTCTGAATAATAAGTTGGCTATAATTCAATACATGACTTATACATGCAATATGTACAGAGTACAATTCATGGCAACCAGCAATGATTAACCATAAGCTTATCTGAATGAAACACTCTTAGTAGAGTTAAGTAAAAACAAACTTGCCTGAACCGTTGATTATCGCTACGCAATTTATATCGCTTTATCCGAAGACCTAATATTAGTAATATAGATCTCCAATATTAGAATAATATCATCACAATATAATATTATTATATATATATATATATATATATATATATATATATGTCAATAGATGGAAGCAATTCATCAATATACCTTTGTCTTAGAGACGCCAGATTTTTAAATTATTATCCTAGTATAATTGGTGCCATGGAAGCCAGTTTACATAATGGACCAATTCACTTTAATTGTTTTCCAGATTTCACCTTAAGTCTTAGTGATCAAAACTTATTTAAAGCATTAACATTAAATATTAAAACTGAAGGAGAGATTACTCAAATGATTGAGGGATCTCAGCCTATTGCCTTGATCTACTGGATCTACTATAAGACCATGAAGTCAAATCTGAATGTTCATGCTCTTAATAAGAGTCCTAAAGATCAGACAGTTTTAATTCAAAGTTCGACTAGTGATGCTAATATCCAGATCCCGAGAACAATCCTCTGGAAGGATATTACTTTACCCAGTCAATGGACTTTGCCAAATGAATTACCACAGCAACCCATAGTTAATAATTCTTTAAACATTGAAAACATCAAACAGTTTTCTGATGGAACTGTTAAAATTAGTTTTGAAGGCACTAGAACTCCAGTTATTATTGAAGATATTTCTAGTTCTTCAACCCCTTCAGTTATTCATACTAGAAGAGATTCAGAAATAATCGGTAACCCTTCGATATAAGATGTCAAACTAAAGGGTATACTTAATCAAGGACAAGTTAGTCACCCCTGTTATACCCAGAACGACCCTGAGGAAGATGAAGGATCTTCTTCTCCAGCGTCTTCTGTGTATCCTACACAGTATGATTTTAATGCCCCTATTCATAATCAACTAAGAGTCATTAAAAAAGAATTTATTCTAGAATGGGATAACTTAGTAAAAGATTTTAATTCAAAATCTAATAAAGAAAAAAGACATCTATTTAGATCTAATCACCCTACTGAAAAGGAAAGAGATACGATAGTCAATAGATGGAAGCGATTCATCAAAAATGAACATATTAACATTACTTTTACGACTGGTATGAACAATACCAAAGTAAGTGTAATGTTATTAGTAAGACACAATGGATTAAAGAAGACAAAACAAAAGTTACGTCTAGCCACCCACCCCTAGAGACAGTTTTAGTCCCAATCAAGAACACCTCAGTTATCGCCAGTCCCTTTAAAATTCCCGATGGAGTTAAAGATGATAAAAAAAATAATTGAACAATTAAA
Source organism: Panax notoginseng (assembly GCA_016801055.1). NCBI lineage: Eukaryota > Viridiplantae > Streptophyta > Magnoliopsida > Apiales > Araliaceae > Panax > Panax notoginseng. The sequence goes on from CM029012.1 coordinate 42,933,803, forward strand.
CTTTAGCAATCAGTATCTAGCAACTGTTGGAAAACAGCTAGATAGAATCGAAGAAAAATTCGAAGAAAGTATTATTAACAAACCTGATTCAAAGATTGAACAGCCCTTAATAAAATTACCAGAAAATAGAAACAAATTAGGTTTGCCTAATAAGGATGAAGAATTAGTTCAATCCATAGATAAGTTATTTAAAAAAATTAAAAATGAAGCTGGTTCGAGTGGAACTAGTGCTGTCATTGATCAAGTTGAATCTGATGATGACGACGACAGTTCTTCTATTCACTCATCAACTTCTAACCTTAATGAACAGCTAAATAAGTTAACTGTTAATAACATCAGTATTACCAAAAATTGGTACTCTAGGCCTACTCCTCCAGACTTACAGTTCGAAGAGAGAAACCTAGATAAACAATTCTCTGTTTCATCCAATAAAGTATATGAATGGAATATAGATGGATTTAGTGAACAAGAAATTCTTAATAAATTGAATCATATGTCAATGGTAGCAAATAGCTATATCACCAAATTCAACAAATTATCCCAACCAGATATAGTTGAATTAATAGCTAGTGGATTCACTGGTATTCTTAGATCTTGGTGGGAGAAACATCTCACAGAAGATATTAGGATATCAATTATTCATGTTATCCAGAGAGATGATGACGGCAATCCCATCTTCAATGAAGAAGTTGTATGGGTCTGCCAGATGGAGTTAATACTTTAATTTTTACCATAATTAAACATTTTATTGGAACTCCTAGTAATATCACAGAAAGAATTCATGACCAATTGAGTAATCTTACTTGTCCTACTCTAAGTGATTTTAGATGGTACAAAGATGTATTCACCTCTAGAGTTATGATGCAAAATGACAGTAATAAGCCATTCTGGAAGGAAAAGTTTGTTAATGGTCTACCGTCGTTATTTGCACATAAAGTTAAAGAAGAATTAAGCAAAAATTTAGGATATATTGATTACGATAATTTAACTTATAGAGACATTATAAGTTATATTCAGAAAATTGGATTAAAAATGTGTATTGACTTTAAATTAGCTAAACAAGCTAATAAAGATAAAAAGAAAGCTAAATATGAGTTGGGCACCTTCTGTGAACAATATGGTTTATCGCATATTGCTCCCTCTAGAAGAAAGCACCGGCATCCCCATAAACATATTGAGTCACAAAGAAGTCACAAACATCGTAAAAAACGATATAATCAAGATAAGAAAATTATTAACAAAGATTCTTACTATAGGAAACCTCAGTCAACACACAAAAAATCAACCAAAAAATCAAAAAATTTTGATAAAAGTTAAATTGTCTGTCACAATTGTAGGCAAAAAGGACATTTTAAAAGTGAGTGTAGAGTTAAGCAAAAATTAAGTCAGTTGAACATCTCAGCCGAAGACACTGAGCAATTACTTGAGTTAATGAGAATTGAAAATAACAACAGTATTAATGAAGCTTCAGATGTCCCTGAATCTTCTAGCAGTAGCAGTACTTGTAACGATGAATCAAATACTGACAACGAAGTTACCGTCTGTACGGAAAACTGTAGTAACAATTGTTGTAAGAGAATTAATGTAATTACTAAAGAAGACGAAGAGTGTTCGTTATTAGTTGATTTAATTAGCAAAATCACAGACCCAGGATTAAAGACTCAGTATCTAAATTAATTAAAAGATTTATTAAACAAGGATAAGAAAGTTACTGACAAAGTTCTTAAAGCCAAAGAAAAACCGGTATTTAGTCTTAATAAAACACTTGAGAGATTTAAATCACCAGCTAGAGAAATTTCTCTCCCTGAATTAAATCATGAAGTTAATAAATTAAAGAAAGAAATTGTTAACCTAAAATTAGATATTTCTAATCTAAGAAAAGAAATTGATGATAAAAAGTCAGATCTTCAAATACACGATTCTTTTTCCAGTGATGAATGTCATGAAGAACCAGAATCATCTGGTGTTAAAGATGAACCTGATATTTTTATTCAAGGTCTTTCACTTAAAAGAATTAAAGACATTACCATTCAAAAATGGTACATTTCTATTAAGTTAGTTATTGATAAATCCTTCTCTATTCAGCTCCCTGCCTTAGTCGATACTGGTGCAGATCTGAACTGTATTCAAGAAGGACTTATTCCCACTAGATAGTACAGAAAGACTAGTGAAAAGCTTAATTCAGCTAATGGTAGTAATATGGAAATAAAATATAAGTTACCTAAAGTCCATATCTGTCAAGATGATATGTGTTTTAAAACATCTTTTGTTTTAATCCGTAATCTTACAGATAAAATTATTTTAGGATTACCATTTATATATTTATTGTATCCATTCACTACCAGTAATAAAGGATTAAGCTGTGAGCATTTAGGAAAGAAAATTACATTTAAATTCCTAATCAAACCTAAAGAAAGAGATTTAAAATTTATTCAAGAAGAATCAATTTCTAAATCAGTGAATCTGTTAAACTGTAAAGTTACCCACTTAAGTTTTCTCAAAGAAGAAGTTAGGTATCAACAAGTTGAAGAACAACTTAAAAGCAACAGACTTCAAGAAAAAATTAGTGAATTAAAAGAATATTTAACAAAAAATCTATGTTCTGACTCTCCCAATGCTTTTTGGCATAGGAAGAAGCACACAGTTAGATTACCGTATGCAAAAGAATTTAAAGAACACTTAATTCCCACTAAAGCTAGACCAATTCAAATGAGTCATGAACAAATGAAATTATGTAAAAATGAAATTAATGATCTCCTTAGTAAATGATTAATTAGACATAGTAAGTCACCATGGTCTTGCCCAGCCTTCTATGTTAATAATGAAGCTGAGAAAGAGAGAGGTGTCCCTCGTCTAGTTATTAATTATAAGCCATTAAACAAAGTTCTGGAGTGGATTAGGTACCCTTTACCCAATAAGGAAGACCTCCTTAGCAGGTTAAGTGTTTCTACCATTTTTAGTAAATTTGACCTTAAATCAGGATTCTGGCAAGTTGCTATTCATCCCGACGATAAGTATAAAACCGTATTTACCACTCCGTTCGGACATTACGAATGGAATGTTCAGTCATTTGGACTAAAAAATGCACCTAGTGAATTTCAGAATATTCTCAATAATATTTTGAATCCTTTCAGTCATTTTATTATTGTATACATCGATGATATTCTTGTATTCTCCAAGACTATTGAAGAAAATATTAAACATTTAAATTCATTCTTCAAAACAGTTAAAACCAATGGTCTTGTTCTTTCACCTTCCAAGTGTAGTCTGTTTCTGACAAAAGTCAAGTTTCTCGGTCTAATCCTCTATCACGGACTTACTCGGCCTATTGACAGAGCTATTCAATTTGTCGACAGATTTCCAGATAAGATTACCGATAAAACTCAGCTACAGAGATTTCTTGGCTCGCTTAATTATATAGGCAAGTTCTACAAGAATCTCAGGAAGATTTGTAAGCCTCTTTTTCAGCGCTTGCAAAGTAATCCCCCTCCATGGACTGACATTCATACTTCTGTCGTCCAGCAAGTTAAAAAAAATGTCAAGGTTTTGCCTTGCCTTGGCATCTCTAATGATTCAGCATTCAAAATAGTTAAAACAGATGCCTCCGACATTGGATTTGGTGGCATACTCAAACAACAGTTAACCCCCACTTCTGACGAGCAAATTGTTCGTTTCCATTCGGGCGCATGGAACCCTACACAGTTAAAATACAGTACTATAAAAAAGGAAATTTTATCACTTGTACTATGTATTAAGAAATTTCAGAGAGATTTACTAAATCAAAAATTCCTAGTTAGGATAGACTGCAAGTCAGCTAAATTCATACTTGAGAAAGATGTTGAAAATGTCTTTTCTAAGCATTCTTTCGCTAGATGGCAAGCCATATTAAGCATTTTTGATTTTGATATTGAATATATTAAAGGTAGTAACAACTCAGTTCCTGATTTTCTCACACGTGAATTCATTAACACAGGTACTATTGCAGCACCATGAGTGTTCGAGGAGGATCATCTTTTTGAGGTCATGGCCGTTCCTCAGGCCCAGTTAATCAGTCAAAAGGAACTGTTGTTCCTCATCCAGTTACTCAAACCCATAATAAATTCCAGGTGCTTGGTACAGTCCCCAAGCCCTATGCGTCAGTTCTTGCTAGTCAACCCAAACCGTTTGATATTTTTGCTAATCAAACTAAAGCATATTCATCAAACCTTAGTAACCCCGCTTCGGAGTATCGTGCTAAATATGATCAGCACTTATTCCACATAGAATTACCCATGAAGCCCAAAAATGACCCAGTTAAATTAGCTGCCCAGTATTTTCCTACTGGATGGCATTTTCTTCCTCTCGCTCCTTATAAATCTTTGGTCTTTTATAAGGATATTCTTATTAAAACTGAGTCAGTATTTATCAAGCCTATTTATGCTAACGATGATAATTCTAAGCTTCTTTATCATTCGTTGTATATTAAACAGGTTCTCAATCTTTCTGATTGGGATAGTCATCCTTCTGATCTCAAGTCACTCTCTAATCATTCTAGCCCCAACTGCTATTATGACTATATTGAGGCTTGGTTCAAAATCATGCTTCACCAGAATGATGATCATAGTCATTCTTGGTTTTTCCAATTTGATCAAAAGTTCAAGAGTCGGTTTCCCAAGTGGTTCATTCTCTGGTGGACTAGGCATGGTCTTGATCATGCAATTTTCCCAGAACCACTTATGGTTCAGTTAGAACATTTTTGTCATCATAGTAACTACCTCCCGAAGTATGAGGAAATTCCTGCATTCCTTATATTTTGTAGTAAATATAAAATCCCTTGGATCCTTAAATGGCAATATGTCATTACGGCCACCCAAGAAGTCACGGTATTCCAGGCTCCTTCTTCTATAGGAATTAGGTCAGCTCAAACAGTTATCTCCCCAATTTCTCAGGTCTCTCGCCGTTTTTATATTAAATGGTGGGATAAATTTGGTGTCGATAGGATAATTGGTCAAGTTCAGAAGGAATTTCCACCTTCTCCACCATCTCCCTTGACCTCCCCAGTTACCAAGACTCCAGCCATTGAGTCTTCCAGTAAATCTTCAGTTAAAGCATCTGAAAAATTAAAGTCAGTTGCTCCGTCGAGCCCGCGAAAGGTCACGGATGTTTCCGGTTATTCTAGTTCTCAGTTAAAAGTTCTCACAGATGCCATCCAGGCACGATTAGACCAGTTAGATGAAAAATCAGATGCAGTTTCTTCTCATTCCAGAGGAGAAAATGATAGTCAAAATCTAGATGATGATGATGGTTGTGACCCCTATGGCACGATCAATCTTCAAGATGCTCAGGATCCTTTTGCCTGATCGTCTCAGTCAGCACCTGCTCCGGCAGCCTAGTCAAACTCAGTCAACCAGCACCAGCTCCGGCAAACTCGTTAGCAGCATCTTTTGCTCCGACAGCCTCGTCAATAGCATCTTCTGCTTTTCCACCAAAAGCAGCACTCAGTCAGACATCTGGCCCCACGGCCCCTTTAGTCAAAAGAAGACGTCTGCTTTTTCACCGAAAGCAGATTTTTTTCTTTTACTTTACTTTAGTAAATATGTAATATGTTTTTTACTTATACTTTACCCCAGTCATTGTATGGAAATAAAATATAAGTTACCTAAAGTCCATATCTGTCAAGATGATATGTGTTTTAAAACCTCTTTTGTTTTAATCCGTAATCTTACAGATAAAATTATTTTAGGATTACCATTTATATATTTATTGTATCCATTCACTACCAGTAATAAAGGATTAAGCTGTGAGCATTTAGGAAAGAAAATTACATTTAAATTATATATACAGAATAACCTAAACACATAACATATAACTCTATCAGTCTACAACACACATAAGACTCGGTATCAAGTCAAACTATTACAGTCTGACTTGAGTTCGACAAAGTTCTAACATCCTGACGGTCTAGTCGGACTTTTATTAAGTTTAAGTTCAATTAAACTCTGCCTAAACACTTAACAATTATCTCAGATAATTTTAATATCAGTTAAAATATTTTTTCTAAGTCTCATAATAATTTTCACATAAATATTATCATTTATCGTGAATTTTCAATTATTAAAAAGTATTTAAATGAATTAAATACCACATAATTCTTTTATCATTAATATTTATTTATTATCAAATATTAATGAAATACATGTCATAATATTATAATATATTTATAATATCACAAAGTATTTTTAATACCTTAAAATCATATTTATATGATTTTTAAACAGTTAAATTCATTATCCGATAATTACTATTAATATTAAAAATATTAATATTTTCATGACAAAATATCAAAAGTTATATCTTATAACTTAAAATATTTTTATAACACTTAAATCATTTTTATATGATTTATAAATCATTTATTCTATTTTTTCATAATTTATTTAATATAGTTATTAAATAAACTAATTATCATTAATATTAATTTATTAATGAATTTCATCACAAAATATTAAAAGTTACTGAAAATAACTTAAAATATTTTCTAATACCATAATCTTATTTTTCATGATTTTTCATGAATTAAAACAATTTTTAAATAATTTATTTAATATAATAATTAAATAAATTAAATATCATTTATATTCTAAAAATATTAAATATTTATGAAATATACTCAAAATAATTAAAAACTATTTTTCAGACTTTAAAATAATTTTTCAGAATTTATTTTGTAATTTTAATAATAAAAATCTATTTTTTTCTATTTTTAATTAATTTCTGAAAAATCAGAAAATAAATTAAATAGAAACCGTCGCTAAAGGGCCCTATAGCGACAGACCCGTCGCTATAGGTGTTCTTGATGTTCTTGATGTCTGCCCAGATCTTCATCACCAGTTAACTAGGTGGGTGGTTTGACCGGTGGTAAATCTTTGTTCATTACGTTTCTGGGCTGGCTAAAGTTTTAGGATTGTAGTACTAATGTAACATTACAACCTCAAACTGATTTAATGGTCATTACATAACCAAGTTGCTAGATCCAAGCTCCAGAAAAGTCTGACATCGCTGTTCTTCATTTATGGGTTTTCCAGAAAATGAAGAACAGACGATGGTACTATATCTCGATCCTTATAACTTGAATTCTGGGTTTTGTTTGTGTAAAGTAATGGTTGTATCTTGTAGTGGAGATGTCAGGCTTCATTTATTAAACAACATATCATCATAAAAACATCACATATGTACGATCTGGGCCGGTCAAACTAGTGGTCTGAAACTGTTCTTGAAGATTCTGGGTTTTTTCCAGAATCTTCATCCGACCAGTCGGTCAACGGTGGCTTGACCACTCATGTCTTGTATTCCGTTACGGATCTGGTTAATCTAAAGCCTGGGATATGTAGAGTACACAACAGGCTACAAGGATCAACCAAAAACATGGACTAAACACCAATACACAGCAAGATCAAGACCCTGCAAAGTCACTGTCAGAAAAATGTAGGTTTTTGGGTTACCCAGAAACCATATTTCGTGAACGGTCAACGGGTTTTGACCACTGATAACTTGAGATCTATACATGATATGGAGTTGATTCCACTTCCAGATCAAAGATCTCCTGACAGACTACAAGTCTAAAGCTTAAAACAACACAAAACATAAACACATCAAGATTTAAAGCCACTGACATATGACTGTCAGACAACATTTTTAACTTTTTCCCAAATTTCTAAAAACTTCTAATTCGTGTACTTTGATGCTATGGATTCACTATATAGCAACCTAGATCATCAAGTGACACCTTCTAACACAACTTTAAACAATAGATCCTAACATCTAACATCAAATCAAGAGATTTCAAAATTTAGGGTTCTTACCACTTTGAGCTTTGATTCATGATTTCTGACTTTGTGATCTGATCCTTAGCTAGTTAATATTTGATCATGGCTGATCTTATCTCACTCTCTCACTCTTCATTCCCGAAATTCTAGAGAGAGGATGGGTTTGGAGTAAATAAAATGTCAAGTGGCCTTTCTCTCTCTCTTAATCTATATAATTGATTGGATTCAATGAATTTGCTAGCAACTTGTGGCTGATCTTTGGACACATATCTAGGTCTAGCGTTAAGGTTAGTCACCAACCCAAGATCTTGGCAAGATTTGCAAGCTACCAATTAAAGAATGTGACATAAGGGTAAAATGGTCATTTAGCAATTAATTTTAATGGTAATTATGTCGATTAGCCCAAACCCTTAGGGTTTAGGGTTTGAAAAACTTTAGGGTTTGCAATTTAATTTTCTAAATTTTCCAATTTAGGTTTTCAAAAATAGAAAATTAACATTTCTAAATTATAATTAGGATTTTCTAATTATATAAAATTTCTTAATCACCATTTAAATATTGCTAATTAGGATTAAAAATTCTTAATTAAAATTGCTAATTTAGCAATTAGGGTCAAAATTGTTAATTAAGGTTTATAACCCACGAATTAGGGTTTTATTTAGAAAAATAATATTTCTAATTTAGAAATTAGATTTTCGTAATTAGATTAGGGTTTTCTAATTACTTAACTTGAAAATTAGAATTAATATATCCTAATTAAAAGTATTAAATTAACACTTTCATTTTCCCTAATTATAAATTAGGGTTCCAAAACCAAAAATTAGGGTTTCATATTTTGAAATTAGGGTTTTCTAACCAATTTGTTTATATTAACCCTAATTAATCTTATAATTATTTACACTTATGCCATTAAGTTCCCAATTTAGGGTTTCATATACCGAATTAGGGTTTTGAATTCCCGGAACTAAAATTAGGGTTTCCAGAACCAATTTCTAGGGTTTCTTGTTAAACGCTAGGGTTTTCTAACCGAACGTTGACGTTCTTAATATATACCTAGGGTTTGATACAGATATCGATTATCTGGTCAACCCTTGACCCTCACAATATATTGTACACATATACACAGAACATAATCACGTATTTCCTTAATCCTGAATAATTCACCTAAATCCTTCACAGAATTTTGAAATCCTCAAAATTTCTTCTTAAAGATCTCAAACGCATACACTTATTTTCTGTCTAGGTTCTAATTTTGAACCTTAAATCAATTAATAAAAATTTTAAAAATTTTCTAAATTCTCGGGTTGTCACATTCACCCCTTCTTCTAAAAATTTCGTCCCCAAAATTTACCTTACACCTACACCATACACCACACACAGCATCACATGCTATTTAATACATCTCTCACCAGAGTTAAAATTTTTGAAATTGTGCTGAGGAGTCATATAGGCCATGAACTACTGAGGTTTATAGGTATTACTACCTGCTACCTATTTCAATTAAGAAAAAGGTTCTCTACCCCGTACAAAGGTTAACAGTATGTTTACAATCACAAAGAAGGTAAACTACCGATGCGGGTACTTTAGATGATCAATCTATTGTACCTTAGTAATCGAAACGACTATATGCGTTCTTAGATTGGAATATTTTATCCAATTAGTATATCCCCATTTTTAGGGTTGTTCACCTCAGACTTATCATAGGATTCCGCACCAAAATAATTTGGGTCGGGAAATTTATTTCAATGAACACTTAGAGTTTTCATAATATTAGTCTAGCTGAATCGAATAGCATAGACTCATATCAATAATTCAATTTAATCGAATTATTTAAGTGTAGCCAAACCCCGTTGGCAAATTAAAATTTTTGAAAATATTTTTGAGAATGACGTCATGATGCCGTACTGTATTAACAGTCCGTTTGAGGATGCCATCATTGTATGATTTTGTCATAATACATCATACAATAGTGGAATAACGATTTTGGATCCATTCAACACTAAGTATTCCTGTATTTACAACTCCATCACTTTTTATCATCTTTGCACCAGGTTACATGGTACATAAGTGATAAATAAAATAACTTTTGATATTTCAACTCATTTGCGTCTAGCTAAAATAAGTAGCATAGACTATACTTTAAACTGTTTCAAAATGATTACGAGTCTACATTTTTTTTAAAAAGCACATAGTGCGTATTTAGCTTGATGTCAAAATTTCGAAGTCTAGCATAGCTAGGAGTTTTGGAAAACTTATGTCTCCACTAATAATCAGTTGCTTAGTAATCTATCTGTTCCTATTATCCTCAATACTGCATTCACACACAAATATGCCCAGTTCGTAAAACCACACTTATGAGTTCATTTACTTGCCACAATCATATGAGTTTAAGAACTTGTCCTAGTCAGACCTTTGGCGTCCATTCGCTGAGGGGTTCATAAACATTTCATATAACTATGAATCAAGAATGTCACATAATTATGAATTTTAAGAACTCGTACTTAACCTGATATTCTCTACCTATGACCTATCTATCTGTTATACACATGAGAAAGGAATCACCCTCTTAAAAAGCATATGACAAATAGCGTGACACAAATATTTTAATGATTATCATTGCCAGAACTAAGTAGTTTTTACACCAAGTACAATTCCCTGCCCATACAAGGAATCATACAACTCAGCTGCTGACATGAATCCTCAATTGAATCCACACCTAACACTAACCTCTTTCTCAATACGAATTTCATTCAACTCGTATTCATAATCCTTTCCTGAATCTGTACCAATTCATAGTACAACTATCACCCAGCGATCTTGCTGTAAATTGTTCAATCATTCACTTGATCCTTCTTCATACTAAAACCTTATCCGATCACAGAGTGATCTCATCGTATATATTATGATTCATTTCTATATCAAGATCATTTTATTTTACGATCTCCTATCACTGCACTTTCAGTCTTTTAGACTCTATCTATTTCTCGCTACTATTCAATTTTATTATCAGAGTTAGGGAACTCTCTATCTTATAACTTGCCGAGATTCGTCTTTGAATCTTACCGACCAACTAACTCTATGTGAGTTAGTACTTATCCTAAGCACTGTGGTTATTGGTCTCAGGTATTTCTACCTAAGCTTCATAACCAACAGCTCTGATACCAACTGTGACGTCCCCAAATCCAGGTCCCAAATCACCTCGGATCCGGTTCAATCATTCTATCACTATTACTATTATTTGCGGAAGATATAAACATAAATTGTATATACATTAAACTTACACATTTTTTTCCAAGGTCGAGTAACCTTAACTTAATACACATTACATAACTTACTTAACACATAACCTTAAAATACAACACTTATACAATTTAGCTGCACACATATCCTAACGCTGGAACTGTCTTTAACCTTTCCTTGTATCTGATGCGTTCGTCTAAATCTGCAATATTTTATCATGATATAGCAAGGGTGAGCATAAGGATTGCCCAGCAAGTTTAAGTTTAATAATATAACGATATAGCATGATTGAAAGAGTCTGAATAATAAGCTGGCTATAATTCAACAATATAATTGTTAACTAGCAGGAACAAATTTATGACTGAACAAATATTATACATGAATAAATATATCTGAACCAACTAGTAATAAAGGTGATCAGTCTTTCATACCTGACTTATACATGCAATATGTACATAGTACAATTCATGACAACCAGCAATGATTAACCATAAGCTTATCTGAATGGAACACTCTTAGTAGAGTTAAGTAAAAATAAGCTTACCTGAACCGTTGATTACCGCTACGCAATTTATATCGCTTTATCTGAAGATCTAATATTAGTAATATAGATCTCCAATATTAGAATAATATCATCACAATATAATACTATTATATATATATATATATATATATATATATATATATATATATATATATATATATATACAGTATAACTTAAACACATAACATATAACCCTATCAGTCTACAACACACATAAGACTCGGTATCAAGTCAAACTATTGCAGTCTGACTTGAGTTCGACAAAGTTCTAACGTCCTAACGGTCTAGTCGGACTTTTATTAAGTCTAAGTTCAATTAAACTATGCCTAAACACTTAACAATTATCTCAGATAATTTTAATATCAGTCAAAATATTTTTTCTAAGTCTCATAATAATTTTCACATAATTATTATCATTTATCGTGAATTTTCAATTATTAAAACGTATTTAAATGAATTAAATACAACATAATTCTTTTATCATTAATATTTATTTATTATCAAATATTAATGAAATACATGTCATAATATTATAATATATTTATAATATCACAAAGTATTTTTAATACATTAAAATCATATTTATATGATTTTTAAACAGTTAAATTCATTATCTGATAATTACTATTAATATTAAAAATATTACTATTTTCATGACAAAATATCAAAAGTTATATCTTAAAACTTAAAATATTTTTATAACACTTAAATCATTTTTATATGATTTATAAATCATTTATTCTATTTTTCCATAATTTATTTAATATAGTTATTAAATAAACTAATTATCATTAATATTAATTTATTAATGAATTTCATCACAAAATATTAAAAGTTACTAAAAATAACTTAAAATATTTTCTAATACCATAATCTTATTTTTCATGATTTTTCATTAATTAAAACCATTTTTAAATAATTTATTTAATATAATAATTAAATAAATTAAATATTATTTATATTCCAAAAATATTAAATATTTATGAAATATACTCAAAATAATTAAAAACTATTTTTCAGACTTTAAAATAATTTTTCAGAATTTATTTTGTATTTTTAATAATAAAAATCTATTTTTTTCTATTTTTAATTAATTTTCAGAAAATCAGAAAATAAATTAAATAGAAACCGTCGCTAAAGGGCCCTATAGCGACAAACCCGTCGCTATAGGTGTTCTTGGTGTTCTTGATGTCTGCCCAGATCTTCATCGCTAGTTAACTAGGTGGGTGGTTTGACCGGTGGTAAATCTTTGTTCATTACGTTTCTGGGCTGGCTAAAGTTTTAGGATTGTAGTACTAATGTAACATTACAACCTCAAACTGATTTAATGGTCATTACATAACCAAGTTGCAAGATCCAAGCTCCAGAAAAGTCTGACATCGCTGTTCTTCATTTCTGGGTTTTCCAGAAAATGAAGAACAGACGATGGTACTATATCTCGATCCTTATAACTTGAATTCTGGGTTTTGTTTGTGTAAAGTAATGGTCATATTTTGTAGTGGAGATATCAGGCTTCATTTATTAAACAACATATCATCATAAAAACATCACATATGTACGATCTGGGCCGGTCAAACTAGTGGTCTGAAACTGTTCTTGAAGATTCTGGGTTTTTTCCAGAATCTTCATCCAACCAGTCGGTCAACGGTGGCTTGACCACTCATGTCTTGTATTCCGTTACGGATCTGGTTAATCTAAAGCCTGGGATATGTAGAGTACACAACAGGCTACAAGGATCAACCAAAAACATGGACTAAACACCAATACACAGCAAGATCAAGACCCTGCAAAGTCACTGTCAGAAAAATGTAGGTTTTTGGGTTACCCAGAAACCATATTTCGTGAACGGTCAACGGGTTTTGACCACTGATAACTTGAGATCTATACATGATATGGAGTTGATTCCACTTCCAGATCAAAGATCTCCTGACAGACTACAAGTCTAAAGCTTAAAACAACACAAAACATAAACACATCAAGATTTAAAGCCACTGACATATGACTGTCAGACAACATTTTTAACTTTTTCCCAAATTTCTAAAAACTTCTAATTCGTGTACTTTGATGCTATGGATTCACTATATAGCAACCTAGATCATCAAGTGACACCTTCTAACACAACTTTAAACAATAGATCCTAACATCTAACATCAAATCAAGAGATTTCAAAATTTAGGGTTCTTACCACTTTGAGCTTTGATTCATGATTTCTGACTTTGTGATCTGATCCTTAGCTAGTTAATATTTGATCATGGCTGATCTTATCTCACTCTCTCACTCTTCATTCCCGAAATTCTAGAGAGAGGATGGGTTTGGAGTAAATAAAATGTCAAGTGGCCTTTCTCTCTCTCTTAATCTATATAATTGATTGGATTCAATGAATTTGCTAGCAACTTGTGGCTGATCTTTGGACACATATCTAGGTCTAGCGTTAAGGTTAGTCACCAACCCAAGATCTTGGCAAGATTTGCAAGCTACCAATTAAAGAATGTGACATAAGGGTAAAATGGTCATTTAGCAATTAATTTTAATGGTAATTATGTCGATTAGCCCAAACCCTTAGGGTTTAGGGTTTGAAAAACTTTAGGGTTTGCAATTTAATTTTCTAAATTTTCCAATTTAGGTTTTCAAAAATAGAAAATTAACATTTCTAAATTATAATTAGGATTTTCTAATTATATAAAATTTCTTAATCACCATTTAAATATTGCTAATTAGGATTAAAAATTCCTAATTAAAATTGCTAATTTAGCAATTAGGGTCAAAATTATTCATTAAGGTTTATAACCCACGAATTAGGGTTTTATTTAGAAAAATAATATTTCTAATTTAGAATTAGATTTCTGTAATTAGATTAGGGTTTTCTAATTACTTAACTTGAAAATTAGAATTAATATATCCTAATTAAAAGTATTAAATTAACACTTTCGTTTTTCCTAATTATAAATTAGGGTTCCAAAACCAGAAATTAGGGTTTCAAATTTTGAAATTAGGGATTTCTAACCAATTTGTTTATAATAACCCTAATTAATCTTATAATTATTTACACTTACGCCATTAAGTTCCCAATTTAGGGTTTCATATACTGAATTAGGGTTTCGGATTTCCAGAACTGAAATTAGGGTTTTCAGAACCGAATTTTAGGGTTTCTTATTAAATGCTAGGGTTTTCTAACCGAACATTGACATTCTTAATATATACCTAGGGTTTAATACAGATATCGATTATCTGGTCAGCCCTTGACCCTCACAACATACTGTACACATATACACAGAACATAATCACGTATTTTCTTAATCGTGAATAATTCACCTAAATCCTTCACAGAATTTTGAAATCCTCAAAATTCCTTCTTAAAATCTCAAACGCATACACTTATTTTCTGTCTAGGTTCTAATTTTGAACCTTAAATCAATTAATAAAAATTTTAAAAATTTTCTAAATTCTCGGGTTGTCACATGCCCCATGGGTTTTACTCATCCGGTGACCCAATGGTTCGATCCACGAGTTCGGTTCTTGGTTCGGCCTTAGGTTTAATTCAATTTGGGCCTAGCATTGGGCTTGAATTACATTATCTTTGGGCCTTGATTAATTTTTTCATTGGGCCTAAATGATCTTATATTTGACTTGCCAAATTTTACCTTCAAGCTCTACTAGTCCATTAATAATGGTTTATGCTTTCAACGTATAATCCTCGTATTCTTCTCGTATACATGATCGTATAACATTCATCCTACACGTTATGTTATCTTTCGTATATACCTGTACAATACCTTGGATTATACTCGTATTCATTACCTCGTATAATAACTTTCTTATTTATTCCAATCTTCACATTTCCTAATATTCTTGAATTCGAGTACGCAGGAGAAAAACTACGTTTATCATAACTGAATTATTATTAGATAATTCATCCTTCCTTAACATTCTATCGTTACATATTTCCCGGAAGTTCAAAAATAATTCCCGAGTAGAAATGGATCAATAGTGTTTTTCAAAGAATTTCTCGTAAAGCTTTTATTTTCATCTCGGAAATTCAAACACTTTATTTCTAGCACTTAGCCAGAATACTATTATCATACCTCTCTTTTAGGTTATAGAATAACCTTCATCACGCTTACTCGTTATAAATAACATATAATATAACTTTATTTAATATATATTCAAATAAAATTATTTTTCATTATAATCCGATTTTCTCAGTTGTTACATTCTTCCCCCCTTATAAGGATTCTGTCTCCAGAATCTTGATACAAGTTAGTCAAACAATTGAGGGTAATTCTTCTTCATCTTTTCTTCAAGTTCCCACGTTGCTTCTTCGACATCATAGTTTCTCCATACTACCTTCACCGAAGGTATTACTTTATTCATTGGAACTTGCTCTTTTCTATTAATGATTTGAATAGGCATTTCTTCGTATGTCAAGTCTTTTTCAACATGAATAGGCTTATATGCTATTATGTGCTTATAATATGGCTTATAAGGACGTAAAATAGATACATGAAACACATTGTGTATACGTTCTAACTCTGGAGGTAATGCTACCATGTAAGCTACCTCTCCTACCCTTTGTAATATCTCAAAAGGTCCTATAAACTTTGGACTTAATTTTTACTTCTTCCCAAAGCGTATCTTTCCTTTCCAAGGAAATACCTTTAGAAACACATACGAGCCGACTTCAAACTCTCTTCTCATTTGATGAGGATCCGCATACTTTTTCTGTCTGTCTTGAGCTGCTATCAGTTGAATTCGTATTAACTTAACTATATATGTTGTTTGTTGTACCATTTCAGGTCCTAGCATTCGACGTTCTCCTATCTCATCCCAACACAATGGTGTTCTGCACTTCCTCCCATATAACGCTTCGTAAGGCGGCATGCCTATGATTGCATGATAACTGTTGTTATACGCAAACTCTACTAACGGTAGATGATCATCCCAACTACCCTTAAAACCCATGACACAAGATCTTAGAATATCTTCTAGCGTGTGAATTGTTCTTTCGTTCTGCCCATCTGTCTGTGGATGATAAGCTATATTTAACTTCAACTGTGTTCCCATCTGTTCTTGTAGACTTCTCCAGAAATTTGATGTGAATCATGGATCACGATCTGACACTATCGAAACTAGTACCCCATATCTTGAAACGATTTCCTTAACATAGAGTTTAGCTAACTGAAATAAATTAAATTTGATTCTTATTGGTAAAAAGTGAGTCGACTTCGTCAAACAGTCCACTATTACCCAAATAGCGTCGTACCCTTTCTGTGTAGTTGGAAGTCCCACCATAAAATCCATTGTGATTTGTTCCCACTTCTATTTCAAAATTTCCAATGACAGTAACAAGCCATTTGGTAGTTGATGTTCGACCTTAACTTTTTGACAAGTTAAGCACCTACTTACATATTCTGCTATCTCTCTCTTCATGTTCGGCCACCAAAAATTCAGTCGAAGGTTTTGATACATCTTAGTACTACCAGGATAAATCGAGCACCTTGAACTTTGAGCCTCTTGTAATATTTCCCCCTTCAATTATGTTTCACTTAGAACCCAAATTCTTCCTTCAAATCTTAATAACTCCTCGTTATCAAGACTATACTTTATTTCTTTTCCATCTGCTAGTCGTTTCTTCATCTGGACACACTCATCATTTCTGAGTTATACCTTCTTGACTCTCTCTATAATGGTAGGTCGAGTCTCTATGATGAATAGTTTCTGATCAGATTTATCTTGTAATTTTACCTTTAACTCCATTTTAGTCATCTCTGTTATTAACTCAGCTTGAGCTGTTAACACAGACAACTTTTCCCGACCCTTTCTACTTAAGGCATTGGCCACCACATTCGCTTTTCCTGGATGATACAGGATATCACAGTCGTAATCCTTTATCAACTCCAGCCATATTCTTTGTCTCATATTTAAATCTTTTTGTGTGAAGATATATTTTAGACTTTTATTGTCCATGTATATCTCACATTTTTCTCCATATAGGTAATGCCTCCAAATCCTTAAAGCGAATACCACCGCTGCCAGTTCCAGATAATGAGTAGGATAAACTTTCTCATAATCTTTTAACTATCATAATGCGTACGCAATGACCTTGCCATGCTGCATGAGCACGCAACCTAGTCCTCTATGTAAAGCATCGCTATAAACTACAAAATTCCCTGTATCATCGGGTAAAGATAATATAGGTGCTTCACTCAACTTTTTCTTCAGTTCTTGAAAACTGTTTTCACACTTCTTAGTCCACACGTACTTCACTGTCTTCCTTGTCAAATTTGTCAACGGAGTAGCTATCTCAGAAAAATTCTGGATAAATCTTCGATAGTATCCCACTAACCCTAGGAAACTCCGTACCTCTGTCGGTGTTTTCGATTGTTCCCAATGAATCACTGCTTCCACCTTTGCTGGATCCACTGAAATTCCCTCTCTGTCGATAACATGTCCAAAAAACTGCACTCTTTTTAGCTAAAATTCACACTTAGTGAATTTCACATATAATTTCTTCTTCCTTAGCGTCTCGAACACTAATTTTAGGTGTTCAGCGTGATCTTCTGGCGTCTTAGAATAGACTAGAATATCATCGATAAACACTATAACTAACTTGTCCAAATATTGTTTGAACACTCTGTTCATCATGTCCATGAATGTAGCTGGTGCATTTGTCAACCCAAATGACATTACCAGAAACTCATAATGACCGTAACGAGTCCTGAATGCCGTCTTAAGTACATCTTCCTTTCTGACTTTTAACTGATGATACCCCGTTCGCAAATTTATCTTAGAAAAATACTTTGCCCCTTTTAATTGTTCAAAAAGATCATCGATCTTGGGCAATGGGTATTTATTCTTTATCGTTAGCTTGTTCAACTCTCGGTAGTTGATACAAAGTCTCAACGATTCATTCTTCTTCTTCACAAATAGTACCGGTGCTCCCCACGGCAAAACACTCGATTGAATATATCTTGTAAGACCCCAACTTTTATTAATAAAGATTAATTTTTCTCGAAATATATTTTTGAATATTATGGTGTGGATTTGATATAATGTTATAGTTGTGGGTAATATTTATAAATTTTGCAAAGTAAGCAAGCTGTTATAAAATATTCGATTGGACGAGGAATATTCGTTTTAACAAGGAATATTCGTACGACGGCACAATCATTGGTGGACCGCACAACAGAAGTATTGTCGTAGTTAGAAAATGACAGAAATATCTTTTTATAAAAATAACGGCGAAAGTTTTACCGTTAAACTATTGAACTACCCGGTGGTAAAAGTACAATAATACGCGTGGTTGCATAGTAGCACACGGTATTGATTATTGATGCTTACGTGAGAAATCACTCAGTTATACTCAATTATTACTACAGTAATTGCTGCATAATATCTCTCATATTATTGATTCAATTATTATCATAGTATCAACTGCATAATATTTTATATTTTTAAATCAATAATTGAGACGATAAAGTTATTCATATTATTATTTACAATATTGACGATGTCTAGAAAGTTCTATCGAGGAAAGGGGTTTGGTCACCTAATTGCGCGCTAATAGGATGAAATCCTTATCGGAAAGCCCCTTCTTTCCTGGGAATGATCTGGTTGTTAAATATTGTGAGTTATAATATTAATGATGAATAAGTTCGTGTTGATTAAAGATGAAATTGATATTTTCATTGTGTTGGGATTATTAGTGTTAGTGGAAATCTACATTTATTTTGATAATAATTGATTTCTGGATGTTATATTAACCATTCGGGTAATTAATCGGATAAATGAGTAATTAATTGCTATTAGTTCACATGCATATAACTATTTGCTCATATGAATGGAACTATTGGTTCACATGCATTACTATTAGGGGAGGTGGTGCAAGATTGATAATACTTGCATGACTAAATTAAAAATGGAAGAAATGATGAAGGTACTATACTGTAATAACTCGAGCCCCAAAACGTGCAATTATCAAAACTATATTTTCCTATAAATAGAAGCTCATTCTTCTTTCATTCTCACCAATTCACTAAGACTCACAAGAGCAATTATAGAGAGAGAAGCTATAGAGAGAAAGAAAAAAAGTATCCTGCTATTTCATTGTTCTAGTATCCAGTCTTCTTCTAAGGTAAGGGATATTATTTTTGTTCAGTATTCGTAAGAAATAATATTTTCTTCCATACTCTGTAGTATGTGACTAATATTGTTTCATTTTGTATTCCTAATTCTACACTCATTCTGTTAAAGTATTACTTCTATACTCAGTGAAATTAGTAGAATATCCTTGATATTTGCACTTTATCCAATATCTTTTCATGAAAATATTATTCTGAGCATTCTTGATAATTATTGATCTTTTAATGCCGAAATATTATTCACGGGGTACTATTCACATAGTACTATTCACAAAGTACTATTCACCCAAAAAACTATTCATGATAAAAATTAATCTCTTTGATGTCCAAACTATTTTTGATATAATATTATTCTTGAATTTTACTCCACAAAGTAGTATCATATTGACAATTTAGATATTATTGAATTCTGGATAAATTAAATTATAAATATTTAAAAATTTATCCTTTGTTTTCTTTTAATTGAATTCGTATATCACTGTCATCATCTTCATGTTTATATTGTGATGAAAGTCATCTTTGGCTTACATGCATAGATGGACTATTGATTGGTATGATTATGACCAGGGATTATTCGGTATAATCATAACTCGTAATATTACAAATGATGTGGTAAAAGTCTCAATTGGCCCGTAGTACATTGATGGACAGTTGTTGGCATGATCATGACCATTGATGATTACACGAATATCCTTGGCACATAGTGCATGGATAATTTGTGGACGTGATACTAATGAATATCCTTGGCCTGTAGTGCATGGATAATTCAGTGATGTGGATTATTTGTTAAGCTGAGTCTCAGCTATAAAGTTGATGATAAACTTTTTAAATCATAGAAGATAGTAGATATCATGCTCTACTTGACTCTTCTAATAGATTGCTTGTTCCGCTACAGTTAAACTTGATGTTTATTATATTTTGTCAGTTTAACACTGTTGAAGGCTAATGATAATTTATTCTGCATTATCTTAGTCATAATATTTCTTACTGGGCTAGTTGAGTTCACCCTTTTACTTTCATTGTTCTCTTCAGGAAATAAGAACGTAGCCGGGACTAGTCGGGGAATGGAGTGATGGTCCGAGATGGTTGTTTTAGCAGTTCTCACTATTTAGTGTGATAATAAATGTAATAAGGATTGAATTTGAGTTTGGATATTGTCTATGAGACAATATTCGTGTAAAAACTCTCAGCTACGTTTTGTCGTATCGTATAAAAGAAGTTTGTATTTGATTTCTGTACCATGTATTTAGTGACTCAGAATGGGTGATGTATACCTATTTTGGGGACGTCACATATCTCCTATCCAACAGTTCTTGTAGTTGAACCATCAACTTGTCGACGTCGGAATTTTTATTTGTCCCTTTTCGTTTCCTATTTTTTGGTGTTCTCGTGTTAGGTGAGATTTATTTGAAAAAATAAGTGAAAAAGGTCCGACATGTATAATGTCGGCGATGGACTGTTAAGAGTCACCAGTTGGTTTTTTAACTGGTTGTACTAACACAACCGAGAAAAGGTTTACACATTGACCCAGTGATGTGACACTGCTAAACGGGTCGGTGAAACCGAGATTCATTAGGGTCCGGGGACTTGCTTATGCGAAGGGAAGGTGTTAGGCACCCCACCGACATCCGTGTTGTCACGGTGACCGCCACTTTTTAAGAAACTGTTATATGAATGTGTGTGTGTGTGTGTGTGTGTGTGTGGGTCAATGTGATGTTATTTGGAAGTAGTGCTATGTCTCGTTTGCACCTATATACAAAGTGTTTGAATTTGTGTAAAAATTCAGTTTTAAACAAGATATAGCAGTGATGTTTTGTAAAAAGAGATTTTTCAAACCATGTGCTCAATAGTAATTGAGGCTTTTGATACTTCTATTTTATTAAATGTTCGGCTTGATTACTTTTATTTTCGAGATGCGAAACATATTCGAGAAAATAATGTACAAAATAGTGCTGAACTCCTCATGGGCATGAAAACTATCTGAGAAAATCCAACACCGTAAATAAATTTACAAGCTGCTTACAGCTGAAAATGTCCATCACGGGAACCGAATCTACATTAAGTAGACTAAATCTGTGATCACATGATTCCTAGGCTCACATGATACTGCAATTTATATGAAAACTGTAAGCAGTTATATGTATAAAAGTTGTAGATATATATATACAGACATGAACAACCACCACGAAGCACCTCCATGGGGGATCGGAAATGTAAATATATAAAAGCGGTA
Source organism: Panax notoginseng (assembly GCA_016801055.1). NCBI lineage: Eukaryota > Viridiplantae > Streptophyta > Magnoliopsida > Apiales > Araliaceae > Panax > Panax notoginseng. The sequence continues at coordinate 42,955,763 of CM029012.1, forward strand.
AATATATATATTGACATGATCAACCGCTACGAAGCACCTCCACGGGGGATCAAAAATGTAAATAAAGCTATAAAAGCGATCAACCACCACGGAGGAGACTTCAGGCGGGACGAAATGTACATAAAACAATAAAAACGGTCAACCGCCACGAAGTAAACTCCAGGCGAGCACTACTACAAAACAGTAAATAGACAACGCGTAAAAAACGTTGTAGAAAGTCTTAAAGAAACGTCGTGGTTAAGGGTGTCATCTATTTGACACTTTTATACAACGTTTTTAAAACGTTGTGGTTTGACACATTACACAACGTTTTTTTCTTAAAAAACGTTGTATATTTGTTTTCCAGAAATCATTGGATGCTTGATAACGTTGTAGATGGTATGATTCCACAACATTTTTTGGCTTAAAATGTTGTAATTTGATACATCAGACAACGTTTAGACACATTTATACAACGTTTAGAAGGTGTCATCTATTTAAAGCCAAAATGTATCAAACATTCAAAATATACCAATTACAAATAATATTACTATCCATACATCTCAAATTCAAAATATACCAATTACAAAGAATATTAATACCATACAATACGTTTACATCCCAATAATACCAAACTATCCATACATCTCAAATTCACTTTTCAATATAATTACTACTATATTGAATTGTGAATTTGACTACATCCATAAAATATACTAAATTATCCATAAAATTAAACTACTAAATGATAAGAGTAGCAGTAAACTTGTCCTGCCAGTCTTGCTCCATGACACACGGAATTCACCTTGTCAAAATAAATTACACTCATTCTCTGGGAAGGATATCTGAGAAAGAGAAATCATGGAAGGGAGGACCTGCAAAGGAGGATAATAAGTTGAAACTCGTTCCAGATTAGTTCAAATAATGGAAACTAAAATATAGGTTTAGCTGAACACCAATATTGAGTCAAAGAAACAATTAAAACAAAAAATTATTTTAGAAACTATACATTCATTGGTTTAAAGAAATAATACTATCTTGATATTGGCTAAACCATGATCTATAAAAGACTGGGCACCATAACATGTTATAACTCAGAAGTGGCATATTACTGAGATTTAAATCCTAATTTACAAATTTAAACAAAACAAAAAAACCATACCTTCTTGTTCACCCAGAATGTAAAATGGAATGTGTCCACTTGACAATGCCTGGACTCTGCATGTGTCCACTTGAAGGTCTTGAAGGACCTAGCACAGACAAACATATTGCTGGTTCATTCATCAAGCCCAAATAATCACGAGCACCCTCACATCTGAGATAAAGAAAATTGCACCTCATCATCAACTCAAATACATACCACCTAATATTTGGAATCTCTATGTCCTTGGCATCCCTTTCCTGCAATGTATTTATTCAAAACTACATGGCAGTCATAAACATAATATACATAAAGAGTGAAACCGTATTTGAAAACAACATTGCATCTAACTCATTTTTAGAGGAACTAGTGTGGGAAGAACAACTGCACATATATTACATTTAACCATAAATGATCAGTAGGAGAAATTTAGTAAATTCCCAAGAAAGGATATTTATGTTCTCATTTTCCAAACACACCAGCCACTTTTTCACATATTCTTGCAACATATTTTTTACAGCCTTATTGAAAAGTTTGTTATGATCAAATAAAAACTTGCTTATTTATTTAATGAATATATATGAAGCATAATTCAGTACAGAAACGACAAAAGCATCACCCAACTTATAAAATCAGATTAGTGTTAAAAAGAAACCAATACCCTGTAACCACTATCAAACATTGCTCGAAATGCATCAGAAGAAGCAAGCAGACAAATCCTGTGAGCGTAGAACCGTTTACCTGATAGTGAAATGCAAGAACAATATGAAATAACGCTCAAAACATAAAGACAGGCAGCCATTCGCGTGAGCAAATAATTTTGGCAAGATAAAAGGTTTACCTTCAATTAAGAAGGTAACATCTGATAATGTAGGATTGTTAACGAACTGCTCACCCAAGTATACATGCAGCAATTGACTGGTATTAAACAAAATATCAAGTACATGCTCAATGCTTTCAACACAGAACCATGATGGAACTTGGAGTTCTCCAATCATATGCACGATAACTCCAACTATTCAGATTCAGAAAAATTTACTAGATAAGGATAAAACAAAAGATAACAGACTAACCATGGGAGCTTGGCAGTGAAAAATCACTTAACGAATCTGTCCATCTCGCGACATTGCTGGATTGAGCCATGGAATTCTCAGTGTATACTGGGTTAACTTGTACACCAATCCCACCACCATAATGAATGGATAGCCCGTCAGGTACCATAATGATGCGGTCAGCGCTAGACGCAACACCAACTTTGAGGCCACTATTTTTACACTGTCGTACAGAAACATCATATCAAACAACAACTCAGAACAAAATAACCATATTATGTACATTAGAAAATCCAAGTACCTTAAGAAGATTTTTATGCAATTTATTCACCATTATTTGTAATTATAGACTACATTAGCAACCTATTATGTATACGGAGCTGCATGGATCATGGACGCAATAGTTAAAACAATGACAACTAGCTAGAAAACAATACAATGTGCGCACATACAAATATCTGTGAACTAGATATATGTAAAAACAAATACAGCAGGCACACTTACTTCTTTTTCCAACTTCAAATCATATATGTATACGTCATTAGTTGTCACCATCTATTGCTCAAAGCCTCAAAATGTGGCTGCTTGGAGTTTCCCTTGATCTATTATCATGACCACATGCCATGGACTTTCCCCAAATTCTGTCTTTCCCTAGAAATTTTGAGTCAGAATTCAATCCTAACAAGTTTAGAAAATTTACCAGGAAAGTTATTCTATTTTACAAATAACAAAATCATATCTATATAATGAGTTTCACATTAGAGAAATTTTCCAAAGTGTTGTTAATTAGCTCAAAACAAAATCTAAGACGCATTGTCTTTTAGACACTGAATTACACAAGTCATTAACCTGATTACATTGCAAGTTATGAACCATTTTGAGAAAACTAAACAAGAATCACGTGTGCCCACAAAATAACATTTCATTTCCATGTCCTGAGACTCTTTTTAATGCATGACATTATGTAGATACCTTCATAAATATAATACTATAAAGCGCGTTACCTTTCAATTTATGAAAGAATTTCAAAGCTTTTTCAGTTCAACGCTAAGAAGAATAGGTTGATTTGGAAATTAGAACTTCATATGATTACTGCCTTAATAAACTTACAAATCACTCAATATGGATGACTCATGTACTTGTTATGTTATAGAAATTTGGTATACCTGTGTGAAGAAACAAGCCCCAGATCCAGATAAGTATCCTTGCTGTCATGTTGAAGACCATTACCATTATCTAAACCTAATCTACTCATGGTAAAAAGAATATCCCTCAAAACATGACGAGTCCAATTCTTCTTTTAACTGTGAGGCTAAGCCATCTAAAGCTTCATCTATTATTAAGCCTATAGGATGGCATCGATCTTCAACTGCAAATGTATGACCCTTCCCATTCACTTAAACAACACTTTGCCCGGGAGATTTAGTCACTTGTTTGCATTTCATCCTTGTTCTAATTGCAGAAACTCCATCCCACCTTCCTGTTGATGCATAAATGTTGGCCATTTCCACATACGGAGCTGCAGCCTGGGGTTCAATCTCAAAAAGACGATCAGCCGCATATTGACCAATCTCTATGTTGTGGTGAATCTTGCAAGCACCCAGTAAAGCACCCATACGCCCTCATCAGGTTGAACAGGCATATTGTGAATGAATTCTAGTGCTTCTTTTAGCTTTCCTCTACGTCCAAGAAGATCAGCCATACAAGAGTAATGGTCTAATTCAGGATTCAGTTTATATACTTTAGTCATCAAATCAAAACACTCCCAACCTTTCTCAAGGAAACCTGCGTGATTGCAAGCCAGAAGAACAGAAAGGAACGTTATGTGATTTGGTGTTAGTCCAGAGTCCAACATACCTGCACAATGAATAAGATAAGGATCTCAAATGAACATACCTGCAACAATGAATAAGCATAACCTTGCACAATTCCACTGGACGAGAAACGCACATTAGAACCTGATGGACTTCCAGCACCTAGTAGAAATCCTTCTTGTTTGAAGCATAACAATTGCGACCACAGTCGTCCACTCGCAAGATCAATCTGGGCCTAGGAACTTCTCATGTCAATCTCCTCACCAGCACCTCCGGTGAGGTCCACACGAGCATCTTGGACAAGCCCACCTTCCAATGCTTTGTAAGATCCATGAAGCTTAGCATATGCCTTCTCTAATAAAGATGCCCATAGTTCATTCCCCTTTCTACTGGTAGCAAATGCAGGTTTACCAGGTGATTCACATGGAATCCAATCGTGAACAACTACAGGAACCCATTCTCCCTAAAACCAGAAACATGACTAATCATTTTAATATCATGCAGTAGACCAACTACTCATAATAATTAATGATATCATATCTAATTAACAAGAATAGTAACCATCAACACTTTTATGTAATTTAAGCTTTCCTGGATAAAAAGTGGGCTCCATCAAACACAGAAGTGCTAAACTAAAATTGAGGTTCCTTGTCAATGCATGTTACCCAAAAATATTAGGTTATCATAGAGTGTAAATGATATTCCTTTATGCCAATTCAACTATTTGTGAGTTTTAATTGATTTTCCATTGCAGTAAAATTGACAATAATAATACAAGTCTTAAACTTTTTCTCCAGTATAATTAATCTTTAGGAGGGTTGGGCATGAAATTTTGAACCAGAAAGACCAAGCCTAATACTTTATCAGATAATTAGCCAGATCATATAAGCATATTCCTTAAATCAGAAGGTAAGGAAATTATCTGTATACTTTTTCACACCAAAAATTAGATATATAATTCTAGTCAAACAAACTAAAACAGGTGCAGAACAAGCAACCAGTACCTGAATGCAAATAGATTCCTTCCTCGTTATATTCTGGTGTAATTATAACTTCTGATATTCGTGAAACCTCTGTTAGAATAGCTACAGCACTCAAAAACCAACAATCACCCAATCGGCCCTGTTCAAAACCAGAGATGAGCCACTTAAAGCAGAAACTAATTGATTATATACTTCTCTATGATGAAAAATCAAACAAAAAAGAAGCATGATTATCACCCACCCACAACCACCAAAAGAAGTGAAGCTTAGGACAGCGAAAACATATGCATGCCATATTTAAAAAGAAGACAAACCTGACAGACATCTTAAGGATTTGCGGACCCAAAAAATAACAGGGATGAGAATCCCTATGGTTCTTGTTCACTATTTCAAGCAGTAGAAACCCAAACTTTTATTTCCATACCTGAGCGAAAAATCTGGGGTAGGGGCAACAACTAGCATTCTCTTGCCCATAGTTTCGTGATTTTCAGTCAAGATTGAGCGAGAAGGGGAGAGAGCTAAGTTAAGGATGAGTGAGGTAGATGAGCGAGGGGACAAGAAAGAGCTGCTTCAGTTATGGGGAGAGAACTTCTACTCTGTGTTTTCAAGTTTTCACTTTTTTTTTTGTCAGTGTTTTTTACATAGATAACATTTAAAAAAAAAAACGTTATCTATTTAAAATCAAAAATTACCCTTATAAATACATAATATTTTTTCATATGTATCTACAACGTATTATTAAAAAATATTATAAAAAAAATATCACAATATTTTTTATAAAAACGTCATCTTTTAAGTATTGTTTTTTTATAATTTTGTACTAGTGGGGACAAAATGTAAATATATATATATATATATATATATATATATATAAGCATGTAAATGCACTAGATATAAAATCCAAGCTCATCGAATAAAGTCCGACAACAATTCATATATATAAGAGTGTGTGTGTGTGTGTGTGTATATATATATATATATATATATATATATATATATACTTATATATATATAAATTGTGTGTCGAACTCTGTTCGATGAGCCTAGACTTACGTCTGGAGCATTTAATTGCTTTCGTATATATATATATATATATATATATATATATATATATATATATATATACGAAAGCAATTAAACGCTCCAGGCATAAATCTAGGCTTAATCGAGGTATAACTCGATAATGTTAGTCCATATATAAATATATATATATATATATATATATATATATATATATAAATATATAAACTGAAATAAAACCACGGACCGAAGTTCAGGCATACACATGCAATACGACTCTCAACGTGAAGAATAGTGTGTGCAAAGATGAAGAGAAAGGCTTTAAAGTGTGTAAAAAAGCTTACAGTGGACTGCTAAAGAAGACTTCTATAGCTTTAAGTGGATGAACACTCGGCTCCCGCCGGTAAAAAGTAGCTATATATGAGCTTATAAGTGTTTAAAAAGAGAAAGCACTCAGTTTAGGGTGTGTACAGAGCAACGCAGATGTACCTGCGGCTGCCTGGGGTGTCCCGAGCTTTACGGGTCCTGCTGTCTCAAAGTGCATGCATGCATGCAACGTGATGTCCGCTCGAACTTTTAGAACTTCAATTCGGGCATCCGACTGAGGTGTAGAAGACCTATTTTTGGATTGCTGTTGTCGAGAGTTACGCAATAACATGGGATTAGAGGTTGTACGAAGTCAGGAAGATGGGACTATGCCCTCCGATCTTCATGCTTTAAATTATATCTATTACCCTGCATAATAGTCACTCGAGATTGGACTTCCTTGGTTCTTGTGGGACATTGCTGTGTAGAAATGTATGTCTAAAATGTTGAGACGGCGTGATGTGGCGTCAAGGTGGCAAGATGATGACTTTGCCCCTCACCAGGGTTATCTCCGATTTGGGCTGATAAAGCAGACGTTGCTCAGGGTTTTCTCTGAGATTGGACTGCTGCAAGTGTTGAAGGTCCTCAGTGTCATCTCTGAGGTATTCCTGTCTTCCCGGTGTCATTTTCGGGTCTTGTACTGAGTGCCTCGATGTAAGTGCCGAGGTTGAAGCTGATTGCATGCATTTAAAACAAGCATTTCCGGGGTTATCTCCAGAACTGCAACTGCCTTCCTTGGGGGTTATCTCCAAGGTTGGAATCTTCCACTCCCAGTGTTGGGACTGAGACTGAATATCTCGGGGTTATCTCTAGGATGAATCGGCCTTCTCTGGTGGAATTTCTGATATTGGAATTGCAGACCTCGGGGTTATCTCCGAGGTTGGAACTGATGCTCCCGATCTTTTTTTTGGGGTTGAGACTGAGCTTCCGGTAGTATCCGGATTGGATGTGAGCTGTCTTCCAGGGTTATGTCTGAAAGACGAATCTGTCCTCCTGCAATGTCAGTAGTAGGTGTACAGAAAATTTTGAGTTTCTAAAGATGCCCCTCTTTATCATATTCATGTAATATAATGGCATGGATAGGATAAAGAATCTTAGACACTTGAAATGCAACAAGATAAACATAATGTCATGTGTAGCAACATGATGCAAATGGATGATGCATATGGACTGCTTTCCCACATGTTGGGGATGATTGTCGGCTCCCTGTTGCTTCTACCGGTGATGGTAATGACGGCAAGCTTGGATGTGTGATCCAAACTTCTTAGGATGTTAACGTTGGTGTTATCACCAAAGTCCAGAATCCTTGATACATACTTTATTCCAAAGATATGCCTCTCATGTACACGAGATCTATGGGGATAAAACTTTGTCTATTTGAGGATGTGTATAACATATTCCATCATTGATCCTCTCCGATGATGTTGATCTTTCCTGGCTTATATCGTCAGGTCATAGCCATGTTCTGTCAGATTTACTGCCAACAGTAGATGTTGTCAGGGCTGCCTGACCTTTGTTGACGTGTGAACCAATGGATGAACTCCCTGCTAGGAATAAATGCCAAGGCTGCTTGGCATTTGTTGATGTGTGTATCAACTGCTGCAATCATCGAATGGATTCTGATGTGTCATTGGGTTTACTTACCAACGGTTGAACTGACGTCAAGGTTGCTTGACCTTCGTTGCCATGCATATCAACAAAAAATATGTGTTGTATCAGTTTGATCCTCGCTAACATGTGCGTCAACGAACAATATACGTTATGACCCCCGCCGGGGATCTGTTTGATCCTCGTTGATGTGTGTATCAACTGAACATTCGTTGTAACCCCCGCCGGGGATCCCTTGAATCATCGCTGATGTGTGTATCAGCAAAACATACGTTGTAACCCCCGTCGGGGATCTCTTGGATCATCGATGATGTGTGTATCAGTGGAACATGCGTTGTAACCCCCGCCGGGGATCTCTTGGATCATCGTTAATGTGTGTATCAGCAGAACATACGTTGTAACCCCCACAGGGGATCTGCTTGTGGACAGATGACCATGCGTTGCAACCCCCACCGGGATCTATTTGAAAAGATTAGGGTAACGACCCTGAATTGACGGCATTGGACTTCTCTACGGTATTGTCGAATGTGATCTGCAATGATGGGGATCATCGGTATAGTATACCCTGTGTTCAGGCGAATACCAATGAATGATATGAAAGTCACAGTCGGGCCCAAAAAATCCAGGATTTCAGGCTATTCTACTCAATCACGTAGCATTTTTATCCTTGATTTGGCCTTTTCAGCTTGTGAAAACTCCTTTGCAACTTGAACGGGACTGAGCTGAAGGGGTGGGACCCACGTAGGGGTGCCATAGGTACACCTGCAGCAGCTGCAGGTGGACCTCCGGCCAGCCGTGGCTACTAAATGCATAATAGTGCATATGCATACTCAAATGACTTGATAAAAAATATTCAACATAGTAAATGTTAGTATTAAACCATGCTGAACATAATGATGTGAAAAAATTGGACTTTTGAAATAGTCAAATTGGCTCATTTTTTCTGTTATTTCTTATCCTATTTGAGGACAAATGAGCAAAGGTGAAAAAGCAAAGTAATCCTGGTAATTAGGCTACCCTTATGGATTGATAACTCTGATTTTTAATGCAAATAGTATTTATGTGACTTTGGGTAGGTGTGCTACTGAATGGCCACCTAGTCACGCCTATGTGCATATGGGTAGTCCTATTTATAGAGGAAACTATGGTAAAAATTTCCAAAATATAGGAATTAAGTAGTCCTGTATTTTTAACTCTACTGTAGACATATGTTAAAATAATGCATGCATGCATGTAGTCATTAAATGTATTTTGAAAAGCTCCAGGTTAGAAAATACCACACCCTTTTTGAGGTGATTTGGAGACTTGTTGTCCAGATATTATGGATCTGGATCAGCCGAGTAGTTCCCGCAGGACTACTTCTGGTGTACGGAGGAGGGCTTCTGAAGTTCCTCGACCCCGCTCTGTTAGATAGCCTAGTCGTTTGGTGGAGGTGGTGATACGTCCAGTCCGGGTTGATGTGCCGGACGTCGAGGACAAAGAGGAGGATGTTCTGGTTACGGACCCCGCTCCTGCTGCACATGTTCCCCGTAGGGACCTCCCGAGTATTTAGGTGGCAAACCCATAAGTTCTGGGTGATTTGAGTCGACATCCCTCGATGTATTTGCATGCTAACGAGGTATAAAGTTAGATCTTAATCTTCCTTTTTTCCTATTGATAAGGAGTAAAGGATTCTGATATCGATCTGCATTTTATGTAGGTTCTCGGCTTTATACAGCCTCGAGGGAACTGGTTCAGCGTTCACACCATGTACTAGGCTCTGCATCCTGACTATAGAGCGATTGTGCATGACTGGGGATTTAGGGCATTCTTTTCCATCCTTTCCCGCCGCTATCCCTGGGGTTACCTCAGGGCATTGTCTGAGCGCTGGTTTCACCAGACTCAGTCTCTCCATTTATTGGACTGTGAGATGATGATGACACCGATGGATTGGTGGTTTATCACATGTATGGAGTTTGGAGGGGCGCCAGTGCCTTACACAACGGATATTACTCCCACTGCCGTCAGATCCTTGTTAGGAGTTTCGGACTGGGTGCTCAAGGGCAGGACTGTGCGTGCGGGTTCTTTGAGAGTCGATGCTATGAGTGGGCTATTGAGTGAGCCCATACCAGCTGATGTTCGAGTCAGGGATAGCATTCTTCGATGATTGTTCCTGATGATCATTAGGGGTTGCTTCATAGCAAATAACTCTTCTACGGTGTCGTTCGCTTTGATCAGCGCCACGCGGCATGTGGACCGTATTGGAGAGTATGATTGGGGCTCCTACACCTTTGCATATTTCCTCAGGGGGCATGTGTATGCGCTCGTAGGGCTTGACCGAGGCTTGGTTAGGATTTTACCAATTTCTGCTGGTAAGTATTTCTCTTGTCATTTACCATGTACAGGTTAAGAGTGTAAACTAACAGCAGATGTTTGCCTTTGTGTTGGAAGTTTTGGGCCTATGGGAGGCTCCCATGTTTATGTCCGGTGAATGTATTAGGGTTAGATACCTACCCACGAGGACGGCGATGGCATCATTCCATACTGGCAGAGGTCCCCGTAGCTGAGGGTTTCACTCATTATCGCCTACAGTTGGAGTTGTTGACAGCGGATGTCATCACATGGATTCTATATTCTGGGGAGCACTTGGCCACTGGATTTGAGGGTAGGTACCCGACTGGGGTCGAGTACGTGATTTCCACCCGTAGGGTTCCTCTCTTCATAGTTGGAGGATGGGAGCTCTATTTAGGAGAGCGTGCTATTAGAAGCACTACAGGAGAGATCTGTATACCAATCTTGCCTCATGTCAGGTGTTATTGGCCGGTGTCGCAGTCACCCATCATTGATATCCCATTGTTGGGTATTGACAGTTTTGCACTATCAGAGGGTCCCTGCACTCAGGATGTATTCCAGCATTGGTGGATCCCTCGTACCATTGGAGCCCATACCCGCGCCACTCAGTTTATGGGGGATATGGTTCCAGGATCCGTGATGATGACGGATTGGCTAACCTGTGTTTGAGATCCGACTCATGTGACACAGATTGACAGCTTAACCCAGTGACTGGACCGTGCACATTTCTTTATCCAGCATTTGGATAGAAATCCGGCAGAGGCAGATTCGTTTAATCCTTCCAGCGCAGAAGCTGGCCCCTCAGATGACCCATTTGGCTTTGTCGGTGTAGATCCTCCTTTATATAGGCCTGACATCCTTGTTGATAGAGATCCAGTGACTCAGGAGTAGTTACATCAGGTGGACAGGATTGATGATGTAGATATTGACACCATTGTCTTCTTCTGATGTGTATTCTCATTATCTCTTTTGATAGGCCTCTTGTTAGATATTGGGTGGATGTGTCCCATTCTCGCTATATCTTTTGATAGGACTCTGTTAGTAGTAGGGCGTCTGTGCCCCATTTCCCTGTATTTTTAGCTGCACAGAGATGATGTATATAGATGATGATGTATTTAGGAATGAATGTACTATCTTCTATCCCCTGCATCATATTGCCATCTATTATCTGTTTTGCATGTATCATGTTATGCATATGTATATATGTCTAGAGATATTCAGTATTGACCCCTGAATGGTATTATGATACGGCCCACACAGATGTCTTCTTTAACAGTCAGCCGCATTGATCACACCCCACCATTATTGGTAGCATCTCGTCTGAGATATTGCTATGATAGTATGTCACGCCCAGATAGGATAACCGTAGATCAGTTGTTGCAACATACCATGACCCTTTTGATGTTTCAGGTTCCCACAGGATTTGTAGAGGGCATACTGGAGCACTAGGTACCGGAGAGGCAGGTTTTTCGGTTTGGGACCCAGGAGTTGACTCTGACTTTGGAGGAGTATGCATATTTGACGATGTTGCCACTTGACAGCCCTTGCGTGCATATGGCCATTGGTGACATGAGCCATCAGTTTATGACTCTCACCGGGCTGAGGCGGAGAGTTGTACAGGATGAGATCACATCTGGCCACGTGATATTCCAGCATTTTCTAATTGACAGATTTGGCTATGAGGACAGCTATGCTCGACATTCTAGGGATTTCACCATACCAGAGGATCAGTGGCATTTGGCCAGAGTGGATGCATTGTTGCTGTGTGCATTATCATACGTGTACATGCCACGATACATGGACGAGTTGGACATCGGCGTTATTATAGCAGTGAGAGCTCTCAGGGAGGGTCGTACCATCATTCCGATGATCATGGCAGAGACACTGAGGTCGGCCACGTTCTGCAGCACTTACCCTACAAGGGTATTCACAGCTAGTTCGGTCATGCTGTACGTGTGGTTTATGTCACACCTGAGACCGATTGGCACATTTAGATGACACGGGTATTGTTTTACCCATGAGATAGCTATGTCGTATTCCTTCCATCCTATAAAGTGTACAGATCCAGCATTTTGGTCCTTTTTCCTAGCTGGGATTGGAGATTCGTTTGCTAGCTTACCGTGTTCTGGGCTCAGTTCGCCCTACAGTTTTGTTACTCATGCTCCGGGCGTGGATTATCTCCCTCTGGCTGGTTTGAAGGGCATGACTACCTACCACCTACTGACCGTGATGTCGCAGTTTGACCAGTTTTAAGATTTCCATCCTTTTGATGGGGCATTAGGTCAGCGTTTAACTTCTCACCACTTATCAGTAGAGGATTGATCCCGTGTGTATGCTTGTTGGGATCAGCGTGAGATAGCTGCTTTTTCTGTTAGCCATCCGGGTTATTCGCTAGAGTATTTTACGTGGATAGAGACAGAGACTTGATCAGCTGCGGTAGTATCCACAGTGCCGAGCATTGCTTCAGATGGTGGAGAGCCCATGGAGGACATTGATTCTCACGCTGAGGAGGAGCCATTTACTGGGTTGCCAGCAGCTCTCTTAGATTCTCCCAGTACCAGTACTGTTGTGATCCAGTATTGAGCACAGTACGTTGAGCAGAGTCTTCATCTGATGACCTTTGAGAGAGATCAAGCTAGAGCCCTGATGTTGACAGCTCTTGAAGGGAGAGACACAACTCTATGAGAGAGAGACGAGACATTAGCTCATCAAAATGCCGCTGTTGTTGAGCGGGATGAGGCCAGATCAGCCAGAGATACAGTGATAGTTGAGCGGGATAGTGCCTTATCTGCCCGAGATATAGCCATCACAGATAGTACCACAGTGAGATCCCTGGACACTGGCATGCTTGCCGAGATGAGTGCATACATTGATAAGCTTAATGTCACCATGCATATGGCCTCAGACTTGATGGCACGTGTGAATATCCTTGTACAGGAGACCACAACATTACCTCCTTCTTCTAAGAGAGATGCCATGTTAGATCTGCTAGCTCGCATGCATACAGATCTATAGATAGCCTTGTATTTTCCTGTACATACTAGCTTAGCCATTTTGTCATGTACAGTTTACATTATTTATATCAAACAGTATTATATATAGCAGGAAAATATATTTTTGATCACTTTCCTTTTAGATATGCCTGAATACTTGCTTGATATTTGCCTGCTTCTTCAGGGCTTGTGATCTTGATATATTCTGAATTTCTCCTTGCTAGACGGACATTGAGTTGTCTCTAGATAGTTCAGAATGGATCATGGATCTGTGTGTATCCCTACCATCTTTGGTGTCTTGGGACTGGTTTCTGTATAAAAATGTGGAGAGGAGTGTGGCTTTCCTCTCTAAGATTGATCGCACCATAGATGGTCGCCAGTACTCCTATTTAGGAGGAGCCTAGTTAATTCCATCTCTTATGGATTGGTATTGCTCTTCAAGGAACAACCGCAGCTTATATGGTCACCGAATCTAGCTCTTATTTAGGGGAAGGTCAGGTAATTCCATCCCTTTGGTTTGAAGCCAATGAAATATGGTGGATTGAAGTTTGATCCCAGTACCGTTGACAAGTATTTATGTTTTGGTAGGGGGTTAGACCAAACCATAAATGGCTGCCTACGTACTCCTATTGAAGAGAAGATCAGGTCTGCGTAGTTCGAACCTGGTGTAAGAGGTTCAACGCTGTATGTGACAGAAAGGGTGTAGGAATGTTTTTGTTATTTTTATTTTTGTAAGGAGAAGGGTGTAGGAATGTTTTTGTTGTTTTTATTTTATTGCGACCGGGCTATATAAAATGGTTGCCTACGTACTCTCGTGTATCAAGGAGATCAGGTCGACGTAGTTCGCCCCTCAGGACGATTTGGTAGCCAACGAAAAGTTTGATCCTATGTGGAGGACAAACTGCGAGGGAAGAAAGTTTAATCCTAAGTTCAGGATAAACTGCGGGTGTGAAAAGTTTGATCCCATGTTTGGGAACAAACTTCATGTGTGAAAGGTTCAATCCCTAGTGGGATAACCGAAGTTGAGTAAGGGTTAAAAAACCGAGTGAAGAGGAAGGGATCTGATGATTTGAAAACCAGGCTGCTGACTTGAAATGTGTGTTTCCCTGAGGGACGCAGTGTGGAAAAGAGTTGTATGCAATGAAGGGTTAAAGAACCGGAATGACTGGTGATCTGATGATCCAATACCAGGATGTTTGCTTGATGGTAACTTCAGACATAGTACCGTTTCACGGTGTCCGAGTTAATGAGTTGTGGAAATTCATCGTCGTCCATTTCCTATAATCTGATAGAACCTCCTGTCAATACTTCCTTGACAATAAATGGTCCTTCCTAGTTAGGGGCAAATTTTCCCTTATACTGATCATAGTTGTTGATGTTCTTCTTCAAAACCAAGTCATGTCGTTTAAACTGCTGTAGCTGAACTTTTCTGTTATAGGATCGGGCGATCCTTTGTTGATATAACTGACCATGGAAGATAGTCGCGGTTCGCCTTTCGTCTATTAGAGACAATTGGTGATACCTGCCTTGTACCCATTGGTCTTCATCCAGCTGAGCGTCCATCAACACTCTAAGGGATTCCATTTCTACTTCTATAGGGAGTACTGCTTCCATCCCATAGGTTAATGCGTAGGGGGGTTTCCCCAGTTCAAGTGTGCATTGATGTTCTGTAGGCTAACAGAGTAAGAGACAATAGGTCAGGCTATCCTTTGTGGTTGGCAGACATCTTTTGCATGATTTTCTTGATGTTTTCATTAGCCGCTTTAGCAGCACCATTCATCTTTGTGAAAGTAGTATGTACACAAGTCAATCATATTTGATGATAAAGCATATACTTTGTAACAATCTTATTCATTTATTAATAAAAAGTATTAATTTATTAAAGGCTTTTAATTATCTACATGATGTTGTTTTATAATATGTGATAAATCCATAGTTTTAAGCAATGCTTTTAGAATAATGATGATGATCATTCTAATGAGATCTAAATTCTTAGAAAACTTAAAACAAAAATAGTTCCCAATCGTTGGATTACTAAATTGGGGATTAGTGAATTCGGATAGATTGGTACATACGTTGCTTACTCATTGGATGAGGATGATTGATCTCATGATCATTTGTGTGGAGACACTAAATCAAGTATGTAGGTGCTTATTAGAGAATAAGTTCACTGAACGTGGCTCGCTAAAGAATACCTAATGGAGTTTTACTTGCTTGTCAATAGGAATTCCTGTAGTGATAGTAGTACAAGTGATCCTTGGACTTGAGATCATCATAGTATCTTGTGTATGATGAGTTATACTTTGATTTATTCCTTAACACCCTTAGGGTATATCAAAGGGTATGCTTGGGTATAATAAGTTGAACATGGAGATAATGTATGATCAATAAAGAATCTATCACTTCTAGTAAAAGAAGAGAAATGTCATATGTGATTCGATAAATGACAACCCAGTAGTCCTTGGCCAAGACAGAATGAAATTAGAAAGGAGTTTCTAATTTACATTATTTGGAGTTGTGCATTTAAGGATCGAAATACATATAATTAAATAAAATAAGACTTGACAGTAATTCCATGTCTTATATTTAATTGGGACATTGTATGGTGGAAGGATTAAATTGTACGGTAACTATTTATTCAAAGGTTCTTTTATGATTAATGTTGAAATCTATATTATCTGGAAAGTCGTTGATCGCTAGGGAGGCTTATCCCTATTGTAGAATAAATATTATTTATTTAAATAAATTAATAATTTAATTTATTTATTTAAATAAGATTAGAATTGGTCTAATTGATTTATTCACAACCGGTTTAATATGGAAAACCTAAAGGGTCACACCATAAAAGGAAGAATAATTATTTAAGAAGTTAATGGCATAATCGTAATAATAAGTTAAGTATATTTAATTTAATCTATGGTGATAGAATAAATTAAATAGCTTAATATTTATTATTTAATATTTTGGATATATTAAATATAAATTAATAAGAGGAGTCTTATTATTATTATTACTATTATTATTATTTAATTCCTAAATGAGTTTGGAAATTAATTAATAAAAGTACTCTCATATATCCTAATAAGATTAGGAGACTAATTAATTTAAAGAATTTAATTAATTATTCCTAATAAGATTGGGAGCCTTAATTAATTAAAATAGTTTAATTAATTAAAATAAAACATAATTCCTTAATTGTTAAGGAGGGTTGCCTACATCTATAAATAAGAGGAGCCTTATTATGGGTGAAAAATAGTTGTTGTTGACTTTTTCACAACAAACGTAATTTCAATAGTTGGGAGAGTACACCCTTTTCTATGAGAGAGATAAAAAAACTAGGATTTTACCAAACACCCATCTTCTTTAGTCTTTCTTCTTCCTTGGTGGATCACCTCCAGAGGCCAAACACTTGGGTGGATAACGTTGATCAAAGGAAGGAACCAAACCCAGTGGATTCAAGTTGAACGCGAAAGGATTTGGAGGTAAACTTGTAACTGAGAAAGCTCGACTCTTCAAGGGTATGATTTATGTTCTTTATCTTTTCGTTTAATTAATAATTGTGCATAAAGGGTGATCGGGGTATATGGTTTGTAAAATTTTAAAACTCTGACTTATCACGTTTCCGCTTATTTTGTGCTATTTGATTGCGTTCATGAATATTACAAACTTAAAAGTGGTATCAAAGCTAAACCTTTATGCAAATTATTAATTATTTTAATTTGATATGTGTTTAGAACAATTTAATTGGGCATAATTTGTTGTATAAAATTTATTTAGAAATTATAAAAAAAAAAAAAAAAAAGGAAAAGCCGATATTATTCGCGGATAATGTTTTGAATTTCGGTTATCCTATTTTTTTTCCGCAGAGTCCGTCCCGTATCTTGATTCATTCGGTTAATATATATATATATATATATATATATATATATATATATATATATATATATATATATATATATATATATATCACGTTATCTATGTTGTGTTGTAGTACTTCGTTAATATATATTATATATTTGCCACGTGAGTCACTTGGTTATTAACATGCCAGGATGGGTGAATCATATATGATTCAGGTATCTTAAAACTTAAGATTATAATAGTTATATAGTTATATATATATATATATATATATATATATATATATATATATATATATATATATATATATATATATATATATATATATATATATTATTCTTAATTATTTTATAATTAAAATAAAAAGTTTATTTTAATCTTAAAATTAGATTTCATGCTAACTAATTAGAGTTGAAATTGAATTCCATGATAACTAATTGGAGTTAAAATTAGATTCCATGTTTCTTAAAATAAAGGAGTTTATTTATGAATAGGAAAGAGGATTCCATGTTTCCTTACATAAAGTAGTTTATTTAGATATGAAATAAAATTTCATATTATTCAAAATAAAGAGTTTATTTGTGAATAGGAAAGAAAATTCATATTTCTTTAAATAAAGGAGTTTATTTAGATATGGAATAAGATTTCATATTATTTAAAATACAGGAGTTTATTTGTGAATAGGAAAGAAAATCCGTGTTTCCAAAATAAAGGAGTTTATTTTGACTTGGAATTGAATTCCATAATTAATTAAAATAAAAGAGTTTATTTTGATTAAAGATTTTGATTAAAATAAAATAGTTTATTTTGATTTAAATTTGGATTAAAATAAAAGAGTTTATTTTGATTCAAAATTAGATTTTATACTAACTAAATTTGTCCATTAAATGATATCAATATATATATTGAATGTTTATTATTCATGAGATGAATGTTATTTATTGATGCGTATGATGATGTGTATGATAATAAATGGGATTGATTATGGACTATTGACCAATGTGATTGGATTTTATTTTAGTTGGATGCATGAATGTATGAGTTTTATTAAATAGGGTCTACGTACCTCGTCTTCTCTAATTTTTTCTTAATGTAAATTCTATCACCCTCCTATGTACTTCCCCTTGACTGCTGATCAAGGTTTTTATTTATTTTAAATAGTTTTGTAATAGGAATAGTTAGAATTAATTTTGAAGAATTGGAGATCAAGGAGTAAGGAGCGCTTGAAGACCCCTTTGTAATGGAGCCCGGGATTTAAATGTAAAAGTTATAATTAAATTTAATTCTTGTACCCTAGGTTTGACCTTTTGGTTCACTTGGTGGCTCTAGTGAACCAAACTAGAATAAAATCTATAATCAATCTGGGTAGAATATATTATTCTATATGTGCATGCTTATACTATATATATTATATATTATGCAAACATGCTTCGCATGTTAATTAATATGACGCGTATTATATATATATGTGTGTGTGTGTGTGTGTGTGTGTGTGCGCGCGCGCGCGCACGCGCATGCGCGCTAAACAAGATGAGACAAATTAATAACAAACCCCTCAATTTTTTTTTATTAAGTCCTAAGCGTTCAAAGATATTTGGAATATCGAACGTCGCCTTCTAGCATGATAAAATTAATAGAGTATTAAATATTTAATATGAGTTTGTTGTGTCAGCACAAGGCAAGTATTAAGTATTTAAGATATTAATTTATCACATTTGATGCTTATAAAGAAAATTGAATAACATTGTTTTGTTGTGTCACCACAAGGATAATATTTTTCTTTTTTGAATATACGGAGTGCTAGGTTGGACTTAACTTAAATCATTTTAGTTCGGATGTGTACACACTTGACCATTATGATCTAAGAGGCAAAATACAAGGAGTTGAATAGTTGATGTAATTGACAAGAGTTGTCTACCTATTTATTTATATATAGTTTGTTGTGTCACCATAAGGCTATATACATTTAAAATGGGATCCTTATTCTCACTAGCAAATCTTTAATTAGATTTTGCCGAACTATATAAGTGAGGGTAATATAGTTTGATGAAAATAGTGGGAGATACCAATTTAAAACAAGACCTAATTTATTTTGGTAATTAATAAAAGAATGTATGCTAAAATGTTGTTAATTACAAATTCATTTACAGAATTTTACAATGTCTAAATTACTATCACTGCGAAACATATTAGATGCTATTTAATCGGACCGAATTAAATGGAATGGTTAAGGAATTTGAGAATAGTTCTCATGGTTAAAAAGCTATCTTATGTCCTTAATACGCCTATCCCTGCAATGGTTGCAAACAATGCCTCTAAGGAAGACATTGTTGCTTTTAGAAAGTGGCAAGATGATGCAAAGTTGGCTCTATGCATCATGCTCGCATCCATAAGTAACGAGCTTCAGCGTCAGCATGAAACTATGGATGCTCTTACTATATTCCTACACATCAAGTAGTTGACGGTGAGGAAAGTAGGACTGAAAGATATCAGATATCTAAGGAGCTCTTTCGATCTAGAATGACCGATGATACTACAGTACAGATAAAAGTCCTTAACATTATCAATTTAATTGATTAATTAGGACAACATGTTTTGTTATGGATGGAGAGTTGAGCCAAGATTTGATCTTGCACTCACTCCCGGGCTCCTTTCACAATTGTTGTGAATTTTTCATATGAACAAGCTAGATATCAATCTCGCTGATTTGCTTAACACATTAAAAAATGTTGAGTCACTTTCCAACCAAGAAAGACCAAGTCTTACCGGTAGGGGTCAAAGGATCTTCTAAAAAGAAGAACGATTCTAAGAAGGTAAATAAAAAAGACAAAAATAAAGGATAATAAGAACAAAACTGATATGGATAGCAAAGGAGTTTGCTTCCACTGCAATAAACCTGGACACTAGAAAGAAACTGCGAGAACCATCTTGCAGAGCTAACTAGAAGAAGCTTAGTGAAGTTTCAGTTACAAATATAATTTTTTTCATGATTTAAAATACATTTTTCTTTAAGTCAAGGTTCTACTTGGGTATTGGATACCGATTTTGGTTATTATAAATATAGATTTATGAAGAAACCAAGCAGAAGTAGAAAACTAAACAAAGATAAATAATCCTATGTGTGGCAAATGAAGCAAATGTTGCTACATTAGCCATAGGAACTTATAGTTTAGCACTGCCTACGGGAAAATCTATTAAGTCAATAAGTTGTTATTGTATTCAAGTTCTTGTTGGAAATATTATTTCCAATTTATTGTTGGACAATAAAATATTTGGTATTATATTTAAGAACAATTGTTGTTCTATTTATAATAATAATATTTTGTATAGAACTGGAATATTACTTAATGGATTTTGTATACTTGACTTATGTAAAAATTATTTTACAAATTGAACAAATTAGTATAAGAAAATGAGATAATCATTCAAAGAGTTGAATGTGTGTATTTACTGAAATACATGTGTGAATTATTTGAAAGGTTCAAAGAATTCAGAAGTGAAACTAATTTGAAAAGTATTAAGATTCTTTGATTAGATCAAGGAATAAATACTTGTACAATAAGTTTCTAGATCATCTCAAAATGGTTTTCTCATAATGAACGCCTCCTGATACACAATAATTGATTGATGTATCTGAAAGAAAAAAATGTACCTTATTGGACATGGTACGGTCCATAATAATTTTACCGACATTCTAGTATCCTTCTGGGGTCATGCCCTAGAAATAGTTGTATATCTACAAAAAAGGTAACCTCAAAATCCTGCCCCAAGACTCTATAAAAGTTATGGACAGGGAGGATTTCTAATCTTAAGTATGTTAAGATAAGGGGTTGTCTAACTTATGTGAAAAGGTTTCAAAAGAATAAGCTTGGGATAAAATTTGACAAGTACAGATTTGTGGGACATCCTAAAGTAAGTTTAGGGTATATGTTCTATAATCCTACTTAGTAAAAGGTATTTGTTGTGAAACATGCTGCCTTCTAAGATAAAGGTGTTTATCATTGAAGGGGCTAGTGGGAGGATAATAGATCTTGAAGAGTTTAAGAACCACAAAATACTATAAGTCAAATAAGAGAAACCTATAGATAGACCTATTGTACCACAACTGAATCGTAAATCTGGAATAGTACCGAAGATACCTAAGAGGTATGGATTCATCATAGATGATGATGATGAGGTACACATCATAGAAGATGATGATCCAATTACATACGATGAGGTAAGAGTTCTAGTGTGTACAAAAGGGTCAGTGGGAGCGCCATGACATTCCTAATATTATATGTTGATATACTATAGATAAGGAATGACATACTAATGCTACAATCAGTAAAGATAAAGTTGTCTAAACAATCCTCCATGAATGATTTGGGAAGAGTATCTTAATTGGGGATACAAATTTATATAGATAGATTTGAGAGGATGTTCGACATAACCCAAGGAACGTATATTCATTTGATGCTAAAGTCGTTTAGCATGGCAAACTCCAAGAGATGTCTCATGTTGATGAGACATTGAGTGTCTCTTGCTTAATAGTCCCCATAGACTCATAAAAGAGAGATCGCATGAGTAACTATCATGTATGCAATGAAATGTACGAGACCTGATGTTGATCAGTCATATTCTGGAGAAGTTCACTATGAGTCAGTGAAAAATATCTTAAAGTACTTAACTGGCACTACAGATGTGATCATATTCATGGTGGGTCTAAATTAAAACTAGAGGACTTAACAAACTCAAGTTTTTTAGACAGACTAAGACGACAGAAAATCCACTTTAAGGTAAAGTGTTACCTTGAACAGTGGTGCAGTGAATTGGAAAGGTTTCAAACAACAAAGAGTTGTTGGTTTAGTGATAAAGACAAAGTATATAGCTGTAAATGAAGCTGCAAGTTGATTGTTTGGATGAAAAGTTTATTACAGAACTAGGAATAGTTCCTAAGTCTCATCTTGGATCTAAACATGTGTTGTGGCACTTTTACTTGATTATAAGAATCATTGAAAGATGAGAAATCACTATAGAGATAGTGGAATCTCAAGAACAACATTACATATATATTTACTGAAGCTTATTCAACAGCAGGATAATCGTCACTTAGAGAAGAAGAGTATGGGATACCATGACGATTGGCTTTAGTGTAAATGGGAGATTGAAATTAGTATGCATACAAGCCAATCATGTTTGATGATAAAGTATATACTTTGTAACAATCTTATTCATTTATTAATAAAAAATATTAATTTATTAAAGGCTTTTAATTATCTACATGATGTTGTTTTATAATATGTGATAAACTCATAGTTTTAAGCAATACTTTTAGAATAATGATTATGATCATTCTAATGAGATCTAAATTCTTAGAAAGCTTAAAACTAAAATAGTTCTCAATCGTTGGATTACTAAATTGGGGATTAGTAAATTCGGATAGATTGGTACATATGTTGCTTGCTCATTGGATGAGGATGATTGATCTCATGATCATTTGTATAGAGACACTAAAGCAAGTATGTAGGTACTTATTAGAGAATAAGTTCACTGAACGTGGCTCGCTAAGGAATACCTAATGGAGTTTTAATTGTCTGTCAATAGGAATTCCTATAGTGATAGTAGTACAAGTGATCCTTGGACTTGAGATCATCATAGTATCTTGTGTATGATGAGTTATACTTTGACTTATTCCTTAAGACCCTTAGGATATATCAAAGGGTATGCTTGGGTATAATAAGTTGTACATGGAGATAATGTATGATCAATAAAGAATCTACCACTTCTAGTAAAAGAAGAGAAATGTCCTATGTGATTCGATAAATGACAACCCAGTAGTCCTTGGCCAAGGCAGAATGAAATTAAAAAGGAGTTTCTAATTTATATTATTTGGAGTTGTGCATTTAAGGATCGAAATACATATAATTAAATAAAATAAGACTTGACAGTAATTCCATGTCTTATATTTAATTGGGACATTATATGGTGAAAGGATTGAATTGTACGGTAACTATTTACTCAAAGGGTTTTTTTATGATTAATGTTGAAATCTGTATTATCTGGAAAGTCGTTGATCGCTAGGGAGGCTTATCCCTATTGTAGAATAAATATTATTTATTTAAATAAATTAATAGTTTAATTTATTTATTTAAATAAGATTAGAATTGTTCTAATTGATTTATTCACAACCGATTTAATATGGAGAACCTAAAGGGTCACACCATAAAGGAAAAATAATTATTTAAGAAGTTAATGGCATAATCGTAATAATAAGTTAAGTATATTTAATTTAATCTATGGTGATAAAATAAATTAAATAGCTTAATATTTATTATTTAATATTTTAGAAATATTAAATATAAATTAATAAGAGGAGCCTTATTATTATTATTACTCTTATTATTATTTAATTTCTAAAAGAGTTTGGAAATTAATTAATAAAAGTACTTTCATATATCCTAATAAGATTAGGAGACTAATTAATTAAAAGAATTTAATTAATTATTCCTAATAAGATTGGGAGCCTAATTAATTAAAAGAGTTTAATTAATTAAAATAAAACATAATTCTTTAATTGTTAAGGAGGGTTGCCTACATCTATAAATAAGAGGAGTCTTATTATGGGTGAAAAAGAGTTGTTGTTGACTTTTTCACAATAGACGAAATTCTAATAGTTAGGAGAGTACACCCTTTTCTATGAGAGATAGAAAAACTAGGGTTTTGCCAAATACCCATCTTCTTTAGTCTTTCTTCTTCCTTGGTGGATCACTTCTAAAGGTCAAACACTTGGGTGGCTAACGTTGATCAAAGGAAGGAACCAAACCCGGTGGATTCAAGTTGAACGCGAAAGGATTTGCAGGTGAACTTGTACTTGGGGAAGCTCGAATCTTCAAGGGTATGATTTCTGTTCTTTATCTTTTCGTTTAATTAATAATTGTGCATAAAGGGTGATCGGGGTATATAGTTTGTAAAATTTTAAAACTCTGATTTATCACGTTTTCGCTTATTTTGTGCAATTTGATTGCGTTTATGAATATTACAAACCTAACACTTTGGACGGTAGATGACGGAGTTAAGGTGTTTGATGTGGAATTTACTGCATAACTCCTCCATCATTTTGTTGTTGAGGTTCTTAGCATTGTCTGATACAATTACCTTTGGTTGTCCATATCGACAAATGACATTGTTTCTGATGAAAGCAATGATGGCTTCTTTGGTAATCCTGGGGAAGGAGGCTGCTTCTACCCACTTGGTGAAGTAGTCGATCATGATGAAGATAAAGCGATGTCCATTACTGGCTTTGGGCTCAATACGTCCGATCACGTCCATTCCCCACATTGAGAAGGGCCAAGGCGAACTCATATTTTGGAGTTCCCGTGGAGGGGCGTGGATAGCATTCCCATGAATTTGGCATTGATAACATCTCCTGACGTGGTCATTGCAGTCAGCCTTGAGAGAAAGCCAGTAATGTCCCGTTCTAAGAATTTTCTTTACAAGTAAAGGGCCACTCATATGTGGGCCACAAACTCCACCATGGACCTCATCCATGAGTCTCTGAGCTTGATCCTTATCCAGGCATCTGAGGAGACCTAATCCTGCATCTCTTTTGTAGAGTGCATCTCCGCTCAGGTAGAATTTCATAACTAGTCAATGAATCCGCCTTTGCTCAGTTAGGCTCGCTTCAGCGGGTGTAGATCCATCTAACAAATACTCCTTGATAGGCTGATACCAAGATTGTTGGATGGGAGGTAGCTCATCTGATACTTCTCCAACATAGTTCTCATAGGCTGGTGCCTTTTGCAGGGCTAATGTGACGCTTGGCATGTGTTCCTTGTCAGGTATGTGAATCAAGGAGGCCAAAGTTGCTAATGCGTCTGCGAAGTCATTCCTATTACGAGGAATGTGTAGAAAGGTGATCTCTTCGAACTCCGAAGTCATCTATAAAACTTATCGATGGTAAGACAATAAATGTATCTCTTTGGTTTGATAGATTCCCATGGATTGTTTGACTACCAACTCTGAATCCCCAAATATAGTTAACCGCTTGATTCCAATTGAACGGGCAAGTTTTAGCCCCATGATACAACCTTCATATTCAGCTGTGTTGTTGGTGCTGACAAACTACAATTTGACAGCGACGGGATACTGCTCCCCTGTACCGGATACTAGAACTACTCCAGCTCCAGAACCTTCCATATTAACAGCTCCATCAAAATACATGTTCCATGTTTGGCGTGTATCGTATTGATGGTATTGTTGAATTGCCATTACCCCTTCATCGGGAAAGTATGTTTCCAAGGGTTTTAAATCCCCAGAAGGTGCGGCAGCTAGTTGATCCGCGATTCCTTGACCTTTAATGGACTTTTATGTCACGTAAACGATGTCAAATTATTACAGAATCAACTGCGATCTGGACAGTCGACAATTCAATATGGGCTTACTTAACACATACTTGAGAGGATCCACGTGGGATATGAGATGGGTTGTGTGCCCATGGAGGTAATGTTGTAACCTCATGGCAGCCCATGCTAAAGCATAACAAGTCTTCTCAATCAGAGTGTACTTGTGTTCACTGCTGCTGAATCTTTTGTTGAGGTAATAGATAGCTCGTTCTCGGCCTCTATCGTCTTTCTGACCCATGAACAGGGGAACATCATCCCTGGTTGGTACCAAGATAGGAGCTTTGACTAGCTTCTCTTTGATGATAAGGAATGCCTTCTGGCACTCATCATTCCATTTCATGGAGTAGTTTTTTCTTAACAGCTTGAAGATGGGCTCACAGGTTGCTTTGAGTTGAGAAATGAACCTGCTAATGAAGTTGACTCTTCCAAAAAATTCCCATATTTCCTTCTCTATCTGAGGAATGGGCATTTCTGTAATGGCCTAGATTTTGGTGGGATCCAGCTCAATCCCTTTGTGGCTGACTAGAAATCCTAGCAACTTGCCTGATTTAACGCCGAAGGCGCACTTGGCTGGATTCAACTTCAAGTTGTACTTATGCAACCTGTTGAAAAGCTTTCTGAGATGGTCTAAGTGGTTATTCTCCCTTCGGGACTTGACAATGATGTCATCCACGTAGATCTCTATCTCTTTGTGCATTAAGTCATGGAAAAGAGCCATCATAGCTCTCTGATAGGTAGCTCCGGCATTGATGAGGTCGAACAACAATTGTCTATAGGAAAAGGTTCCCCAAGGCGTGATGAAAGTAGTTTTCTCACAATCCTCTTCAGCAACCATGATCTGATGGTACCCCGCAAAGCAATCAGTGAAGGAGTACATGTCGTATTGAGCAGTATTGTCAATGAGAATGTAGATAAATGGCACGGGAAAGATATCTTTAAGGCAAGCTTTATTCAGATCCCGATAATCCACGCAAACTCGCACCTTTCCTCCAGGCTTAGGCACGAGAACGATGTTGGAAATCCATTCGGGATATGTGGACACCATGATAATACCAGCTTGAAATTGTTTCACAATTTCTTCTTTCACCTTTAAACTCCACTCAAGTTTCAATCGCCTGAGTTTCTGCTTGACTGGCTTGAATCCCTCTTTGATGGGAAGGCGATGAAGGACAATGTCAATGGACAAACCCACCATGTCTTCATGAGACCATGCAAATACATCCTGGAATTGGGTTAGTAATATAACCATGTCATTCCTCTGGTTTGGGGTAAGGTCTGAACTAATCTGGATTAACTTAGGGCTTTATAAGGTTCCGAGATTGAAGGAGGTGGTTTGATCAAGGTTGGGTTTAAGTTTATCTTCGACCCATTCTTCGATATCCGGAGGCACCTCCATGTCCTCTTGTATTTCCATCAAGTTTGAGTCCAACTTTTCATCAAAGTTACAATCCTTGTGGAGAAGAGGCATCTTATCAGCAAGTACAGGCACATCTAAGTTCAGAGTCCTGAAACAAAATATGCTTTCACTTAATATATATGAAACTGTTTAATCATACAAAGTGTTAGCATGTACGGATAAAACAACTGCTAATATTGTACAAAAAAGTAAGCAGTTATGATATCTACAGGGCAGAAAGAAGTCCTACCCATTTTACCCTTGTCGACCAATGCAAGGAGTGCTGCTTCAATTGGCAAGGGCAAAGTTCTGGTGGACCATAGTGATGGAGGGGTTGTCATCGTCCTCCTTCTCCCGAATGATGACCATTATGTCTGGGCAATCATCGTCTGAGGTGTATCTGTTTGTATGTTTATCATGGACAATGATGCGTATGCCTGACATCATTCGAATAATGTCTTGTTTAATTCTCCATTCCTCTTTTTTCACCTTGGGATCTGGAACAAAGACTTTCTTCTCCTTTTCCGGTATCGGTTTAGGAAATAACATAGCCATTACGTTGGCTGGCACCTTTACCAGAGATTGTGTGGACTCTGGATTTATAGGTGGAGATAATCGTTGTGTGGCTGACGTTAAAGGAATCTGCTTATGCTTATGTGGATTCCTGTAACTGGAACTGGCATAATAACCTAGTTCGGATGTCCCAATTTGACTGGGCACTTGGATCGGGTGCTTAATACCCTGATAATTTTTACCCAGCCCTTGTCCCGGCTGGTGTCCCAATGACATCATTTCTTAAGTAGCTGCCATCACTTCGGCAGAAATCTTGGGTACGGGAAATAACGTCCCAATGGAATGGTATTGAGTGTTGCTTACTTCCAAAGCATGAAAACTGACCAGCTCAATATCAGAATTAAAACTGATGAGTGGCATGTCACCCTGTTGAGGACATTCTGGTTCAGCGTTGACTATGATTAGGATATTGTTGATAATGTATTTAAGTTGTTGATGAAGAGTGGAAGGGACTGCCCCGGCCATGTGGATCCATGATCTCCCCAAAAGAAGGTTTTATCCTGTATCTATTTTGAGAACGTGGAAAGATACACAGAATGTATGGGGACCAATCTCGATTGGCAGCTCAATCTCTTCGACTGAATTACAGCGGGATCCATCAAAAGCTTTGATAATTGTATGGCTACTTTGGATCCGCTTGAGATTGACATTCATCTTCAGTAACGTAGCATAAGGACAAATGTTTAGAGACGAACCTCCATCTACCAAGACTCCAGCTAACATGTATCCGGAGGATAAAACCGCAATGTGTAATGGCTTGCAATGATCGGTCCCTTCGGGCGGTATGTCATCATCAGTGAAAGATATCATATTATTGTTGAAAATGTGATCAACCAGATGTTAAAATTTTTCCACATCTACTGATTTCGGCAAGTATGCTTCTTCCAAAATCGTCATTAGAATCTTCCGGTGATCCTCAAAAGTTAAAACCAAGTCCAGTATTGAAATTTGATGTGGAGCTTCTCTTAAGCTTAAAACTACCTTGGCTTCATTATGACCCATAGCACAGAGGAATTTTTCAATCTTCTCCATGGGAATTTTTCCCCTTTGATTTGATGGTAGGCTTCATCACCGGTTGGGGAAGACACAGTGGATTTTCCTTCGACACTGCAGCAGTTGTATGAAAGGTAGATCCTTCAGCTTCTCCATAATTCTAAGGGACTTTTTGTAAGCTGATAACAGGATATTGTGATCTGAATGATAAGGTGATTGGCTCTGGCGCAGCCACTTTTAAAGGATTGTTAGCTCCTTTGAGTTGAATTGTGAATGGTTTAACAGTCCCATCAGCCTCAGAGGATATACCTGCTACCAGTCCCTTCCATTTAGTGGGATAGGTATTCTTACTCTCAAATAGCACTATATCATTGTCTGCCAGTTGTAGGACACCGCTATTAATTAGATTCTGAATAAGGTGGCGGAGTGCCCAGCATTCTTCCGTGTTGTGACCACGAGAATGGGAGTGATACTGACATACTCCATCAGGATTAAACCGTCCTGACCGGGGATTAACTGGAGGTAGAAGGGATGTGATCCTTCCTTCATTGATTAGCATATGAAGTATCTCCTCCATAGGTTGGCCTAGGTATGTAAATTTCCTTCTATTGGCAAAATCCTGACGGGCTTTGGCAGTTGCTCTCTTCATCACTTTATCCTCCAATGTTTCATATTTTGAAGGTGACGAGGGAGTATTCATAACCAAGGGAAGGAAACTAGCATGGTCCTGGCTAATTAATTGGCGTATGACTTGATGCTGATAGGTCACCAATTCTGCGAATTGCTCAATCCGTTTACACAGAGCTTTCATCTTTTTTTCCATCATAAACTGGAACTTTGCACAATCCCATTTGTCAACATCATCTTTGATGATCTGGGATGATTCACAGTTAAAATTGGAACTATGTCCACTGTTCCAATTAATCATTTTGACCTCTTCTTCTTTGTGTGGAGGAAGAGGGTTGTCTTATACGTGAGGTTGATCTGGTTTGGTGACCACGATCTCACCATTGTCTATTAAATCTTGGATCTTGTGTTTCAAGGCCCAACAATCTTGAGTATCATGTCCAGGTGCCCCGGCATGATAAGCACATTTCTGAGCAGCATTGAAACCCCTCCCATTAGGATTGGCTGGTGGAAGAAGATGCGTGATTTTCTTCTGAGTGGTCAGAAGATTGAAAATGTTCTCGAGTGAATCCCCTAGGGGTGTGAACACTCGAGAGCGTTTGGCTTCTCCACCCTTAGGCAATAAAGGGTTTGAAGACTTAGCTTGAAAGGGAATGTAATTTCTCTGTTGGATAGGCATATTCTGATTGCCTTTCTGACCTTGTAGTATCAAGGAAACATCCTCCTGTTTCTTTTTATGGACCCTCCGGGAGTTGTTTCCATAAGTTCCTGATTGGATGTGTTCAGTAACAGCTTTAAGAGCCTACTAAAATTTTCTTATAAATAGAGGGCTAAGTTAGAATTGAAAATCACACCAGAAACAAGTTTTCTCTCTTTCTCTCTCTATATTATGAAGCATATTTTGTGAGTATTTAGATACTTTGAGAGTTGCTATTCAGTGCAAGTTTCCTTCGGCTTTGCATACCGATCAGAAGTACTGCTCTTTTGAGGTAAGGGATAGTAAGGAATTTTAAGGGTTGTTATGTTTTTCAGTTTCGTAATTTTTCTGACCTTCAAAAATTATGGAAAAATTTGAAATGATATTTTGATGAGTTTTCTTGATTGTGTCCAAAAATGGTGATTTTTGAATGTATAGATTGAGAGTTATGAATTTTATGAGAAAAGACTATTTTAAAAGTAACCGCTTATAATTCCTTGTGGTTAACTCCAAAATTGATGAAATTTTTATTGGGAGTACATGTATATGATAGAAGTATACTCTGTAAATTTCAGAATTTTTGGATAAAAATAAAATTTATGATAAATATCTAAATATTCGGCGGTTTTGGCCATATGAAAAATAGTAAATGAGTTTTAAAAATTCTGAGAAAAATATATGTTCAATATGGGACTATATTCTACTAAATTCCAAAAAAGAAATATTTTTGGAACTGATTTGGTATTTTTCATGAAAATAGACTAGTTATGAGAAAATGAATTAAATCTGTTATGTGAAGTAAGAAAATTGGAAAATAGGATTTTATGGCTTGAGAATCCTATATGAGGTATATGCAGATTTTTGATGAGGGTTTTGATTATTGGTGATAAAATCTTATGAGTTTGGTATTTTAGAATGATTAAATGCATTATTTAATAAAGTGTAAACAATTTAAATAGCTTGTTTATAAGCTTAAGAAATATTATTCTTTCAATATCATTATACCGAAATACTGGTATGGATTTTATTGTGGAATTTCTATCTTTTTGTGTCGGGTTTACTATTTTTGATTTACTATTCACGAGTTACTATTCATGAGTTACTATTCACGAGTTACTATTCACGATAAAAATTGGTTTCTTTTTCTAACCAAATTATAGTTGATTTACGAATATTACTCTTGAGATTAAAACTAGATGTTGATCATATTATTTTTATTATTATATATAACATTTTTATAACCCTAATGATGATATTTCTCTTTGACTTGAGTGTAAAGATGGGTAGATTTTTGGTATGATCATGACTATGGGTTATCTTTGGCCAGTAGTGCAAAGTTGAATCGTTGATTGGTATGATCATGACCATTAAATTTATAAGTGAATATCTTTAGCTTAAGTGCAAAGGTGAATTGATCAACATGGTTATAATTATTGTTTATATAAATTCTGAAATGATTATATATTTCTTTGAGATATTAATATCTTTGGCCTGTAGTGCAAAGATGAAATATTGATGAATATCTTTGTCCTGTAGTGCAAAGATGAATTATTGGTGAATATATTTAGCCCGTAGTGCAAAGATGACATGTTGTTGAATATCTTTGGCCAGTAGTGCAAAGATGAACAGATGTTGAGATAAACATGACCAACTGGTGATACAAATGAATATCTTTGGCCGTAGGGCAAAGATGAAGTTATTAGTATGATTATGAACAGGAAATGTGATTTGGTGTAACCATGATCTTTGATGTTTCAGGTAAAGATAGGTGATGAAAATTATCTTCGTCCTGGATGAGAAGAGGAATTTAGAACTACAGTTATGATTATGAGTTATTCATATGATTGTGGACCAGAATTGTTGATTGATGTTACAGGGATAAAACATTGTTGATGGATTTTTAACATGGAGAAGATAATAGACTTTATAGTCTATTTGACTCTTCTAATGGATTGCTCGTTCCGCTGCAACTATGGTTGAAAATTTTTATCATCTACCATATGTTCTAAATCTCTGATTTATTATTGATGAAGACTATTGATAATTTATTTATCTTTAGTCATGATATTCTTTACTGGGCTAGTTGTGCTCACCCTTTTGCTTCACAATTCCTTTCAGGTAATAAGAGTGTAGCTGGGTCGAGCGGGGGTAACAAGGGAATAGAACGATGGTCTCTAACTGTGGAGTTCTCCCGAAGCAATATAGAAAAGTTCATTTAGTAGTTTTATTTGGTAAATCCAATAGGGTAAGGTGTACCCAACATTGGAAGGGTGTTTTGCCACTATCATACAAGATGTCTAACGACATACAACCTCGTGTCATCATAAGACAGGGATGTACTCATCCACTTGCTGAGTATATATGCGAGCACTACCTATATAATCTTGGTATTTGTTTGAAGTATAATTCTCAATTAGAGACAGTAGAGATAATGATATGTCAAGAGAAGACTCACCATTGGGAAGAATATGATAGTAATCTTCTCGTTTTTCTTTGGGGTCTATTGGGTCAACCAAGAATAATTCTGTGGCCATATGATATCTATCATAACCTAGACGCACGGCCTCCCATGTACGAAGGTTTCCTTGAGCACTTCCCAAAGATTCTAATTTCTAAAACAGTTTTTGACTATACCTTTATGTAAGGTGTCATTGTGAGGTGATGTCCACGGTTAGAACATGAGTCACATTTGGTATATATTTGTATCCAAACTCACAGCATATGTGTTGTTGTATTTTGCACGACAATTGTTGTAATAAAGTTACAGTTGTTTTCTGTACCATGTATTTGGCGACTCAAAATAGGTTGGATGGAATGGACCTATTTTGGGGTTGTCACAGTTGGTATCAGAGCTTAGGGATATGATCTCTGGCGGAGATCGGGGAATACAACTAGGAGGAGAGAGATGAGTAAATCCTTCGCTAGTGTGTCCTACCTAAGCTTATTTGTTGGTCAGTCATAATATCGGGATATTATGTGATATGTTAATTTGTTTAATTAACCCTTGTTTTATGGCAGTATTTGAGAATGGCAGCTGAGAATGCTAACAATAGAGTGAATGAGACTGTGGGGATACCTCTAATCACTAACCGTGATAATGTGATGTCAGACGAAGAAGGAATTAGAGATATCCATGTGAGTGAAGAATTGATAGTTGCACCCGAGATAGTCGCAGAGGTAACAGCTGAGACTGAGGAAGAAGAGGAAGAAGAAGTACCTGAGGAGAGTTTATTAGAGGTATTATATGATCAAAATGTAGAATTTCAAAATCGTATTCATGAGTTAGAAGAGCAGGCTGAAGAACGACAGGCGGTCGTGGAACAAAAGGATGCAACAATTCAAGCTTGTGTTACCCGATATGTGATGCTTGAACAGAAGCATTCTTTGGCAGAGTATAAGATGATAAAAATGGAATCTGAGCTGAAAGAAGAAAAAACTGAACGAGTGAGAATAAGTGATGCATGGGCAAAAGCCGCACGACACGTGGATATTGTGGAAAGAGATGTTCGATCTAAGAAGGCTAAAATAGATGATATGAATTTCTCTTTTTGGAAAGCAATTGGGAGAACCCAACATCGAGTTTTGAATTACCCTGTACATAGCGGTCAACCTGAATCCGATATGGATCGAAGATTGATGATTCAGATCATGAATGAGGAGTACAAAGAGGCAGTTGAGGGAGGAATATGTCCTATAGAAAGGTATATTCCAACGGTAATGATGACGCCAAATGCTGCTCCAGACAAGTCAAAGCTGAGTAGTTCGAGGGATGGCGGTTATCATGACTTCCCAACAAATGAGGAACCCAAATGAAGTTATCATGAGAGATGAGTAATGGAGAAATCATGATGATCTGAGAGATAGAATCTGAAATGGAAGCAAAGTATTCTCAACTCTTCGAAATACCAGGTACGTAAATTTTGGAGACGAAATTTCATAAGGAGGGGAGATTGTAAGACCCCGAATTTTATGAAATAAAAGTATTCAATTTTTCTTATAATTACTATTCAGTAAATGGTTAAATTGATAAAAGTTTAAAGTTATGGGTGAAATATGAATTTTTTTCAAAATAAGCAAGTGGTTATAAAATAATCATTGTTGTCGGGGAATATTCGTTTGGTCGTGCAATATTCTTTCTGTCGGGGAATATTCGTACGACGGCGCAGCTATTTCTGGGCCCCATAACGAATAACTGTCGGGTGAAGAAAATGACAAATTTGAGTTTTTACAAATAACGACGTAGTTATTACCGTTAACACTGTTGGAATACCCGGTGGTTAAAATACAGTAATACGCGTTATTGCACAGTAACACACGGTATTGCATAGTATTTTTGAAATTATTGATTCTTACGTAAGAAGGCACTACTTAATAATTGTTACAGTAATTACTGTTCAATATTTTATTTTATTGATTCAATAATTGCTACGTTGAAATTTTATATTATTGTTGTTCAATAATTGTCACTGCACAGTATTTTCCATTATCAGATCAATAATTCATATTATTTGAATAATATTATTAGATAACATTATTGGCAATGTCTATAAAGTTCTGTCTAAGGAGAGGTTTGGTCATCTAATTGCGCGCCAGTAAGGAAAAATTCTTATTGGAAAGCCCCCTCTTTCCTGGGAACGGTCTGATTGTCATAAATGTGATTCTGTAATATTATTTGTGAATAATTAATTATTGATTCATATGATAAGGAAATATTTATTTTATGTGGATATAAACGAGGGATATATTTTTGTGGTTAAAAATGAAGGAGTTAATGTTGAGGTTTTTATCCGTATTTTTGTCGGAATGGATGTATTAAAAATCAGGATTTTTGAGATATTTTGCGGGGGTTATAATTTTTAATCCGACCGTTGGATCATGGTAATTTTTGGATATGTTATACATATATAAGTTGAGTATATGCCCACAAATTTTGAACCGTTAAAAATGAACGTATGATTTATTATGAATTTTACAAGATGACTGGTTCAGAAATTGTTGAATTTTCGGAGTTTATCATTTTGATAGAAAATTCTAGAATTGGTGGGCCCCACTCTTGGTTGGTGAAGAAATGTGCTGAATTTTATTTCAAATGTGGTGGGTGGAAATAGTAGCAGGTAAAGCCATCAGGTTGCAGGTCAAGCCTACTAAAATTTTCCTATAAATAGAGGGCTAAGTTAGAATTGAAAATCACACCAGAAACAAGTTTTCTCTCTTTCTCTCTCTATATTATGAAGTATATTTTGTGAGTATTTAGATACTTTGAGAGTTGCTATTCAGTGCAAGTTTCCTTCGGCTTTGCATACCGATCAGAAGTACTGCTCTTTTGAGGTAAGGGATAGTAAGGAATTTTAAGGGTTGTTATGTTTTTTAGTTTCGTAATTTTTTCTGACCTTCAAAAATTATGGAAAAATTTGAAATGATATTTTGATGAGTTTTCTTGATTGTGTCCAAAAATGGTGATTTTTGGATGTATAGATTGAGAGTTATGAATTTTATGAGAAAAGACTATTTTAAAAATAACCGCTTATAATTCCTTGTGGTTAACTCCAAAATTGATGAAATTTTTATTGGGAGTACATGTATATGATAGAAGTATACTCTGTAATTTCAGAATTTTTGGATAAAAATAAAATTTATGATAAATATCTAAATATTCGGCGGTTTTGGCCATATGAAAAATAGTAAATGAGTTTTAAAAATTCTGAGAAAAATATATGTTCAATATGGGACTATATTCTACTAAATTCCAAAAAAGAAATATTTTTGGAACTGATTTGGTATTTTTCATGAAAATAGACTAGTTATGAGAAAATGAATTAAATCTGTTATGTGAAGTAAGAAAATTGGAAAATAGGATTTTATGGCTTGAGAATCCTATATGAGGTATATGCAGATTTTTGATGAGGGTTTTGATTATTGGTGATAAAATCTTATGAGTTTGGTATTTTAGAATGATTAAATGCATTATTTAATAAAGTGTAAACAATTTAAATAGCTTGTTTATAAGCTTAAGAAATATTATTCTTTCAATATCATTATACCGAAATACTGGTATGGATTTTATTGTAGAATTTCTACCTTTTTGTGTCGAGTTTACTATTCACGAGTTACTATTCATGAGTTACTATTCACGAGTTACTATTCACGATAAAAATTGGTTTCTTTTTCTAACCAAATTATAGTTGATTTACGAATATTACTCTTGAGATTAAAACTAGATGTTGATCATATTATTTTTATTATTATATATAATATTTTTATAACCCTAATGATGATATTTTTCTTTGACTTGAGTGTAAAGATGGGTAGATTTTTGGTATGATCATGACTATGGGTTATCTTTGGCCAGTAGTGCAAAGTTGAATCGTTGATTGGTATGATCATGACCATTGAATTTATAAGTGAATATCTTTAGCTTAAGTGCAAAGGTGAATTGATCAACATGGTTATAATTATTGTTTATATAAATTCTGAAATGATTATATATTTCTTTGAGATATTAATATCTTTGGCCTGTAGTGCAAAGATAAAATATTGATGAATATCTTTGGCCTGTAGTGCAAAGATGAATTATTGATGAATATCTTTGGCCCGTAGTGCAAAGATGACATGTTGTTGAATATCTTTGGCCAGTAGTGCAAAGATGAACAGATGTTGAGATAAACATGACCAACTGGTGATACAAATGAATATCTTTGGCCGTAGGGCAAAGATGAAGTTATTAGTATGATTATGAACAGGAAATGTGATTTAGTGTAACCATGATCTTTGATGTTTCAGGTAAAGATATGTGATGAAAATTATCTTCGTCCTGGATGAGAAGAGAAATTTAGGACTACAGTTATGATTATGAGTTATTCATATGATTGTGGACCAGAATTATTGATTGATATTACAGGGATAAAACATTGTTGATGGATTTTTAACATGGAGAAAATAATAGATTTTATAGTCTATTTGAATCTTCTAATGGATTGCTCGTTCTGCTGCAACTATGGTTGAAAATTTTTATCATCTACCATATGTTCTAAATCTCTAATTTATTACTGATGAAGACTATTGATAATTTATTTATCTTTAGTCATGATATTCTTTACTGGGCTAGTTGTGCTCACCTTTTTGCTTCACAATTCCTTTCAGGTAATAAGAGTGTAGCTGGGTCGAGCGGGGGTAACAAGGGAATAGAACGATGGTCTCTAACTGTGGAGTTCTCCCGAGGCAGTATAGAAAAGTTCATTTAGTAGTTTTATTTGGTGAATTCAATAGGGTAAGGTGTACCCAACATTGGAAGGGTGTTTTGCCACTATCATACAAGATGTCTAACGACATACAACCTCGTATCATCATAAGACAGGGGTGTGCTCATCCACTTGCTGAGTATATATACGAGCACTACCTATATAATCTTGGTGTTTGTTTAAAGTATAATTCTCAATTAGAGACAGTAGAGATAATGATATGTCAAGAGAAGACTCACCATTGGGAAGAATATAATAGTAATCTTCTCGTATTTCTTTGGGGTCTATTGGGTCAACCAAGAATAATTCTGTGGCCATATGATATCTATCATAACCTAGACGCATGGCCTCCCATGTACGAAGGTTTCCTTGAGCACTTCCCAAAGATTCTAATTTCTAAAACAGTTTTTGACTATACCTTTATGTAAGGTGTCATTGTGAGGTGATGTCCACGGTTGGAACATGAGTCACATTTGGTATATATTTATATCCAAACTCACAGCATATGTGTTGTTATATTTTACACGACAATTGTTGTAATAAAGTTACAGTTATTTTCTGTACCATGTATTTGGCGACTCAGAATAGGTTGGATGGAATAGACCTATTTTGGGGTCGTTACATCGTACCTTGAGTAGATTGATGTAGTTCTTTAAGCAGAATAGCCAAATCTGTCATTTGTTTACTTAATCTGTCAAATTCTTCACGAGAAACTAGATTAGATTGGTCAGATGAAGACATGATTGGTTGTAGGCCTGCGGCTTTTTTGGATTTTGACCGGGTAATAGGTCCAAATGCTTCCCTGCGACAAAGCTTGCATAGTTTAGTTTTAGGGATTGTGTAAATATTTACATGCTATGTGATGTGTCCGTTTTAGGATTATGATCCTGCAAAATGGATGTTAGCTGTTTATAATACAGGATAGCATGTTAATTTAAATATGTACATGCACATATTTCTTCATATTTCTCATTACATGGAGATAAATATGAAATGTAAATTATAAGTAATTGACTTTACGAGTAATTTGAAATGAGAAAGCATGAAGAGACTTTCCTCCGCGTTTAGTTTATTAGAGGCTGACCTATCTTAGGTTTCTCTAGCGGATTTTCGGCATGAAGGTTCCCAAATCATCGCAATTTACTCAACGGGAAGTTAATCTAATCTTTCAACTGGAGTGAATTTGGGTGGTGCCTTTCCTGAGCCTCGTTGGAATTAGTCTTCCTATGAGTCCAGTAATCAAACACCGACAGGATAGCCTCCTGGTGGAAGAACCACTGTAAGACCCCAATTTTTATGAATAAAGAATAATTTTCTCGAAATATATTTTTTTAAATATTATGGTGTGGATTTGATATAATGTTATAGTTGTGGGTAATATTTACAAATTTTGCAAAGTAAGCAAGTGGTTATATAACATTCGATTGGTCGGGAAATATTCATTTTAACAGAAAATATTCGTACGACGGCACAATCATTGGTGGACCCCACAACGGGAAGTATTGTCATAGTTAGAAAATGACATAATTATCTTTTTATAAAAATAACGGCGAAAGTTTTACCGTTAAACTGTTAAACCCAGTAGTAAAAGTACAGTAATACTCGTAGTTGCATAGTAGCACACGGTATTGATTATTGATGCTTACGTGAGAAGTCACTCAGTTATATTCAATTATTGCTACAGTAATTGCTGCATCATATCTCTCATATTATTGATTCAATTATTGTCACAGTATCATCTGTATAATATGTAATATTATTAAATCAATAATTGAGACGACAAAGTTATTCATATTATTATTTGTAATATTGATAATGTCTAGAAGTTCTGTCAAGGAGAGGTTAGATAATCTAATTGAGCGCCAATAGGGAGAAATCCTTATTGGAAAGCCCCCTCTTTCTTGGGGACGACCTGATTATTAAATATTGTGCGTTATAATATTAATGATGAATAAGTTCGTGTTGATTAAAGATAAAATTGATAGTTTCATTCTGTTGGAATTATTAGTGTTAGTGAAAATCGACATTTATTTCGATATTAATTGATGTCTGGAAGTTATACTGACCAATCGGGTAATTAATCGGATAAATGAATAATTAATTGCTATTAATTCACATGATTATAACTATTTGTTCATATTGTGTACTATTGATTCACATTCTTGTACTATTAGGGGTGGTGGTGCAAGATTGATAATACTTGCATGACTAAGTTAAAAATGGAGGTATAGATGGAGGTACTATACTGTAATTCGTATTTCACATGTCTAGAACTATTGATTTACATGATTTACTATTAATTCACATTATTTACTATTAGGAGAGGTGGTGCAAGTTTGATAATACTTGCAGGACTAAATTAAAAATAAAAAAAAGAGGAAGTTATTATACTGTAATATTTCGAGCCCCAAAACGTACAATTATTGAAACTATATTTTCCTATAAATAGAAGCTCATTCCTTCATTATTTTTTACCAATTCACTAAAGCTATAGAGTAATTATTATAGAGAGAAATTATAGAGAGAAAGGAGAAAAGAAGTCTGCTACCTCACTATTCTAGTTTTTTTCTAAGGTAAGGGGTATTATTTCTTTCGTATTCATGAAGAGAGTTATTTTCTTTCAATACTCGTAAGAGTTGTTATTCCATTCTTTATTATTCTGTTGGAATAACCTGTCTGTGCGGTCTATCGCATGCCTGATAAATTCTGTTGTTATTCCATTCTTTATTATTCTGTTGAAATAACCTATCTGTGCGGTCTATCGCATGCCTGGTGAATTCTGTTGTTATTCTATTCTTTATTATTTTGTTGGAATATCCTGTCTGTGCGGATTACGCATGACCTGGTTCCATTCTTTATTATTCTGTTGGAATATCCTCTCTGTGCGGATTACGCATGACCTGATTCCATTCTTTATTATTTTGTTGGAATATCCTGTTTGTGCGGGTTAGGCATTACCTGGTTTCATTCTTTATCATTATGTGGGAATAACCTGTCTGTGCGGATTACGCACACCTGGTGAATTCTTCTGTTATTCCATTCTTTATTATTCTGTTAGAATAACCTGTCTATGTAGATTACCGCATGCATGGTGAATGATCCTTCGTATTCATTCCTTATTAAATTGTGGAAATGATCTGTCTACGTGGATTACTTTATGGCGGCCAAAAATCTATTTGCGGGTTCATATATTCTATTATACTCAGTTGGTTAAAGTTTTAGCTTCTATACTCCATGAAATTAGTGAAATATCCTTGCTATTTGCGCTTCATCCAGTATCTTTTTATAAAAATATTCTTCTGAGCATTCTTGAATTTTACTCCACAAAGCAGTATCATGTTGACAATTTAGACGTTATTGATTTCAGGATAAATTAACTTATAAATCTTTAAAATGTATTCTTGAACTTGTTTTATTGTATTATTATGTCATTCTCATCATCCTCATGCTTATTGTGAGACCCCAAATTTTATGAATAAAGATTTAAATTTCTCGAAATATTTTTTAATATTATGGTGTGGATTTGGTATAATGTTATAGTTGTGGGTAATATTTATAAATTTTGCAAAGTACGCAGGTTGTTATATAATATTCGATTGGTCGGGGAATATTCATTTTAACAGAGAATATCCGTACGACGGCATAATCATTGATGGACCCCACAACGGAAGTATTATCGTAGTAAGAAAACGACATAATTATCTTTTATAAAAATAACGGCGAAAATGTTACCGTTAAAACTGTTGAACTACTCGGTAGTCAAAGTACAGTAATACGCGTGGTTGCATAGTAGCACACGGTATTGATTATTGATGCTTACGTAAGAAGTCACTCAGTTTTGTTCAATTATTGCTACAGTAATTGCTACATCATATCTCTCATATTATTGATTCAATTATTATCACAGTAGCATCTGTATAATATGTTATGTTATTAAATCAATAATTGAGATGACAAAGTTATTCATATTATTATTTGCAATATTAACGATGTCTAGAAGTTCTGCCAAGGAGAGGTTTGGTCACCTAATTGCGCGCCAATAAGGAGAAATCCTTATTGGAAAGCCCCCTCTTTCCTGGGAACGACCTGGTCGATTAATATTGTGAATTATAATAAAGGTGATAAGTTTTATTTTATTATTATTATAAATGTAATAAAACAGAAATTTTTTTATATAAAACAGAATACTTTTATAAAGTTATTTGTTTTATTAGACTATAAATAGAATATATGATATTCTATTATGCATAGTATTTGCATAGTGCCTGCATAGTATTTGTATAGTAAAATCTTTTATATAAAACAGAATACTTTTATAAAGTTATTTGTTTTATTAGACTATAAATAGAATATATAATATTCTATTATTCATAGTGTTTGTATAGTGCATGCATAGTATTTACATAGTAAAATCTTTTTATATAAAACAGAATACTTTTATAAAATTATTCGTTTTATTAGATTATAAATAGAATATATTATATTTTATTTAAAAGATTTTGTTTTATTAGAATATTTTATTAATACTGCATAGTAAATCAATATGGACCGTCCGTTTAAAAGTAAATCAGTCTGGACCGTTCTTGAATTAGTTACTATTCAGTCCATTCTCCTATAAATAGAAGCTCATTCCTTCATTATTTCTTACGAATTCACTGAAACTCTAGAGAGAGAAACTATAGAGAGAAAGAAGAAAAGTATTCTGCTACTTCACTACTCCTGTATCTAGTTTTTTCTAAGGTAAGGGGTATTATTTCTTTCGTATTCATGAAGAAAACTTCTGTTATTCCATTCTTTATTATTATGTTGGAATAACCTGTATACGTGGACTACCGCATACATGGTGAAATTCTTCTATTATTCCATTCCTTATTATTCTGTTGGAATAACCTGTATATGCGAAGTACCGCATACATGGTGAAATTCTTCTGTTATTTCATTCCTTATTATTCTAATGAAATAACCTGTATATGCGAAGTACCGCATACATGGTGAAATTCTTCTGTTATTCCATTCTTTATTATTCTGTTGGAATATCCTGTTTGTGCCTATTACGCATGACCTGGTTCCATTATTTATTATTCTGTTAGAATAAACTGTCTGTGCGGTCTATCGCATGTATGGTGAATTCTGTTGTTATTCCATTCTTTATTATTCTGTTGGAATATCCTGTCTGTGCGGTTTACGCATGACCTGGTTCCGTTCTTTATTATTCTATTGGAACATCCTGTCTGTGCGGTTTACGCATGACCTGGTTTCGTTCTTTATTATTCTGTTGGAACATCCTGTCTGTGCAGTTTGTGCATGACCTGGTTCCATTCTTTATTATTCTGTTGGAATAACCTGTCTGTGCGGTCTATCGGATGCATGGTAATTTCTTCTGTTATTTCATTCTTTATTATTCTGTTGGAATAACCTGTTTATGTGGATTATCACATGCATGGTGAATGATCCTTTGTATTTATTCCTTATTAAATTGTGGAAATGATCTGTCTAAGTGGATTACCGCATGGCGGACGAAAATTCATTTGCAGTTTCATATATTCTCTTATACTCAGTTGATTAAAGCTTTTACTTCTATACTCCATGAAATTAATGGAATATCATTGATATTTGCGCTTCATCCAGTATCTTTTCATGGAAATATTCTTCTGAGCATTCTTGAATTTAACTCCACAAAGAAGTATCATGTTGACAATTTGGACGTTATTGGTTCCTGGATAAATTAATTCTTAAACTTATTTTATCGAATTCTTATATCATTGTCATCATCCTCATGTTTATATTATGTTGAAAGTCATCTGTGGCCTGTAGTGCATAGATGGACTTGGTATGATTATGACCAGGGATTAATAAGTATAATCATGACCATAATATTATAAATGATGTGGTAAAAGTCCTCATTGGCCCGTAGTGCATTGATGGACAGTTGTTGGCATGATCATGTCCATTGATGAATACAAGAATATCCTTGGCCCATAGTGCATGGATAATTTGTGGTTGTGATACTAATGAATATCCTTGGCCGTAGTGCTGGGATGATGTGGATTATTTATTAAGCTGAGTCCCAGCGATAAAAGTGATGAAAAACCTTTTAAATTATAAAAGATAGTAGATTTTATTCTCTACTTGACTCTTTTAATGGATTGCTTATTCCGCTGCAGTTAAACTTGATGTTTGTTATATTGTATCAGTTTAACACTGTTGAAGACTAACGATAATTTATTCTGCATTATCTTAGTCATAATATTTCTTACTGGGCTAGTTGAGCTCACCCTTTTACTTTCATTGTTCTCTTCAGGAAATGAGAACGTACCGGGGACTAGTCAGGGAACGGAGTGACGATTCAGATGATAGCATTAGTAGTCCTCACTATTCTATGAAATAGTGTGAAAATAAATGTATTGAGGACTTATTTTGAGTTTGAATACTGTTTAGAAGACAATGTTGTATTAAAACTCACAGCTTATGTTTTGTCGTATTTTACACGACAGTTGTATAATTAAGTTTTTATTTGTATTTTGTACCATGTATTTGATGACTCAGAATAGGTGATGTATACCTATTTTGGGGGCATCACAGTTGCTATCAAAGCTTAGGGATATGATCCCTGGCTGAGATGTGAGACAAGAACTCGGAGGGGAGAGACGGAAAATTCTTTCACTAGTATGAACTACCTAAGTTTATTTGGTATTTAATTGGTCGGTCAGAGTATAGGGATAATATGTGATATGTTATTTAACCCTTGTTTTGTGACAGTGTTTGCAACTCGCATCTGAAAATGTTAACAATGGAGTGAATGAGACCATTGAGACACCTTTAATCACCAACCAGGTTAATGTAATGTCAGACGAAGAAGAAATTAGAAATATCTACGTGGTGAGTGAAGAACTAATAGTTGCACCCAAGCTAGTCGCAGAGGTAGCAGCTGAGAGTGAGGAAGAAGAGGAACCTGAGGAGAATTTATTAGAAGAATTTTATGATCAAAATTTAGAATTACAAAATTGTATTCATGAGTTAGAAGAACAGGCTGAAGAACGGCAGGCGGTCGTGGAGCAAAAGGATGCAACAATTCAAGCTTGTGTTACC
The DNA here is from genome assembly GCA_016801055.1 of Panax notoginseng. Classification (NCBI taxonomy): domain Eukaryota; kingdom Viridiplantae; phylum Streptophyta; class Magnoliopsida; order Apiales; family Araliaceae; genus Panax; species Panax notoginseng. The sequence continues at coordinate 42,999,908 of CM029012.1, forward strand.
TGATATGTGATGCTTGAACAGAAACATTCTTTGGAAGAGTATAAGATGATAAAGCTGAAATCTGAGCTGAAAGAAGAAACAACTGAACGAGTGAGAATGAGTGATGCATGGGTAAAAGCCGCACGACGCGTTGATATTGTGGAAAGAGATGTCCGATCTAAGAAGGCTAAAATAGATGATATGTATTTATCTTTTTGGACAGCAATTGAGAGAACCCAACATCGAGTTTTGAATTACCCTGTACAGAGCGGTCAATCTCAATTCGATATGGATCAGAGAGTAATGATTCAAATCATGGATCAAGAATACAACGAAGCAATTGAGGGTGGAATGTACTCCATAGCGAAGTTAAGTCCAGTTGAGACAGTGGCACCAAAGGCGGATACAGACAAAACAAAGTTGGTGGTTTCAGGAAGAGCGTTTTTCGTGACTTCTCAAAAAGCGAGTGACCCGAACGAAGTTAGCACGGGTTAGTTAATTATAAATTCTTGCGAAGTCTATACCTTATTAGATACCGGTTCTACCCATTCTTTTATTTCACTTCCTTGCGCTCAACGTTTAAATTTAACTCAGGAGAAGTTAAACTTTGACTTATTGGTTAAAACTTCGTTAGCAGAAGCCTTCGTTACCTCCACTGTTTATAAATCTTGTTGATTCAAATCGGCACTTTCACGCTACCTGTCGATCTTATATCTTTGAAAATACTTACCTTTGATGTGATTTTAGAAATCGATTGGTTAACTACTCATCAAGCTTTTCGTGAGGTGGTTAGCTTTCATATTCCTAACCAACCTGTTATGCGAATTCAAGCAACCAAACCACTAAAGTCAATCATTGTCATATCAAGCCATAAGTAAAAAGCCCCGATCCTTTCGTTGTTGACTTCCTTGTGTGGAATGCACAGAAGCCAGACTTTCCGTAAGGGATGTTGTGAATAACGATGGCAAGTTGATAGGTATCAATGTAACGTACTATCCAAGTCTTGGATGAGAGTCACAGTTTTGAATGATATTTCTATTGTTAATAAATTTCCTAACGTATTCTTGAAGACTTCTCAACCTACCCCTAGAGCGTGAAATCAAATTTTGTATTGACCCCAGTACAAAACTCATTTCTAAAACCCTTAAATATTTCTTCAACAAAAATGAACGTATAATGCGCCAAAGACGTTGGCTCGAGCTGTTAAAGATTACGATCGTACCATTCAATACCATCGTGGGAAAGAGAACGTGGTAGCTGACGCGTTGAGTAGAAGATCGTATGCGTTTACGAGTGCGATGTTGTTAACACAAAAACCCATTTTTTCTGACTTACAAAGGATGGAGATAGAGTTAAAGACTCCATGGACCCATGTGATGATGGCGAATATACGAGTAGAATTGACTTTAATCGATAAAGTTAAAGCCGCTCAAGCTACATACTCAGAGCTGATGAATGTGAAGAAGAAGGTTCAAGAGAGCGTTATTCTAGAAACAAGAATCGACGAAGAGAGGAAATCTCAACCCTCGATTTAATTGGCCCATTTGAAATCCTTGATCGAGTAAGAACTGTGGCCTATAGACTCGTTTTACCGCCAAGTTTGTCGTGTGTTCATAACATTCTTTTTCACGTATCGATGTTACGTAAATATGTGGACGACCCGAACCACATTATTGAATTGGAATTGGACGAGATAGCAGAAGATTTAACGTATGAGGAGATACGTGTTAAAATCTTTGATAAGAAGGATTATATTCGACACTCAAAGGTTATACCTCAAGAGTTAGAATCTGAAATGAAGTCAAGGTATCCTCACCTATTCGGCATACCAGGTACGTACGTAAATTTCGAGGGCAAAAATTCATAAAGAGGGGAGATTGTGAGACCCTAAATTTTATGAATAAAGATTTAAATTTCTCAAAATATTTTTTAATATTATGGTGTGGATTTGATATAATGTTATAGTTGTGGGTAATATTTATAAATTTTGCAAAGTACGCAAGTTGTTATATAATATTCGATTGGTCGGGGAATATTCATTTTAACAGAGAATATCCGTACGACGGCATAATCATTGATGGACCCCACAACGGAAGTATTATCGTAGTAAGAAAACGACATAATTATCTTTTATAAAAATAACGGCGAAAATGTTACCGTTAAAACTGTTGAACTACTCGGTAGTCAAAGTACAGTAATACGCGTGGTTGCATAGTAGCACACGATATTGATTATTGATGCTTACATAAGACGTCACTCAGTTTTGTTCAATTATTGCTACTGTAATTGCTGCATCATATCTCTCATAATATTAATTTAATTATTGTCATAGTAGCATCTGTATAATATATTATGTTATTAAATCAATAATTGAGACGACAAAGTTATTCATATTATTATTTGTAATATTAACGATGTCTAGAAGTTCTGCCAATTAGAGGTTTGGTCACCTGATTGCGCGCCAATAGGGAGAAATCCTTATTGGAAAGCCCCCTCTTTCTTGCGAACGACCTGGTCGATTAATATTGTGAATTATAATAAAGGTGATAAGTTTTGTTTTATTATTATTATAAATATAATAAAACAGAAAACTTTTTATATAAAACAGAATACTTTTATAAAGTTATTTATTTTATTAGACTATAAATAGAATATATGATATTCTATTATGTATAGTGTTTGCATAGTTTCTGCATAGTATTTGCATAGTAAAATCTTTTTATATAAAACAGAATACTTTTATAAAGTTATTTGTTTTATTATACTATAAATAGAATATATAATATTCTATTATGCATAGTATTTGTATAGTGCCTGCATAGTATTTGCATAGTAAAATCTTTTTATATAAAACAGAATACTTTTATAAAGTTATTCGTTTTATTAGATTATAAATAGAATATATTATATTTTATTTAAAAGATTTTGTTTTATTAGAATATTTTATTAATACTACATAGTAAATCAATATGGACCATCCGTTTAAAAGTAAATCAATCTGGACCGTTCATGAATTAGTTACTATTCAGTCCATTCTCCTATAAATAGAAGCTCATTTCTTCATTATTTATTACGAATTCACTGAAACTCTAGAGAGAGAAACTATAAAGAGAAAGAAAAAAAGTATTCTGCTACTTCACTACTCCTGTATCTAGTTTTTTCTAAGGTAAGGGGTATTATTTCTTTCGTATTCATGAAAAGAACTTCTGTTATTTCATTCTTTATTATTATGTTGGAATAACCTGTATACGTGGACTACCCTATACTTGGTGAAATTCTTCTGTTATTTCATTCCTTATTATTATGTTGGAATAACCTATATATGCGAAGTACCGCATTCATGGTGAAATTCTTCTATTATTCCATTTTTTATTATTATGTTGGAATAACCTGTATATGCGAAGTACCGCATACATGGTAAAATTCTTCTGTTATTCCATTCCTTATTATTCTGTTGGAATAACCTGTATATTCGAAGTACCGCATACATGGTGAAATTCTTCTGTTATTCCATTCTTTATTATTCTGTTAGAATATCCTGTCTGTGCATATTACACATGACCTGGTTCCATTATTTATTATTTTGTTGAAATAACCTGTCTGTGCGGTCTATCGCATGCATGGTGAATTCTGTTGTTATTCCATTCTTTATTATTCTGTTGGAATATCCTGTCTGTGCGGTTTTCGCATAACCTGGTTCTGTTCTTTATTATTCTATTGGAACATCCTGTCTGTGCGGTTTACGCATGACCTGGTTTCGTTCTTTATTATTTTGTTGGAACATCCTGTCTGTGCGGTTTACATATGACCTGGTTCCGTTCTTTATTATTCTATTGGAACATCTTGTCTGTGCGGTTTACGCATGCATGGTGATTTCTTCTGTTATTCCATTCCTGTTGGAATAACCTGTCTATGTGGATTATCACATGCATGGTGAATGATCCTTTGTATTTATTCCTTATTAAATTGTGAAAATGATCTGTCTAAGTAGATTACCGCATAGCGGACGAAAATCCATTTGCAGTTTCATATATTCTCTTATACCCAGTTGATTAAAGCTTTGACTTCTATACTCCATGAAATTAGTGAAATATCCTTGATATTTGCGCTTCATCCAGTATCTTTTCATGGAAATATTCTTCTGAGCATTCTTGAATTTTACTCCACAAAGAAGTATCATGTTGACAATTTGGACGTTATTGGTTCCTGGATAAATTAATTCTTGAACTTATTTTATCGAATTCTTATATCATTGTCATCATCCTCATGTTTATATTATGTTGAAAGTCATCTGTGGCCTGTAGTGCATAGATGGACTTGGTATGATTATGACCAGGGATTAATCAGTATAATCATGACCATAATATTATAAATGATGTGGTAAAAGTCCTCATTGGCCCGTAGTGCATTGATGGACAGTTGTTGGCATGATCATGACCATTGATGAATACACGAATATCCTTGGCCCATAGTGCATGGATAATTTGTGGTTGTGATACTAATGAATATCCTTGGCCGTAGTGCAGAGATGATGTGGATTATTTATTAAGCTGAGTCCCAGCGATAAAAGTGATGAAAAACCTTTTAAATTATAAAAGATAGTAGATTTTATTCTCTACTTGACTCTTTTAATGGATTGCTTGTTCCGCTGCAGTTAAACTTGATGTTTGTTATATTGTATCAGTTTAACACTATTGAAGGCTAACGATAATTTATTCTGCATTATCTTAGTCATAATATTTCTTACTAGGCTACTTGAGCTCACCCTTTTGCTTTCATTGTTCTCTTCAGGAAATGAGAACGTACCGGGGACTAGTCGGGGAACAGAGTGACAATTCAGATGATAGCATTAGTAGTCCTCACTATTCTATGAAATAGTGTAAAAATAAATGTATTGAGGACTTATTTTGAGTTTGAATACTGTTTAGAAGACAATGTTGTATTAAAACTCACAGCTTATGTTTTGTCGTATTTTACACGACAATTGTATAATTAAGTTTTTATTTATATTTTGTACCATGTATTTGACGACTCAGAATAGGTGATGTATACCTATTTTGGGGGCGTCACACTTATATTGTGATGAAAGTCATCTTTGGCTTACATGGATAGATGGACATGGTATGATTATGACCAGGGATCATTCGGTATAATCATGACCTATAATGTTATAAATGATGTGGTAAAAGTCCTCAGTGGCCTGCAGTGCATTGATGGACAGTTTTGGTATGATTATGACCAAGGATTATTCGGTATAGTCATGACCATTGATAATTTAATGAATATCCTTGGCCCATAGTGCAGGGATGATTCGATGATGTGGTTTATTTATTAAGTTGAGTCTCAACGATAAAAATTGATAAAAATATTTTAAATCATAGAAGATAGTAGATATCATGCTCTACTTGACTCTTCTAATGGATTGCTTTTTCCGCTGCAGTTAAACTTGTTGTCTATTATATTCTATCAGTTTAAGATTGTTGAAGGCTAATGATAATTTATTCTTCATTATCTTAGTCATAATATTTCTTATTGAGCTAGTTAAACTCACCCTTTCTTTCACTGTTCTCTTCAGGAAATGAGAACGTAGCCGGGACTAGTTGGGGAACGGAGTGACGGTCCAGATGATAGCATTAGTAGTTCTCACTATTTTGTTAAATAGTGTGACAATAAATGTATTGAGGACTTATTTTGAGTTTGAATACTGTCTAAATGACAATATTTGTATTAAAACTCACAGCTCATGTTTTGTCATATTTTACACGACTGTTGTATAATTAAGTTGTATTTAAATTTTATACCATGTATTTGACGACTCAAGATGGGTGATGTATACCTATTTTGGGGGCGTCACAACCACACAACATACATTCACATACAACGTGTCTCACCGTTTATGAAAATGATGACATGTGCGAAGCACTAATATCACAGGTAGATATATTGTAGTGCAGTAAAAAGAAATGCATTCGTACTCATTCATCATAAATATAAATGCAACATTCATACACAAGCATATAACAGTTTTGAAAAGCTTGTAATAGCGGCTTAAGTCCTCTTACTGGAGTCCTCAGCAGAGTCGCCACCTATCGACGTTGGGATTTTTATATGTCCCTTTTCGTTTCCTATTTTTTGGTGTTCTCATATTAGGTGAGAATTGTTTGAAAAAATAAGTGAAAAAGGTCCGACATGTATAATGTCGACGATGGACTGTTAAGAGTCGCCAGTTGGTTTTTTAACTGGTTGTACCAACACAACCGAGAAAAGGTTTACACATTGACACAGTGATGTGACACTGCTAAACAGGTCGGTGAAACCGAGATTTATTAGAGTTCGGGGACTTGCTTATGCAGATGGAAGGTGTTAGGCACCCCCCGACATCCGTGTTGCCACGGTGACCGCCACTTTTCAAGAAATTGTTATATGAATATGTGTGTGTGTGGGGGTCAATGTGCTGTTATTTGGAAGTAGCGTTTGCACCTATATACAAAGGGTTTGTATTTGTGTAAAAATTTAGTTTTAAACAAGATATAGCAGTGATGTTTTGTAAAAAGAGATTTTTCAAACCCTATGCTCAATAGTAATTGAGGCCTTTGATACTTCCATTTTATTAAATGTTTGGCTTGATTGCTTTTATTTTCGAGATGCGAAGCATCTTCAAGAAAATAATGTACAAAATAGTGCCGAACTCCTCATGGGCATAAAAACCATCTGAGGAAATCCAACACCGTGAATAAATTTACAAGCTGGTTATAGCTGAAAATGTCCATCACGGGAACCGAATCTAGATTCAGTAGACTAAATCTGTAATCACATGATTCCTAGGCTCACATGATACTGCAGTTTATATGAAAACTGTAAGCAGTTATATATATAAAAGTTGTAGATATATATATACAGACATGATCAACCACCACGAAGCACCTCCATGGGGGATCGAAAATGTAAAAATATAAAAGTGATAAATATATATATATATATATATATATATATATATATATATTGACATGATCAACCGCCACGAAGCACCTCCATGGGGGATCAAAAATGTAAATAAAACTGTAAAAGCGATCAACCGCCACGGAGGAGACTCCAGGCGGGACGAAATGTACAGAAAGCAATAAAAAGGGTCAACCGCCACGAAGTAAACTCCAGGCGGGACAAAATGTAAATATATATATATATAAGCATGTAAACGCACCGGATATAAAATCCAGGCTCATCGAACAAAGTCCAACAACAATTCATATATATAAGTGTATATATATATATATATATATATATATATATATATATATATATATATATATATATATATATACGAAAGCAATTAAACGCTCCAGACGTAAGTCTAGGCTCATCGAACAGAGTTCGACACGTAGTTCATATATATAAGTATATATATACGAAAGCAATTAAACGCTCCAGACATAAGTCTAGGCTCAATCGAGGCATAACTCGATAATGTTAGTCCATATATAAATATATATATATATATATATATATATATATACAAACTGAAATAAAACCACGGACCGAAGTCCGGGCATACACACGCAACATGACTCTCAACGTGAAGAATAGTGTGTGCAAAGATGAAGAGAAAGGCTTTAAAGTGTGTAAGAAGGCTTACAGTTGGCTGTCAAAGAAGACTTCTATAGCTTTAAGTGGATGAACACTCGGCTCCCGCCGGTAAAAAGTAGCTATATATGAGCCTACAAGTGTTTAAAATAAGAAAGCACTCAGTTTAGGGTGTGTACAGAGCTAATTGGACAGGGCTTTTTCGCCTCTTCTCTCCTTAAAATGGCCACCCCAAGCCCTCTATTTATAGAGGGGGGAGCCGCAGGTGTACCTGCGACTAGCCGCAGATGTACCTACGGCTGCCCGGGGTGCCCCAGGCTTCACGAGTCTCGCCGTCTCGAAGTACGTGCACGCATGCAACGTGATGTCCGCACCTATTTTCGGATCGCTGTTGTTGAAAGTTACGCAATGACATGGGATTAGAGGTTGTACGAAGTCAGGAAAATGGGACTATGCCCTTCGATCTTCATGCTTCAAATTCTATCCGGTACCCTGCGTAATAGTCACTCGGGATTGGACTTCTTTGGTTCTTGTGGGACATTGCTGTGTAGAAATGTATGTCTGAAATGTTGAGACGCCGTGATGTGGTGTCAAGGTGGCAAGATGACGACTTTACCCCTCACCGGGGTTATCTTCGGTTTGGGCTGATAAAGCAGACATTGCTTAGGGTTATTTCTGAGATTGGACTGCTGCAAGTGTTGAAGGTCCTCAGTGTCAACTTTAAGGTGTGCCTGTCTTCCCGGTGTCATCTCTAGGTCTTGTACTGAGTGCCTCGGTGTAAGCGCCGACGTTGAAGCTGACTACATACATTTGAAACAAGCATTTCTGGGGTTATCTCTGGAACTGCAACTGCCTTCCTTGGGGGTTATCTCCAAGGTTGGAATCTGACACTCCCAGTATTGGGACTGAGACTGAATATCTCGGGGTTATCTCCGGGATGAATCTGCCTTCTCCGGTGGAATTTTCGGTATTGGAATTACAGTCCTCGGGGTTATCTCTGAGGTTGGAACTGATGCTCCCGGTGTGTGTTCTGGGGTTGAGACTGAGCTTCCGGTAGTATCCGGACTGGATGTGAGCTATCTTCTAGGGTTATGTCTGAAAGACGAATCTGCCCTCCTGCAATGTCAGTAACAGGTGTGCATAAAATTTTGAGTGTCTATATAACTCCTTCATTTTTACTGGTGCCATACGATAAGGTGCCCTTGAAACTGGTGCCGCTCCTGGCACAATATCAATTACGAATTTGATCTCCCTATCCGGTGCAAGACCTGGTAATTCGCTTGGAAATACATTCACGAAATCTTTTAGGTATTTGTTCCATTGTTGCTCCCACTCTCTGGGTATCAACAACATGACATAAATAACCTACACATCCCTTCTTCAATAATTTCCTAGTTTGTGTCATGGTAAGACAACACGAACGTCCCGGTGACTTGCTACCGTAAAACACTACCTTAGGTTGCTTCAAGTTCGAAGGTTTATACATTTCTTTTGACAATCTATAATTGCACCATAGTTAAACAACCAATCCATTCTGAGAATTACATCGAATTCTCCCAACTTTATAGGTATTAGATCTACCGAATATTTATAACCTCGTATTTCTACACAACAACGCCTATGAATATTGTAACGCCCCCAAAATAGGTCCAATCCACACAACCTATTCTGAGACGCCACGAAATACACTCAATGCAATTTCAAAATACAAACTTCATTATTACAATTGTCGTGCAAAATACGACAACACATATACTGTGAGTTTAATATAAATAGATACCAAATGTGACTCTCATCCCTTTACCTGGATAGCACATCACATTGATACGTTACAAAGGTACCTTACATAAAGGTACAGTCAATAACTATTTTAGAAATTAAAATCTTTGAAAAATGCTCAAGAAAACCTTCGTACATGGGAGGCCATGCATCTAAGTTATAATAGATATCATATGACTCGAGAATTATCCTTGGTTGACCCAATAGACCCCAAAGAAAAATGAGAAGATTACTATCATGTGTTTTCCAATGGTGAGTCTTCTCTTGCCATATAAATATCTCCATTGTCTTCAATTGAGAATTATATTTCAACCAAACTCCAAGATTATATAGGTAGTACTCATAGATATAATCAGCAAGTGGATATACACAACCCTATCTTATGATAACACGAATTCGTAGGTCATTAGATGTGACAACCCCAAAACAGGTCCATTCCATCCAACCTATTCTGAGTTGCCAAATACATGGTACAGAAAATAACTACAACTTTATTACAACAATTGTCGTGCAAAATACAATAACACATATGCTGTGAGTTTGGATACAAATATATACCAAATGTGACACATGTCCCAACCGTGGACAACACCTCACAATGACACCTTACATAAAGGTATAGTCAAAAACTGTTTTAGAAATTAAAATCTTTGGGAAGTGCTCAAGGAAACCTGCGTACATGGGAGGCCATGCGTCTAGGTTATGATAGATATCATATGGCCACAGAATTATCCTTGGATGACCCAATAGACCCCAAAGAAAAACAAGAAGATTACTATCATATTCTTCCCAATGGTGAGTCTTCTCTTGAATTATCATTATCTCCACTGTCTCTAATTGAGAATTGTACTCCAAACAAACCCCAAGATTATATAGGTAGTGTTCGTAAAGATACTCAGCAAGTGGATGAGCACAACCCTGTCTTATGATGACACGAGGTTGTATGTCATTAGACATCTTGTATGATAGTGACAAAACACCCTTCCAACGTTGGGTTCGCTTCACCCTAGATGATTCATCAAATATAACTCCTAAATGATGACCACCGTTCTATTCCCCTGTTACCCCCGCTCGACCTAGCTACACTCTTATTACCTGAAAGGAATTGTAAAGCAAAGGGGTGAGCACAACTAGCTCAGTAAAGAATATCATGACTAAAGATAAATAAATTATCAATAGTCTTCATCAATAATAAATCAGAGATTTAGAACATATGGTAGATGATAAAAATTTCAACCATAGTTGTAGCGGAACGAGCAATCCATTAGAAGAGTCAAATAGACCATAAAGTCTATTATCTCCTCCATGTTAAAAATCCACCAACAATGTTTTATCCATGTAACATCACTCAACAGTTCCTTTCCACAATCATATGAATAACTCATAATCATAATTGTGACTCTAAATTTTTCTTCGCACCCAGGACGAAGAATATTTTCATCACCTGTCTTTACCTGAAACATCAAAGATCATGATTATACCAAATCACAGTTCCTGTTCATAATCATACTAATAACTTCATCTTTGCACTACGGCCAAAGATATTCATTTGTACCAGTTGGTCATGTTCATCTCAACACCTGTTCATCTTTGCACTACTGGCCAAAGATATTCAACAATATGTCATCTTTGCTCTACAGGCAAAAGATATTCATCAATAATTCATCTTTATACTACAGGCCAAAGATATTCATCAACAGTTCATATTTGCACTACAGGCCAAATATATTCATATCTCAAAGAAATATATAATCATTTCAGAATTTATATAAACAATAATTATAACCATGTTGATCATTTCACCTTTGCACTTAAGCTAAAGATATTCACTTATAAATTCAATGGTCATGATTATACCAGTCACCAATTCAACTTTGCACAACTGGCCAAAGTGAACCCTAGTCATGATCATACCAATAATCTACCAATCTTTACACTCAAGTGAAGAGAATATCATCATTAGGGTTATAAAAATGTTATATATGATAATAAAAATAATATGATCAACATATAGTTTTTATCTCAAGAGTAATATTCATAAATCAACTATAATTTGGTTAGAAAAAGAAACCAATTTTGTCGTAAATAGTACCCGTGAATAGTAACTCGTGAATAGTAACTCATGAATAGTAACCCCGACACAAAAAGGTAGAAATTCCACAATAAAATTCATACCAATATTTCGGTATAATGATATTGAAAGAATAACATTTCTTAAACTTATAAACAATTTATTTTAATTGTTTACACTTTACTAAATAATGCATTTAATCATTCTAAAATGCCAAACTCATAAGATTTCATCACCAATAACCAAAACCCTCATCAAAAATCTGCATATACCTCATATAGGATTCTCAAGTCATAAAATCCTATAGACCATTTTCATGAAAAATACCAAATCAGTTCCAAAAATATTTCTTTTCTGGGATTTAGCATAATATAGTCCCATAGTGAACATATATTTTTCTCATAATTTTTAAAAGTCATTTACTATTTTTCATATGGCCAAAACAGCCGAATATTTAGACATTTATCAAAAATTGTACTTCTTTCCAAAAATTCTGAAATTTACAGAGTATACTTCTATCATATACATGTACTCCCAATAAAAATTTTATCAATTTTAGAGTTAACCATAAGAAATTATAAGCGGTTACTTTTAAAATAGTCTTTTCTCATAAAATTCATAACTCTCAATCTATACATCCAAAAATCACCATTTTTGGACACAATCAAGAAAACTCATCAAAATATCATTTCAAATTTTTCCAAAATTTTTGAAGGTCAGAAAAATTACGAAACTGGAAAATATAACAACCCTTAAAATTCCTTACTATCCCTTACCTCAAAAGTGCAGTATTTCTGACTGGAATGCAAAGCCGAAGGAAACTTGCACTGAATAGCAACTCTCAAAGTATCTAAATACTCACAAAATATGCTTCATAATATAGAGAGAGAAAGAGAGAAAACTTATGAATTTTGGTGTGATTTTCAATTCTAACTTAGCCCTCTATTTATAGGAAAATGTTAGCACGCCGAAGCAGACTTAACCTACAACCTGATGGCTTTACCTGCTACTATTCCCACCCACCATATTTGAATAAAAATCTCAGCACATTTCTTCACCAATCAAGAGTGGGGCCCACCAATTCTAGAATTTTCTACCAAAATGATTAACTCCGAAAATTCAACAATTTTTGAACCAGTCATCTCGTAAAATTCATAACAAATTATAGGTTCATTTTTAATGGTTCAAAATTTGTGGACATATACTCAACTTATATATGTATAACATATCCAAATATTACCACGATCCAACGGTCGGATTAAAAATTATAACCCTCGCAAAATATCTCAAAAACCCTAATTTGATTTTCAATACCTCCGTTCCGACAAAAATATAAATAAAACACCTTAACATTAACTCCTTCATTTTTAACCACAAAAATATATCCCTCATTTATATCCACATAAAATAAATATTTCCTTATCATATGAATCAATAATTAATTATTCACAGATAATATTACAAAATCACATTTATGACAACTAGGCCATTCCCAGGAAAGAGGGGGCTTTCCAATAAGGATTTATCCTTATTGTCGCGCAATTAGGTGACCAAACCTCTCCTTAGACAGAACTTTCTAGACATTGCCAATAATCCTATCTAATAATATTATTTAAATAATATGAATTATTGATCTGATAATAAAAAATAATGTGCAGCAACAATTATTGAAACAACAATAATATAAAATATCAACGCAGCAATTATTGAATCAATAAAATAAAATATTGAACAGTAATTAGTGTAACAATTATTGAGTAGTGTCTTCTTACGTAAGAATCAATAATTTCAAAAATATTGTGCAATACCGTGTGCTACTATGCAATAACGCGTATTACTGTATTTTAACCACCGGGTATTTCAACAGTATTAACGGTAACAACTACGCCGTTATTTGTAAAAACTCAAATTTGTCGTTTTCTTTATCCGACAGTTATTCATTATGGGACCCACAAATAGCTGCGCCGTCGTACGAATATTCCCCGACAGAAAGAATATTCCACGACCAAAAGAATATTCCCCGACAACAATGATTATTTTATAACCACTTGCTTATTTTGAAAAAAAATTCACATTTCACCCATAACTTTAAACTTTTATCAATTTAACCATTTACTGAATTGTAATTATAAAAAAAATTGAATACTTTTATTTCATAAAATTCGGGGTCTTACATTAGACATCATGTATGATAGTGGCAAAACACCCTTCCAAAGTTAGGTTCACCTCACCCTATTCGGTTCACCAAAATCAACGTTAAATGACGTATAAAATACGACACACTTATCTAAAATTCTTATTAAAATTAGTTCCAAACTATTTTAGGGGAAACCTCAACAGCTATAGACCACCGTTCTATTACCCTGTTACCCCCGCTCTGTTAGGTTTGTAATAAAAATGAACGCAATCAAATTGCACAAAATAAGCAGAAACGTGAAAAAATCAGAGTTTAAAATTTTTACAAACCATATACCCGGATCATCCTTTATGCACAATTATTAATTAAACGAAAAGATAAAGAACAAGAATCATACCCTTGAAGATTTGAGCTTCCTCAGGTACAAGTTCACCTCCAAATCCTTTCGGGTTCAACTTGAATCCACCGAGTTTGGTTCCTTCCTTTGATCAACGTTAGCCACCCAAGTGTTCGGCTTCTAGAGGTGATCCACCAAGGAAGAAGAAAGATTCAAGAAGATGAGTGTTTGACAAAATCGTAGTTTTTCTATCTCTCATAGAAAAGGTGTACTCGCCCAACTATTAGAATTATGTATTTACGTGTGTTGTGAAAGTGTCAACCCACCTCACCCATAATAAGACTCCTCTTATTTATAGATGTGAGCAACCCTCCTTAACAATTAAGGAATTGGATTTTATTTTAATTAATTAAACTACTTTAATTAATTAGGCTCCTAATCTTATTAGGATATATGAGAGTACTTTTATTAATTAATTCTAAAACTCCTTTAGGAATTAAATAATAATAATAATAATAATAATAATAATAATAATAATAATAATAATAATAAGACTCCTCTTATTAATTTATATTTAATATTTTCAAAATATTAAATAATAAATTTTAAGCTATTTAATTTATTCTATCACCATAGATTAAATTAAATATGCTTAACTTATTATTACAATTATGTCATTAACTTCTTAAATAATTATTCTTACTTTTATGGTGTGACCCTTTAGGTTCTCCATATTAAACCGGTTGTGAATAAATCAATTAGAACAATTCTAATCTTATTAAAATAAATAAATTAAACTATTAATTTATTTAAATAAATAATATTTATTCTACAATAGGGATAAACCTCCCTAGCGATTAACGACTTTCCAGATCATATAGATTTTAACATTAATCATAAAAGAACCTTTGAGTAAATTGTTATCATACAATTCAATCCTTCCACCATACAATGACCCAATTAAATATAAGACATGAAATTACTGTTAAGTCTTATTTTATTTAATTATATGTATTTCGACTCTTAAATGCACAACTCCAAATAATGCAAATTAAAAACTCCTTTCTAATTTCATTCTGCCTTGGCCAAGGACTACTGGGTTATCATTTATCGAATCACATAGGATATTTCTCTTCTTTTACTAGAAGCGGTAGATTCTTTATTGATCATACATTATCTCCATGTATGATTTATTATACCCAAGCATACCCTTTGATATACCCCAAGGGTCTTAAAGAATAAGTCAAAGTATAATTCATCATACACAAGATACTATGATGATCTCAAGTCTAAGGATCACTTGTATTACTATCACTACAGGAATTTCTATTGGCAGACAAGTAAAACTCCATTAGGTATTCCTTAGCGAGTCTCGTTCAGTGAAATTATTTTTTAATAAATACATACATACTTGCTTTAATGTCTCCACACAAATGATCATGAGATCAATCATCCTCATCCAATGAGCAATCAATGTATGTACCAATCTATCCGAATTCACTAATCCCCAATTTAGTAATCCAATGATTGATAACTATTTTAGTTTTAAGCTTTCTAAGAATTTAGATCTCATTAGAATGATCATCATCATTATTTTAAAAGCATTGCTTAAAACTATGGGTTTATCACATATTATAAAATAACATCATGTAGATAATTAAAAGTCTTTAATAAATTAATACTTTTTATTAATAAATGAATAAGATTGTTACAAAGTATATGATTTATCATCAAACATGATTGGCTTGTGTGCATACTACTTTCAATCTCCCACTTGCACTAAAGTCAATCGTCATGGTATCTCATACCCTTCTTCTCTAAGTGGCGATTATCCTGCTGTTGGATAAGCTTTAGTTAATGGATATGTAATGTTGTTCTTGAGAGTTCACTATCTCTATAGTGATTTTCCATCTTTCAATGATTCCTATAATCAAATGAAAGTGTCACACCACATGTTTAGATCCAAGATGAGACTTAGGAACTATTCCTAGTTCTGTAATGAACTTTTCATCCAAACAATCAACTTGCAGCTTCATTTATAGGTATATACTTTGTCTTTATCACTAAACCAGTAACTCTTTGCTGTTTGAAACCTTTCCAATTCACTGCACCACTGTTCAAGGTAACCCTTTACCTTAAAGTGGATTTTCTGTCGTCTTGATATGTCTGAAAAACATGAGTCTGTTAAGCCCTCTAGTTTTAATCCAGACCCACCATAAATTTTAATTGCATCCTTAATGTCGATTAAGTACTTTAAGATATTTTTTTACTGTCTTATAGTGATCTTCTCCAGAATATGACCGATCATCATTAGGTCTCGTATATTTCATTATATACATAATTGTCACTCATGCAATCTCTCTTTTCAGAAGTCTATGGGGACTATTCGGAGAGATACACTCTATGGCTCATCAACATGAGACATCTCTTGGAGTTTGCCATGCTAAACGACTTTAGCATCAAATGAATATACGTTCCTTGGGTTAAGTCGAGCATTCTTTTAAATCTATCTATATAGATTTGTATCCCCAATTACGTTACTCTTCCCAAATCATTCATGGAGGAACGTTTCGACAACTTTATCTTTATTGATTCTAGCATTGGCATGTCATTCCTTATCCTTAGTATATCAATATATAATATTAGGAATGTCACGACGCTCCCACTGACCCTTTTGTACAGACTAGGTTCATTTTTATTTTTGATAAGATCAAACTCTTTTGATTGTCGCATCAAAACGAATGTTCCATATTTGAGAATCTTGCTTCAATCCATTTCTCTGAGTGTCTACAACTCTTACCTCATCGTATGTAACTGGATCATCATCTTCTATGATGTGTACCTTATCATCATCATTTATGATGAATCCATACCTCCTAGTTATCTTCGGTACTATTTCAGATTTACGATTCGGTTGTGGTACAATAGGTCTTATCTACAGGTTCCTCTTATTTGACTTATAGTGTTTTATGGTTCTTGAACTCTTCAAGATCTATTATCCTCCCACTAGTCCCTTCAATGATAAACACCTTTATCTTAGAAGGTAGCGTGTTTTGCAACAAACACATTTTGCTAAGTAGGATTATAGAACATATACCCTAAACTTACTTTAGGATATCCCACAAATCTGTACTTATCAAATCTTGTCCCAAGCTTATCCTTTGAAACCTTTTCACATAAGTTGGACAACCCCTTATCTTAACATACTTAAAATTAGGAATCCTTCATGTCCATAACTTTTATAGAGTTTTATGGCCAGATTTTGAGGTTACCTTTTCGTAGATATGCAGCCATTTCTAGGACATTATCCCAGAAGGATACTGGAATGTTGATAAAATCATTATGAACCGTACCATGTCTAACAAGGTACGATTTTTTCTTTCAAATACATCAATCAATTATTGCATATCAGGAGGCATCCATTACGAGAAAACCATTTGAGATGATCTAGAAACTTATTGCACAAGTATTCCTTCCTTGATCTGATCAAAGAATCCTAATACTTTACCAATTTATTTCACTTCTGAATTCTTTGAACCTTTCAAATAATTCACACTTGTATTTCAGTAAATACACACATTCAACTCTTTGAATGATCATCTCATTTTCTTAAACTAATTTGTTCAATATGCAAAATTATTTTCACGTAAGTCAAGTATACAAAATTCATTAAGTAATATTCCAGTTCTATACAAAACATTATTATTATAAATAGAACAACAATTGTTCTTAAATATAATACCAAAGATTTCATTGACCAACAACAAAATAGAAATAATATTTCTAACAAGTATTGGAATACAATAACAACTTATTGACTTAATAGATTTGCCCATAAGCATTACTAAACTATAAGTTCATATGGCTAATGCAGCAACCTTTGCTTCATTTCCTACACATAGGACTACTTATCTTTGTTTAGCTTTTTACTTCCGCTTGGTCCCTTCATAAATGTATATTTATGATAACCAAAGTCGGTATCCAATACCCAAGTAAAACATTAACTTAAAGAAAAAATTATTTTAAATCATGAACAAAATTGTATTTGTAACTGAAACTTCACTAAGCTTCTTCTGGTTATCATCTGCAAGATGCTTCTTGCAGTTTCTTTTCGGTGTCCAGGCTTATTGAAGTGGAAGCAAACTCATTTGCTATCCGTATCAGTTTTGTTCTTATTATCCTTTATTTTTGCCTTTTCTATTTACCTTCTTAGAATCGTTCTTCTTTTAGAAGATCCTTTGACCCCTACCAGTAAGACTTGGTCTTTCTTGGTTGGAAAGTGACTCTTAACATTTTTCAACATGTTAAGCAAATCAGCGAAGCTGATATCTAGCTTGTTCATATGAAAAATTCATAATAATTGTGAAAGGAGTCCGGGAGTGAATGCAAAATCAAATTTTGGCTCAATTCTCCATCCATAACAAAACCTTGTTGTCCTAATTGTTCAATCAAATTGATTATGTTAAGGACTTTTGTCTGTATTGTAGTGTCATCGGTTATTCTAGATCGGAAGAGCTCCTTAGATATTTAATATCTGATATCTATCAGTTTTACTTTCCTCACCGTCAACTACTGGACGTATAGGAGTATAGTAGGAGCATTCATAGTTTCATGCTGACGCTGAAGCTCGTTACTCGTGGATGCGAGCATGATGCATTGAGCCAACTGTGCATCATCTTGCCACTTTCTAAAAGTAGCAATCTCTTCCTCAGAGGCATTGTCTGCAACCATTGCAGGGATAAGCATATTAAAGGCATAAGATAGCTTTTCAGCCATGAGAATTATTCTCAATTTTCTTAACCAATCCGTTAAATTCGGTCCGGTTAATTTAGCATCTAATATGCTACGCAGTGATAGTAATTTAGACATTATAAAATTCGGTAAATGAATTTGTTCTTAACAACATTTTAGCATACATTCTTTTATTAATTACCAAAATAATTTAGGTCTTGTTTTAAATTGGTATCTCCCACTATTTTTATCAAACTATATTACCCTTACTTATATAGTTCCGCAAAATCTAATTAAAGATTTTCTAGTGAGAATAAGGATCACATTTCAAATGTATATAGCCTTGTGTGTGCACAACAAACTATATATAAATAAATAGGTAGACAACTCTTGTCAATTATATCAACTATGTAACTCATTGTATTTTGCCTCTTAAATCATAATAGTCAAGTGTATGCACATCCGAACTAAAATAATTTAAGTTAAGTCAGACCCAGCATTTCCATATAAGTGAAGAGAAAATTACAGCCCTTGTGTGTGCACAACAAAGCAGAAATGTTCAATTCTTTTATAAACATCATATGCAATAAAAACAAAATCTTAAATATTTAATACGTGCCTTGTGTGTGCACAACAAACTTATATTAAATATTCAATACTCTATTGTTTCTATCATGCTAGAAGGCGACGTTCGATATTCTAAATATCTTTGAATGTTACAACTTAATATAAAATATTTAAGGGGTTTGTTATTAATTTGTCTCATCTTGTTTAGCACGTATGCACATATATATATAAAATACGTGTCATATTAATTAGCATGCGAAGCATGTTTGCATAATATATATATATATATATATATATATATATATATATATA
This sequence comes from Panax notoginseng, assembly GCA_016801055.1. Lineage (NCBI taxonomy): Eukaryota > Viridiplantae > Streptophyta > Magnoliopsida > Apiales > Araliaceae > Panax > Panax notoginseng. The sequence goes on from CM029012.1 coordinate 43,019,402, forward strand.
TATAATACTAGCATGCATATATAGAATACTATATTCTACCCGGATTGATTATGGACTTTTATTCTAGTTGGTTCACTAAAGCCACCAAGTGAACCAAAAGGTCAAACTGTAGAGGTGCAAGAATTAATATTTAAATATAACTATTACATTTAAACTCGGGTTCTATTACAAACGGGTCTTCAAGCGCTCCATGTTCCTTGATCTCCAATTCTTCAAAATTAATTCTAACTATTCCTATTACAAAACTATTTAAAATAAATAGAAACCTTGATCAGTAATCAAGGGGAAGTATATAGGAGGGAGTTAGAATTTACATTAAGAAAAAATTAGAGAAGACGAGGTACGCAGACCCCAGTTAATAAAACTCATACATTCATGCATCCAACTAAAATAAAATCCAATCACATTGGTCAATAGTCCATAATCAATCCCATTTATTATATACACATCACCATATGCATCAATAAATAACATTCATCTCATGAATAATAAACATTCAATATATATATTGATATCATTTAATGGGCAAATTTAGTTAGTATAAAATCTAATTTTGAATCAAAATAAACTCCTTTATTTTAATCTAAATTTAAATCAAAATAAACCTCTTTGATTTTAATTTATCTAATTTTGAATAAAATAAATTATTTTATTTTAATCAAAATCTTTAATCAAAATAAACTCCTTTATTTTAATTAATTATGGAATCCAATTCTAAGTAAAAAAAAAACTCCTTTATTATGGGAAACGCGGATTCTCTTTCCTATTCACAAATAAACTCCTTTATTTTGAATAATATGAAATCTTATTTCATATCTAAATAAACTCCTTCATTTAAGGAAATACGGATTCTCTTTCCTATTCACAAATAAACTCCTTTATTTTGAATAATATTAAATCTTATTTCATATCTAAATAAACTCTTTTATTTAAGGAAACATGAAATCCAATTTCAACTCCAATTAGTTATCATAGAATCCAATTCCAACTCTAATTAGTTAGCATGAAATTTAATTTTAAAATTAAAATAAACCTTTTATTTTAATTATAAAATAATTAAGAATAATATATATATTATCAATATTATATATATATATATATATATATATATATATATATATATATCCGTATATATATAACATGGAACCCACTTACTGATTTAATGTTTGGTGGGTAAATATATATATAATATGAATAGTTATATAAATATATCCGGTAAAGTATTACACATATATATAAAATATCTTATATGATAACAGTTCCGTGATTCACGCCTGAACCATTAATCCTCCGTGAAGCATTACTACATTAGGATACATATATAACTATTATATATATATATATATATATATATATATATATATATATATATATTTATATATAGCATTACTACATTAGGATACTTATATAACTATATATATATATATTCGTATAACAAGTAAAGCAACAATATCAGGAACATTCCACGTGAAAAATTGCGGACTGCTTCACGACTTTTTTTTTCTTTTTTAATAAATTTTATTCAACAAAATTATACCTAATTAAATTATTCTAAACACATATCAATATACATATTAAATCAAAACAATTAATAATTCACATAAAGGTTTGGCACTGATGCCACTGTTAGGTTTGTAATAAAAATGAACGCAATTAAATTACACAAAATAAGCAGAAACATGAAAAAATTAGAGTTTAAAATTTTTACAAGCCATATACCGGATCATCCTTTATGCACAATTATTAATTAAACGAAAAGATAAAGAACAAGAATCATACCATTTAAGATTCGAGTTTCCTCAAGTACAAGTTCACCTCCAAATCCTTTCGGGTTCAACTTGAATCCACCAGGTTTGGTTCCTTCCTTTGATCAACGTTAACCACCCAAGTGTTTGGTCTCTAGAGGTGATCCACCAAGGAAGAAGAAAGATTTAAGAAGATAGGTGTTTGGTAAAACCCTAGTTTTTCTATCTCTCATAGAAAAGGTGTACTCTGCCAACTATTAGAATTATGTATTCACGTGTGTTGTGAAAGAGTCAACCCACCTCACCCATAAGAGTCAACCCACCTCACCCATAATAAGACTCCTCTTATTTATGGATGTGGACAACCCTCATTAACAATTAAGGAATTGAATTTTATTTTAATTAATTAAACTACTTTAATTAATTAGGCTCCTAATCTTATTAGGATATATGAGAGCATTTTTATAAATTAATTCTCAAACTCCTTTAGAAATTAAATAATAATAGTAGTAATAATAATAATAAGACTCCTCTTATTAATTTATATTTATTATTTTCAAAATATTAAATAATAAATATTAGGTTATTTAATTTATTCTATCACCATAGATTAAATTAAATATACTTAACTTATTATTATAATTATGTCATTAACTTCTTAAATAATTATTTTTGCTTTTATGGTGTGACCCTTTAGGTTCTCCATATTAAACCAGTTGTGAATAAATCAATTAGAATAATTCTAATCTTATTTAAATAAATAAATTAAACTATTAATTTATTTAAATAAATAATATTTATTCTATAATAGGGATAAGCCTCCCTAGCGATTAACGACTTTTAAGATCATATAGATTTTAACATTAATCATAAAAGAACCTTTGAGTAAATTGTTATCATACAATTCAATCCTTCCACCATACAATGTCCCAATTAAATATAAGACATGGAATTACTGTTAAGTCTTATTTTATTTAATTATATGTATTTCGACTCTTAAATGCACAACTCTAAATAATGCAAATTAAAAACTCCTTTCTAATTTCATTCTGCCTTGGCCAAGGACTACTGAGTTATCATTTATCGAATCACATATGATATTTCTCTTCTTTTACTAGAAGCGGTAGATTCTTTATTGATCATATATTATCTCCATGTATGACTTATTATACCCAAGCATACCCTTTGATATACCCCAAGGGTCTTAAGGAATAAGTCAAAGTATAAATCTCAAGTCTAAGGATCACTTGTACTACTATCACTACAGGAATTCCTATTGACAGGCAAGTAAAACTCCATTAGGTATTCCTTAGCGAGCCACGTTCAGTGAACTTATTTTGCTAATAAGCAGCTACATACTTACTTTAATGTCTCCACACAAATGATCATGAGATCAATCATCCTCATCCAATGAGTAAGTAACGTATGTACCTATATATCCGAATTCACTAATCCCCAATTTAGTAATCTAACGATTGGGAACTATTTTAGTTTTAAGATTTCTAAGAATTTAGATCTCATTAAAATGATCATCATCATTATTCTAAAAGCATTGCTTAAAACTATGGGTTTATCACATATTATAAAATAACATCATGTAGATAATTAAAAGCCTTTAATAAATTAATACTTTTTATTAATAAATGAATAAGATTGTTACAAAGTATATACTTTATCATCGAACATGATTGGCTTGTGTGTATACTACTTTCACGCTCGACCCAGCTACATTCTTATTACCTAAAAAGAATTATGAAGCAAAAGAGTGAGCACAAATAGTCCAGTAAAGAATATCATGACTAAAGATAATTAAATTATTAATAGCCTTCGTCAGTAATAAATCAGAGATTTAGAACATATGGTAGATGATAAAACTTTTCAACCATAGTTGCAGCGAAACGAGCAATCCATTAGAAGAGTCAAATAGACTATAAAGTCTATTATCTTCTCCATGTTAAAAGTCCATCAACAATATTTTAACCATGTAACATCAATCAACAGTTCATGTCCACAATCATATGAATAACTCATAATCATAATTGTAATTCTAAATTTCTCTTCTCATCCAGGACGAAGATAATTTTCATCACTTGTCTTTACCTGAAACATCAAAGATCATGGTTATAGCAAATCACATCATACTAATAAATTCATCTTTGCACTACGGCCAAAGATATTCATCAACAGTTCATCTTTGCACTACAGGCCGAAGATATTCAACAACAGGTCATCTTTGCACTACGGGACAAAGATATTCAACAACATGTCATCTTTGCACTACAGGCCAAAGATATTAATATCTCAAAGAAATACATAATAATTTCAGAATTTATATAAACAATAATTATAACCATATTGGTCAATTCATCTTTGCACTTAAGCTAAAGATATTCAATTATAAATTCAATGGTCATGATCATACCAGTCAACAATTCAACTTTGCACTACTAGCCAAAGAGAACACATAGTCACGATCATACCAATAATCTACCCACCTTTACACTTAAGTGAAAGAGAAATTTCATCACCAGGATTATGAAAATGTTATATACGATAATAAAAATAATATGATCAAAACATGAATTTATCTCTGTGACATCAATCAATATATATCTTGAATCAAATATTCATCTTTGCACTACGGGCCAAAGATATTCATTCGTATCACCAGTTAGTCATGTTCATCTCAACACCTGTCCATCTTTGCACTACGGGCCAAAGATTTTCATCAAGTACTCATTCATCTTTGCACTACATGCCAAATATATTCAGTTATATCACCCTTTAGGACTGAGGATGATGAAAAATATCTTAAAGAAATGAATCCAGTGAGATAAAAGAACAAAAATTAGGGATTCGTACTTTAGATAATTTAAGTTCAAAAATACTCCGTAATAAACCATAGTGGAGTAAAATTCAAGAATGAAGATCAAAACATGGATACAATTAAATATAGTAACCATAATAGACATCTTGGACAAAGAAGAGAAAATTTTATTTTTCTATGAATTGTGTCGTATTCGTGAATAGTGCCGTATACGTGAATAGTAACCCCGACACGAAAAGGTAGAAATTTCACAAGAAAAATCATACTTCATGAACAGTACTCGTGAATAGTACCGTATTCGTGAATAGTATCGTATACTTGATTAGTGTCGTATACGTGAATAGTAACCTCAACATGAAAAGGTAGAAATTTCACAATAAAATTCATACCAATATTTCGGCAATGATATTGAAAGAAAAACATCATTTACGAAGAAAATAACATCCCTTACCTCAAAAGAACAGTACTTCTGACTGGAATATCGGATATAGTACTGAAAAAAACTTGTACTGAATAGCAACTCTCAAAGTATCTATATACTCATAAAAATACGCTCGATAATATAGAAAGAGAAAACTTATGATTCTTGTGTAATTTTCAATTCTAACTAAAAACCCTATTTATAGGAAAATGCTAAAATACCAAAGCAGACTAACCTACTACCTGATGGCTTTACCTGCTACTATTCATGCCCACCACTTTTGAAATAAAATTTCAGCACATTTCTCACCAACTAAAAGTGGGGCCCACCCATTCTAGAAAATTTTCAAAATATTTTAAATTTAAACAATAATTAGCAACTTCAATAATTCATAATAAATAGCTCTTTTATCAAAAAAATACAAATTTTATATCTATTTCATAGGAAATTTAATTCTCTACAACTTTGTAGAAGAAAGTTTTTTCAAATTCCAAACAGAAAATGCCCAAAATCCACATACGGACGATTTTTAATACCTCCATTCCGACAAAATACTGATAAAACAACTTAGCAATAATTCCTTCATTTATATCCATATAAAAATAAATATTTCCTTATCATATAAATTAATAATTAATTATTCACAAATAATATTACAGAATCACAATTATGACAACTGGGTCGTTCCTAGGAAAGAGGGGGCTTTTCGATAAGGATTTCTCTTTACTGGCGCGTAATTAGGTGACCAAACCCCTTTTCTATATATAACTTTCTTAGACATTGCCAATAATACTATCTAATAATATTATTCAAATAATATGAATTATTGATCTGATAATGAGAAATACTGTGCTGTGACAATTATTGAAACAATAATAATATAAAATATCAACGTAGCAATTATTAAATCAATAAAATAAAATATTGAACAGTAATTACTGTAACAATTATTGAGTAGCGCCTTCTTATATAAGAATCAATAATTCAAAAATACTGTGCAATATCGTGTACTATTGTGCAACCACGCGTATTACTGTATGTTAACCACCGGGTATTTCAACAGAGTTAACGGTAACAACTACGCCGTTATTTATAAAAACTCATACTTGTCGTTTTCTTCATTCGATAGTTATTCTGTTATGGGGCCTACAAATGACTGCGCCGTCGTACGAAGATTCCCCGACAACAAGAATATTCCACGACCAAACGAATATTCCCAGACAACAATGAATATTTTATAATCACTTGCTTATTTTAAAAATTTGCACATCTCACCCATAACTTTAAACTTTTATCAATTTAACTATTTACTAAATAGAAAAATTGAATACTTTTATTTTATAAAATTCGGGGTCTTACAAATATGTTCAACATGAATTATCTCTTCATTTGCTACCTTAATATTTAAAGGTATAGGCAATCTTTCAAGGAGTAATCCTAATCGTCTAGCAAAATTACGTGCTATAAAAGAACAAGTAGCACCCGAATCAAACAACACATAAGCATTTATATTGTTGATTGGGATAATACTTGCAATTACATCTCCTGATGCAACTGCAAGCTGGACCGTCATATTAAAGGTGTTGGCCATCAGTCTACTTGACTGAGCTGGACCACTAATAGCTAACTTACCACTATTAGTGCCCTTATTACCATCCATCCCCTTCTTCGGGCAATTCTTCGCCATGTGATCAGTTAATCCACATACGAAGCATCCATGATTCTTCTCCGGACTTTGGCAGTTAGTCGAAATGTGTCCTTCTTGTCCACAGTTATAACACACGGCTTTACCCTTGAGACATACTCCTAAATGAGTCTTCCCACAGTTATTACACGCCTCCATCCTCTTCTTAGGATCTCCTTGTTTTGTTCCGGTATTTCCAGAGTTAAAAACCTTCCTCTTCTGACTGTTGCCACTTCCGCTGGCTCCCTCATTTTTCACTTCCCCATCCACTTTACCTTTATTCTTATTCTCTCTGTGGTATTGGCTTAAAGCCTCGCTACAACCCTTTGCGCTTATTGCCTTCTCCAAAATGGTTCTAAAGGAATTACTTTAAAACACTGATATCTGGCTATAGAGCCAAGGTTTCAAGCCCTGCTCAAATTTCCTCGCCTTTCTCACCTCCGTATCCACCTGATGTGGAGTAAATCTTTCCAGTTTATTGAACTTGGCAGCATATTGGGGAACAATCATATCCCCTTGTTTTAGTTCTAAAAATCTCATCTGCGTTCTACCCTGCATACTTGCGGGGAAATAGTTCTCGAAGGATATCTTCTTGAACCTTGTCCACGTTACATTCTCCACTTCAGCCCTGGCCTGGTTTACCTCCCACCAGAAGTTGGCCTCTCCCTTCATCATGTAGGTGGCAAAAGAATTTTTCTGCCCCTCTTCGATATTTACAATTACAAATGCCTTTTCAATCTCCTTTACCCAAGTTTGGGCTTCTATAGGGTCCGTAGTTCCTTTGAACTCTGGTGGACCTACACTCTTAAAATCCTTAAATGTAGTAGCACATACTACCGCAGGATTGACCGGTATATTTGCACCATTTTTATTAAAGGCAACTGTTAATAAGTTAACAAACTCCTGCATCAGGTTAATCGGTCCCCCTTCAGGTTGATTAGCTTTCGGATTTCGTTGTCTTCTTCTTGGCGGCATCTTTTTGTTAAAATGAATAACAGTTCATTACTACTTTCTTCTTATTAATTAATCATTATTCATTTTTAACAATAACCCAAACTCATTGCAAAACATGTTCAATAAAGTGCTTATATTGATATGTTTTCATCTTTGTAATGTAATACTACATCGTTCACCATTACATAGCCCTAGCTAATTACATTACTTTTCTTCAATTACTTTCCAAAAATTGGGATTTACAAAAGACTACCCTTTGATTATACAAAAGACGGTTTTACATCACTACATAGATACACAATATTTACATATCTAAACCTATTCTAGTTATTAACTAGATTACATCTGCCTAATGGCATTCGCATAATCTACATCGGCAAGACTGGCCACCACATCACGACTGATCGTTTGCCGAGTCTGCCCTGTCTCCACAAGATACTCAACCACTTGTCGCTGATAATCCCCATGAGAACTCTTATGAATATAGGACATCTTACAAATCTTCAACTTCTTGGCCTTTAGCTCCTCCCTAAGTTCAAAGGCCTCATGTTTTAGTGCGTGGACTTTGTCCTTCGCCAAAACTTTCTCATCATATTCCACCTCCCAAAACGTCTCCATATCCCTCTTGTCCTCCAAGATGTCATGGATCTCCTCCTTTTATTATTTTACCTCTTTACCTAGCTGGATATTCCTATCCAACACGGTCATGAACAATGCTTTCATTAACTCCCCCGGAGTCATTTCCTCTGTAGGTATTACCGTGTTAAACGATACTACCTCCACCTCCTCCTCAAACATTCCATCGAACAAGGATGTAAACCCTAAGTTCTCGGAATCTTCTGACTCAACCACCATCACTATCGGCAACTCAGCTACGGGTGTTAGTAAAATTTCTATCTAGTTCACAGACTCTTCACTAACCACATGTATATCTCTATATATCATGTTATCTCCTGACATCTACAATAAAACAAATTATCTTGATTAGTACACAATATTAGAATATTATAAACACATCACATTTAATGCATTTTAAGGTTAACTTCATCTTTTAATTCTTCTTGTAATGAATTTCCTCAATTCACCTCTTAAAAACTCACTGTGAGTTTATTTACTACTAGCTTCTTCAACTCTTCTTAAGGTTATGGCCTAAGGTTCTTTTTCCCCTTAAGTTTTATAACCTATGGCTCTGATACCAACCTGTGACGCCCCAAAATACAGGTATCTTCTAACCCGATAGATGGTGCTACACGGTGCTACTATTCACACATACATTCAATCAAAATATATCAATAGAGTGAATATGTCTTCTATATATTACATAATAATATTTCCCTTCCCAAGTTCTTTATAACCGTTACATATGTTCTTCGTCATAGTATCAAATTAATACAAAAGTAATACTATTCTATTACAAAGATAACTACTTGTCCGCATTGGCATTCCCTTTGTCCTTACTGGATCCTTCGATCCGTTCATTCTTAGTTGCATTTATATGGTTCAAGCAAGGGTGAGTATAACTAGCTCAGCAAGTGTAACAATTCTAATTGAGCAACATGCATGAATCATATAAATATATATATCTTTTATAACTAAATCAATAGTTATGAAGTACTATAGATAATTCAAAATAGCACTTCTCTTTTCTTTTAAATGTTTAATGATGAACATCATCAGTTAAACCTTGAGTTTGGTCAAAGACCTTGAGCATTTCATTCTTTCATTCTTTGAAAAGGACAACCCGACACAAAGTCTGTAAGTCCGACATTTCTTACGAGCACGTCTAGGTGATCAGCCTATAGTACTTTATGTTGTATAACATTGCTACATTAAACGTATCTACGTTTAAGTTTTGGCAACCTCATATGCCAGTCGCTTTACGACAAAATATTTATTTATTCATACTCATCCTTTCTTTGAATTCATACCAAAACAGTTAGCACAAAATAGCAATATCAATAATATCTTGATAGATTATAATGAAATCCATAAAATACTCTAAGTTTAGTCTAGCCGAAGGGAATGGCTTCGACTTCTTTGTACGTCAATTCATGCGTATGATACATGAATCATAAAGCTTATCCAAAATAAGTATAGACAAGGGTTTAGAACACTTACCTTTAGCGTCTTTTACTGTTAATTCACTTTCCTTTTGAGTTATTATAGATTCTACATGCATAATCACATAGCATATCAAGTTAGGTCATAAACAATCAATAAGTATTGTTATTAACCTATTTTCTCCTTCTTCTCAGTCTAATTATCCGTTTGCTTAACTTGCTAACATTCGTTAGATTAGTTAACATTCATTACGGCTTTATAACATTTTATTGCTATAAGTATCCTTACATATTCCATATTTAAGTAATTACATTTCAAGCAATCTTAAACATCAATTTAACGTCCGTAGGTTTATCGTATTATTAAGCTTACTTTGTGTTTACGTTCTTGTAACCTTTTGTTAACTTTTAATCATTGAACTTAAGGTTTTAATCACCTTTTAATATGTTACTTTAAGTTTAATTAAGGTCATAATTCACCTTCAATCAATTTACCTTTCTTTTGTATTTATTTTTATTCTTCTTTGCCTTTGGTCTAGGACTGGCACCGCAACGCTGTGGCGCTGTGTCCTTTGTTATAAGTGTTGGGTAAAATCTATATATGCTTACACGCAAGTGTACGTGGTCAACAAGTAATATAATGATAAGTCAAGTATCGTTCCTACAGAGACTAGTATGAAATTAATCCTAACAATTACCAGCTTTATATTAATCCAAATTTTATTAAACTATCCAATTCAATTATTATAATTATTAAAAACTAAGAACATAAAAATACTAAGCAATCAACAAACTCAAAAACTGTAATTTCAAGCAAATAATGGAGAATTAGGCTTACAACTTCACTTTAAGTATCACTCTGATTACTACACCCTAATTCCAATTCAATTCACTATCCCGATTTATTAATCAAGAACACTCAAGTAGAACTAGCCATCTCTCGATGCACTAATACCATATTAACTTAAATCCATAAATTAGATAGAATTAAGCTAAAAACCTTAATCAACTAATTCACTATATCTCTATGTGAATTACAATCAAACAAGGTTTAAGTTCAAGTTCTCTAACCGATTACATGCGATGTTAAGTATATCTCTACCCTAACATACATCAAGATTCCTTTCACTCACAGAATTCAAGAACACATGATATAATGACTAAGTCTAGATTCGTATTTCATCTCTCGAGTCCATACAATTCCACATAAAATTGGTGATCAAGCAATTCATAAATTCAAACACAAATCACTATAGATAAACTGAAAGATAGATTATTAAACTGAAAGTCAAGGCTACACAATCATTGTTCAAACATAAGATCCGTCATAAGCCTAATAAGTAAATTAGTTCATAACGAATGAATTAAAAATTGAAATTATCAAAGTCGTCATCATCCCAATTACAATTATTGATTTAAGGAAAAAGAATGAATCCAAAACCACCCTTCTCCTTAGCTCCAATCTCGCAATTCTCGTGACGTAGACCTCTAATCCTTCCTCCAATGCTCTTGCTCAATTTCCTTCCAAAAGTTGTTAATTAATTGTTTGATTCTCTCTCTCTTGTTGTATCTTGTTAATCACTAGCCTAGGACATGTATTCTGATCATAATTCGACGCCCAATTGAGTTCCTACCTAAGCCAACCTCATTCCTTCCCGCCTCTGCAGTTTTAAAACTGAACCAGGAGACTCAGCCTTTCCCGTACCCCCGCCCCGACATGGGGTTTTACTCTATAATGTCCACCCCAGCGAGGCATGCTTCTGTTAATTGATTAAGTACCGCCGCCCCGGCGGGGGTCCATTCTGCTTTTGTCCAAGTTAAGCTCCTTTTCTTGCCAAGTTTCTCCATGAATCCACCTTTTAAATCCAAATGCTATGCCACCACACCTAAACATAAAACAATAATAAACAAGTAAACGAAACAAAAAATAAAGAATTAACACAGTTTAAGCTTGAATTAGAGGCTGATTCATAGGTATAAAACCCACTCATCAAACTCCCCCAAACTTAAACCTGTGCTAGTCCTCGAGCACAAAACAATAAAAAAAATGCTATGCAATGAAATGCAACTGATCTATATGCCTACGAATCCAACAGTAGTGATAGAAACAAGTCTATTCAATCGGCCTTAGAAAAATCAAGCAAACACGACAATACTTCCTATCAAAACCAATTAATAATTGCTATCAATCACCAAATCTTAAACTGTAATCACTGGTATAGTGTGTGTGTGTGTGTGTGCTAAACATCCATGCTAACTGATGCAAATTCAAATTTAATACATAACAAGTCTCTTAGAAGTCATCGTATAGTGTAAACTCAAGACTTTCAAAAATATACGAGATCCAACTAAAATAAAACAATTACCAATATTAAGGGTCCAAATAGGGTACTTATGCTTTAGTTTTCATTTACGGGGGCTTTTCGCTCTTATTTCCCGTTTTATTCATATATTTTTTCTATACACATGGCTATGCAATGTCTTATTCCCTTAGATTTTTCAATGCTACCTTAACGAGCTTTCGACCAACGACTCCCAGACCATTAAGACCTTAGGGCGCTAGGTATAAAGACAATCCCCTCGGGCTTACTAACTCAAGTAACAAAGGTCACAAAACTAGACAAGCATACCACGATGTTTATTATTTTTTTCTTTTTTTTAGATAAAATCTTATATACCCCACTTTTTCCCCCAAACTTAGGTTCTTGCCTAATTTTTCGCCTTTACTGCCTATCATTGTCATTCTTTCATTCAAACTAGCATTATCCTTTAGAGGTCCCTTATGTATTAATTTGAACTAAATCAATCCACATAGGTGTTATTACTGTACTAACCTTATTATACTAGTTGCAAACAGGTAAAGATTCAATTCATAACAGAAATCACATCAAAGTTCTAGTATACTTATCTACTTAATCCCAATCTCATCATTGGCCAAAATAAACTGAACTAAATCAACCCACTGGACTCATGCAAAACAACACAGTACTTCACTATTTTTTTATAGATATACGGAATAAACATAACATAATAAAAAAGCCACTAAAAACTATTTACAAACCTATACACTACATGCATGCAAACATATAATGAACCTAAACTAACATATGCAAATCTAACTAATAAAATTAAACATGCAGACATAAACATAAAAATTAAACTAAATCCCCCAAACTAAATAGTTACAATGTCCTCATTGTGAAGATAAAGCACTAAATGTACGAGGACTTCCCTATAATCGTCTAAGCTTGAGGTGGTGGTGGTTGTTGCTCTTCATTGTCAAAATCACATGGTGGAAACCTTGGCATTGGGGTTCGTTGCTGGTATGGAAACTATGCAGTTGGATTGAAACTTTGAAGTGTCGCGTTCAAGGAGGCGAAGGACATGTTCATGGCCTCGAACATGTGGTCCTGTCTGGCTGCGAGCCTCCTTATTTGCCTGCTGGCATCTTTGTTGTACCCATCCACTTGTCGCTGGAGGCTCTAAAATTGAGGGTTAAATATATCGTCGGTCCGCTGCATCCCCTCAGTAGCTTGCTCTCCTGTAACCGCATCCACCTGGAACTCGTCGTAGTCAGAGGTGTCCTCAGCATCAGCCTCATCTTCCAAAGTTAGTGGAAATATAAACCCGACTCCTCTTAGGTGTGACTCACCCCTGGGCCAAACTGAATATCGTGCAATCATCCTCATGTCCAAAGTCTGATGCGGTATCTGTGAAGTCTCATCATCGGACCACCTAACTCCCGCCTGCTTGCACAACCCATATATGAGAGATGGGTGTGGCAAGCCACCGAAAAATGGTCCTCGTAGGCATCTTCGGATAGAAAAACTTAAAATGGCACCCACGTCGATGAGAAAGTTTTGAACGATTGCATATAAAAGAAGTATCTTCTCCTTGGTCACCTCTATCATATGTGTGAATGGGAATAGCTTAGCACACATGAATGCGTACCATATTTTACTATACCGGTTGAGATCTTTGATGTGGAAGATGGTGCCCCCTTTGTGTCCCTTGACCCATGTGGTGCCCGACTTTGTTATTTCAGTTAAAATGGCCTCATAGTCAGGATCATGGTTATGCAAATAGGCATATTGGCACCCTCTTGGCACTCACAATTGGTAGTACGCGTTAATGGCGTTAGCACTGAAAGGAACCTGATTCCCCCTCACGAATGCTATAAAAGGGGGCTTATCCTCTATGTTTGCATAGAATTCTTTTACCACATTTACGATTGCTAGCTCTGGCTCTGGCTCTGGCTCCTCAATGAACCTATTCCATCCTTTTTCATAAATTTGTTTCATCATTTTGCCATCTACGTTATCGGGTGCCAAGCCACGCTCTGGTGTTAGTGCTTTAATCACTAGATAGTCATAGCGGTCGACGGCGGAAGCACTCACAAACTTTCATTTGTCAAAGGCTCTAGTCGATGGTGTGGACCCTAAACTCTCGCCTCGCTGTCGTTTTGCTGTTGGTTTTGGTGCCATGGTACTTGATTGGATGAACTTTAGCCAAAATACCCCCAAACTTCTCTTAAACAATCCGTCGAACACTTGGTGTGCACAACTCACAATTCCCCAAAACTTAGTAATTGGACTTCTAATGTGGTGATGTAGGATGAAGGATTGTAATAAACAACTACTTACCCTTAATGGATTGACAATTGGTTGATTCTCCCCTCCCTTTTTGTTATCAAAAATTGCACTCCAAGAACCCTTACTTTGTGAATGACTGAAATTTTATGGAATGGAGATGAAGTTATTATGTAGTTAGGATTCAATTTATAGGGAGGAGATGGAGTGTGTAATTAGTGGGGTGATGTAGTGGAGAAGTGGGGAGTTTTGGCTAATTCGTGGGTTAATGGGTGTATAAGAGTCGTGGGTTTTAGTTGTGGTTGAAGGAAGTGGAAGTGGAGAAGAATGGTTCAACTGCTGTACTGCCGACTTGCCTATTCAAATCCCATACCCCCGCCCCGGCGGGGGGTAATACACTATAAATGCCCACCCCATCGAGGGGGTACACTGCTATTGGGTAAAGACCCCCGCCCCGGCGGGTGTTTCCCTCTTAAAAAGTCCGCCCCGGCGAGGGGTCATTCTGCAGTTGCACTTGATTTTTTGAATTTTTTTCCTCCAACACTTATCCATGAGTACCTGAAACACCATGAAATGATAAATTTAAGATAACTACATAAACATTGAACATTGAATGTTGAATTCACTTAATTTCATGACTCACTAACTACCTAATAAATCAAAATAAACCAACTCAATTATAGACTTATACTCTAAACTACAAATTAATTAGCATGCTTAAAATATTAAAAATAAAAGTAAAATTGGGTTGCCTCCCAATTAGCGCTTGATTTTCAGTCTTTCAGCATGACTACTCCTTGTTCATGGCGCGTCGGCAAGTGTGATTGCGATGACATCCGTATTGGACTCGCCACCCCAATAATGTTTCAGCTGATGACCGTTGACTTTAAACGTCTCCAATGGATTCCTACTGTATAACTCAACGGCGCCATATGGGAAAACTCTCTTGATTGTGAATGGCCTCAACCATCTAGATTTGAGCTTTCCTGGGAACAATCTCTTTCGTGAATTGAACAATAATACTGATTGTCACGGTTCAAAAATTTTCTGCAAGATTTTCTGGTCGTGTCATTTCTTGACCTATTCTTTATACAACTTCGAGTTCTCATATGCTTGTAGTCGAAATTCATCAAGTTCATTCAATTGAAGTAGCCTCTTTTCTCCCGCCGCTGTTTGATCGAAGTTAAGTTTTTGAATTGCCCAATAGGCTTTATGCTGTAGCTCCACAGGTAAGTGACACGCTTTTCCATAGACCAACTAATACGGAGACATCCCAATTGGCGTC
The DNA here is from genome assembly GCA_016801055.1 of Panax notoginseng. Classification (NCBI taxonomy): domain Eukaryota; kingdom Viridiplantae; phylum Streptophyta; class Magnoliopsida; order Apiales; family Araliaceae; genus Panax; species Panax notoginseng. Next base: position 43,034,967 of record CM029012.1, read on the forward strand.
TTGTATGTTGTCCTATATACCCATAGTGCGTCATCTAATTTTAGAGGCCAATCTTTTATGTTCGGGTTGACTACCTTCTCTAAGATTTTCTTCACCTCCCTGTTGGAGACCTCAGCTTGCCCACTTGTCTGGGGGTGATATGTTGTTGTAACTCTATGATTGACCCCGTATTTTGCCAAGAGAACTGTGAATGCTTTATTGCAAAAGTGACTTCCCTCATCATTTATGATTGCCCTTGGTGTGCCAAACCGTGTGAAGATATTCTTTTGTAGAAATTTGAGAACAACTTTGGCATCATTTGTAGGGAGTGTTATAGCTTCCACCCATTTTTTTACATAATCCACAGCAAGCAATATGTATAAGTTATTGAATGAGGGAGGAAAAGGTCCCATGAAGTCCATTCCCCAAACATCAAAAACTTCTACTTCCATGATTGTGTTGAGTGGTATTTCATTCCTTTTTGAGATGTTGCCCACCCTTTAACATCTGTCACAGCTTTTTACGAACTGGTGGGCATCCTTAAATAAAGTAGGCCAATAGAATCCTGTTTGAAGTATCTTTGCAGCCGTCCTCTCACTCCCATAGTGTCCCCCGTATGCAGACAAATGACACTCGTGAAATATATTCTTTTCCTCGTTGTATGACACGCATCGACGAATTATTTTGTCTGCATACTATTTGAATAAATATGGTTCGTCCCACATGTACCACTTGACGTCATGTAGGAACTTTTTCTTTCGCTGACGTGTAAGATCAGGGGGAAGGATGTTGCTCACCAAGTAGTTTGCAAAATTTGCATACCATGGAAATTCCGCGTTGACTTCAAACAGCTGCTCATTCAAGAACGACTCATTAATTAAACACTTATCTTCCCCATTTTTGTCTGGATTTTCTAACCTTGAAAGATGATCTGCAACTTGATTCTCTGTCCCCTTTCTATCTTTTATTTCCAAATCAAATTTCTGTAGGAGAAGTATCCATTTGATAAGTCTAGGGTTAGCATCCTTATTCGAGATTAAGTAGCAAATTGCTAAGTGATCTGTGTAAACCACCAACTTTGTTCCAATTAAATATGCCCGGAATTTGTCAAAGGCATATACCACTACAAGTAACTCTTTCTCTATAGTTGTATAGTTCAATTGTGCATTCGTATGAGTTTTACTTGCATAGTATATAGCGTGGAATATATTCTCTCGGTGTTGACTGCATAGTCGCTCGCATCGCACATTAATTCAAAGGGCATAGTCCAATCCGGTGCAACGATCACTGGAGATGTAGTCAACTTTTTCTTCAACTGCTCAAAAGCTTACTTACAATCTTCATCAAACTTGAAAATTGAATCTTTTTCTAAGAGACTACATAATGGTTTTGCAATCTTAGAGAAATCTTTAATGAACCTTCGGTAGAATCCCGCATGTCCCAAAAAACTGTAGATTCCCTTGACTGTGGTTAGTGGTGGTAGATTTTCAATTATTTCCAACTTTGCTCTATCAACCTCTAATCCCTTCGCAGAGACCTTGTGCCTCAAGATTATTCCTTCTTCAACCATAAAGTGGCACTTCTCCCAATTGAGTACCAAATTAGTTTCCACACACCGCTTTAACACCATGACCAAATTTTCCAGACACTTATCAAAAGTGTTTCCATAGACTGAAAAGTCATCCATGAAAACTTCTACCTCTTCTTCTACCATGTCTGAGAAGATAGCCATCATGCATCTTTGGAAAGTTGCGGGTGCATTACACAAGCCAAAAGACATTCTCTTACATGCAAAGGTGTCGTATGGGCACGTGAAAGTGGTCTTCTCTTGATCTTCAGGAGCAATAACTATTTGATAATACCCCGAATAACCATCTAATAAGTAGTAAAATTCGTGCCCCGCCAACCTATCCAACATCTGATTGGTAAAAGGCAGAGGAAAATGGTCTTTACGGGTTGCCTTATTCATCTTCCTGTAGTCCATGCAACCCCTCTAACCGGTCATTGTCCTTGTCAAAATTAGTTCATTATCATAATTCTTTACTACGGTCATTCCTCCTTTTTTTGGCACACATTGAACGGGACTGACCCAAGCACTTTCTGAAATTGGGTAGATGATTCCCGCATCCAACCACTTCAGAATCTCTTTCTTCACCACTTCTTTTATAATCGGTTTTAGCCGTCTCTGTTGTTCCACTGTTGGCATTACATCCTCTTCTATAAGAATTTTGTGAATGTAGAAGGATGGGCTGATTCCCTTGATATCTGCAATTGTCCATCCTATAGCCGATTTGTATTCTCTAAGCACTCTCAACAACTTACTTTCCTGCAATTCATTAAGCGAAGAAGAAATAATAACAGGTAAAGTATTTGAATTGCCTAAATATGCATACCTGAGGTGTTTAGGAAGTGGCTTAAGCTCAAGTGTAGGTGGATCCTCTAATGAAGGTTTCATCCTTGTCGTGGCTTTCTCTTCTGTGTGTAATGGCTCAAATGGTGTCTTGAATCTACTAACTTGTGGTAAAGAATCAAGCATATGCAAATAATCTACAAATTCTAGATCGTCTGAATCTTCATCTCCCAATAGTGTAGTTTCTAATGGATTATTCACCAAGCTCTTAACCATGTCTTCATTAACTATCTGATCAATGACATCCACCCAAAAACACTCTTCTTCATCCGTAGGGAACTTCATAGCTTTGAATATGTTGAACTTGACTTCCTGATCTTGGACCCTCATGGTTAATTCTCCTTTTTGCACATCGATGAGAGTCCTACCCGTAGCCAAAAACGGTCTCCCTAGGATGATTGAGATATTTTTATCTTCCTCAAAATCCAGAATTATAAAGTCCATACGAAATATGAATTTGTCCACCTTGACCAAAATATCCTCCACAATGCCTCTTGGGTACGTGACTGACCTATCCGCCAACTGTAGAGATATATTGGTTAATTTTGGAGCTGGTAAACCCAATTCGGTGTATACTGATAACGGCATGAGGTTCACACTTGCCCCCAAATCACATAAACACTTTTTGAATGCCATGTTCCAATTGTGCACGAAATGGTGAAACTCCCCGGATCTTTCAACTTTGGCGGTAACCTTCTTTGTAGAACTGCACTGCACTCCTCTGTCAACGCTATAGTTTCAAAATCCTCTAAATTCTTTTTCCTTGACAAAATACCCTTCATGAATTTGGCATAACTAGGCATCTGCTCTAGGGCTTCTGTGAACAGAATATTTATTTGAAGTTTCTTGAAAACTTCCAAAAATTTGGCGAATTATTTATCTAATTTTTGTTTTTGGACCCTCTGCTGAAACGGCGGTGGAGGATACACAACTGGCTTGGCATCTGACTTATTTTGTTCCTCTTACTTCTCCTCATCCTATTTCTTTACAACCACTTTGTTTTCATTCTCCGTGACATCCTACAGTGTTGAATTTTCTAAAATGTTCCCATCAAGATGTTTTCCACTCCTCAACGTGATTGCTTGACACTACTCATGATACCCCTTCAGATTCTTTTCTATGTCACCTAGTAGAGTCCCATGCGGCCTATTATTCAATGCAAAAGCCAGCTGCCCCATCTGATTCTCTAAGTTCTTGATGGCTACTGTAAGACCCCAACTTATTATTAAATAAAATTAAATTTCCTCTATTTATTATTTTGAAATAGTAAGGGTTGATTTGATTAATGTGGTTAGTTATGGGTAAAATACGCAAATATTTCAAATAAGCAAGTGGTTATAAAATATTCATTTTTGTCGGTAAATATTCGTTTGGTCGTGGAATATTCTTGCTGTCGGGAAATATTCGTACGACGGCGCATCCTTGTGTGGGCCCCATAACGGAAAGCGATTGGATGAAGAAAACGACAAGTATAAGTGGTTTATAAATAACGACGTAGTTGTTATCGTTAATACTGTTGGAATACCCGGTGGTTAAAATATAGTAGCATACGGTATTGCACCAATTATTGATTCTTACATAAGAAGGCACTACTCAATAATTGTTATAGTAATTACTGTTCAATATTTTATTTTATTGATTCAATAATTGCTACGTTGATATTTTACATTATTATTGTTTCAATAATTGTCACTACACAGTATTTTCCATTATCATATCAATAATTCATATTATTTGAATAATATTATTAGATAGCATTATTGGCAATGTCTAGAAAGTTCTGTCTAAGGAGAGGTTTGGTCATCTAATTGTGCGTCAGTAAGGAGAAATCCTTATTGGAAAACCCTCTCTTTCCTGGGAACGGTCTGGTTGTCATAATTATGATTCTGTAATATTATTTGTGAATAATTAATTATTGATTTATATGATAAGGAAATATTTATTTGATGTGGATATAAATGATGGATTTATTTATGTGGTTATAAATGAAGGAATTAGTGTTGAGGGGTTTTATCAGTATTTTGTCAAAATGGAGGTATTAAAAATCAAATTAGTGTTCTTAAAGCTCTATTGCGTGAGTTATAATTTTAATCCGACCGTTAGATCATTATAATTTTTAGATATGTTATACATATATAAGCTAAGTGTATGTCCACAAATTTTGAACCGTTAAAAATTAACGCATGATTTGTTATGAATTTTAAGAAGTGTTGAAAATCATTCGTTTGTGGGTTTCGGATATTTTCTGTCTGGAATTTGGAAAAACTTAAAGCTACAAAGTTGTAGAGAATTCGATTTTATGTGGAATGGACATAAAATTCGTATTTTTCTGATAAACGGGCTATTTATTATGAATTACTGAAGTTTCGAAAAATAAAATGATTTTTATTAAAATTTGTTTTAAACATGTGGGCTGCCAAAAATTTTCAGATTTGGCATGCTTGATGGCTGGTCTTGGTAGGTGGCGTGGAAGGAAGAAATATATATTATATTTTATTATTTTAGTCTCCTTTGGCTTTCTAGCATTTTCCTATAAATAGGCGCTTAGGTTAGAATTGAAAATCACACCAGAAATAAATTTTCTTTCTCTCTATATTGTCGAGCGTATTTTAGTGAGTATTTAAATACTTTGAGAGTTGTTATTCAGTGCAAGCTTCCTTCGGCTTTACATCCGATATTCCGATCAGAAGTACTGTTATTTTGAGGTAAGGGATGTTATTTTCTTCTTAAATGATATTATTTTCTTCAATATCATTATGCCGAAATATTGGTTTAAACTTTTTATCAAATTTGGAACTTTTTATGTCGGGGTTACTATTCATGTATACGGCACTATTCACGAATACAGCACTATTCACCCAAAAATAAATTTTTTTCTTTTTGTCCAAAATGTATATTATGGTTACTATCTTTGATTGTATCCATGTTTTGATCTTTATTTTTGAATTCTACTTCATAATTGGTTATTATGAAGTATTATTGAACTTGAATAAACTGTTATACGAATTCCTAATATTTGTCCTTCTGTCTCATTAGATTCGTTTTCTTTAAGATATTTTTCATCATCCTCAATCCTAAATGATGATATTACTGAATATCTTTGGCCGGTAGTACAAAGATGAATGATTAACTGATGAATATCTTTGGTTCGTAGTGCAAAGATGAACAGGTGTTGAGATGAACATGACCGACTGGTGATACCAATGAATATCTTTGGCCTGTAGTGCAAAGATGAATATTTGATTAAAGATATATATTGATTGTTGTTACAGGGATAAAATATTGATGATGAACTTTTAAATCTTAGAAGATAGTAGAACTCATTCTCTACTTGACTCTTCTAATTGATTGTTATTTCCGCTGCAGTTGTTGATCTAAAACTTGTATTATATTCTATCAGATTTTTCCTTATTGAAGACTAATGATAATTTGTTGTATATTATCTTAGTCATAATATTCTTTACTGGGCTAGTTGAGCTCCCTCTTTTTCCTTTTTGTTCTCCAATTTTCTTCTCAAGAGGTGAGAACATAGCAGGAACTAGCTGGGGTATGGAGTGATGGTTCAGGATAATTGTTTTAGTAGTCCTCACTATTTTGTAAAATAGTGTATCAATAATTGTAATGAGGACTCCTTTTGAATTTGAATATTGTCTATTAGACAATATTTGTATTTAAACTCACAATGTTGTGTTGTCGTATTTTGCACGGCAATTGTATTAATAAAGTTATATTTATTTCTATACCATATATTTGGCAACTCAGAATAGGTGATGTATACCTATTTTGGGGGCGACACAGTTGGTATCAGAGCTTAGGGATATGGTCTCTGGCAGAGATCGGGGAATAGAACTAGGAGGGGAGAGACGAGTAAATCCTTCGCTAGTATGTCCTACCTAAGCTTATTTGTTGGTCAGTCATAATATAGGGATATTATGTGATATGTTAATTTGTTTAATTAACCCTTGTTTTATGGCAGTATTTAAGAATGACAGCTGAGAACGTTAAGAATGGAGTAAATGAGACCGTGGAGACACCTTTGATCACCACTCAGGGGAACGTGCAATAGGAAGGCAATATTCCTCCTGTAAACAACACTACCGAACAAATGATGAATGATGGAATGTTTAGAAGCTTTTTGCAATTCATGCAAAATCAAACGAGGGAGACTCGTGTACAAAATACGGGTGGAAATGATAGCAACGCGCGGTTTGTCACAGCCAAGTAGTTTAAAGAGTTGGGACCACCAAAATTCTGGGGAAAGTCGGATCCGATTAAGGCAAAAACGTGGGTCAAGAAAATTACCAAGATATTCAATGTCTTGGGATGCACAGAAGAATAGAAGGTTCCATTCGCCACCTTTATGTTCCGTGGTGAGGCAGATTACTGGTGGGAATCTGTGAAGCGTAGCCAGCCTGCCGCACTCAGCATGTCTTGGGAAACGTTTCAGAAGCTGTTCAATAATAAGTACTTTCCTGAAAGTATTCGTCATATGAAAGAGGTAGAGTTTATCAGACTAGAACAAAACAACATGACTGTGTCTTAGTACAAGGCGAAGTTCGCGGAGTTATCCAGGTTTGCACCTCATTTGGTGGAAAATGAGGAACGTATGACGAGGATGTTTTTGAGAGGTCTAAAACCCAAGATTCGACAATATCTTATCTCTCATAAATTTTCTTTATATTCAGATTTGTAAACAGGGCTCAATTATTAGAGCGAGATAATGAGTATGTTCAACCAAGGGACCACAACCAGGGTCATACTGGTGGCAGCAGTCATCGGAGCAATGACAACCAGCAAAGATGAAAACATTCTGATAAAAGCGGTAACCACTCTGGTGGTAACCGTGGCCGTGACAATAGAAGGAGCGAGTCGGGAGGAGATTTTAAAAAGAGAAGGTACAACAATGATAACGTGAAGACATCAGCACAAACATCAACTAGGGGAGGAGAACGAGCACCGGTCGTTTGTTACAAATGCGGAAAAGAGGGACATATCAGCCCAAACTGCCCACAACAATCTAAGGTGTGTTATAACTATGAAAAAGAACGTCATATAGCTAGAGATTGTCTTGTAGCGAAACCAAGTCCAGCGGGAATGGTGACTCCGAAGGCTATTCCAGAAAAGTCAAAGTCAGCGGTTCCTGGTAGAGCGTTTGTCGTGACTGGTCAAAATGTGAAGAACCCAAACGAGGTGATCACGGGTAAGTTAATCATAAATTCTTGCGAAGTTTATATCTTACTAGATACCGATTCTACCCATTCATTTATTTCTCCTGCTTGTGCTCAACGTTTAAACTTGACTCCGGAGAAATTAGACTTTGACTTATCTGTGGAGACTCCGTTAGGAGAAATCTTCATTACATCCACTGTTTATAAATCTTGTTTGATCCAAGTTAGCATCATCACATTACCTGTTGACCTTATCTCTTTAAAGATACTTGCATTTGACGTGATTTTAGGGATTAATTGGTTAACTACTCATCATGCCAAAATTGATTATTTTCGTAAAGTTGTTAGTTTTCATATTCCTAACCAACCTGTTATGCGAATTCAAGCAACCAAATCACTAAAATCAATCACTGTCATATCAAGCCATAAAGACATTCGTTTATTGAAAAATGGATGTCAAGCTTTCTTAGCCCATGTTATGAACTTGAACAAAAACACGTCAGATTTGAATAATATTTATGTTGTTAGTGAATTTCCTGACGTATTTCCTGAAGAACTTCCTGGTCTACGCCCAGAACGTGAAGTTGAATTCTTTATTGACCTTGAACCTGGTACAAAGCCCATTTCTAAAACCCCATATCGAATGGCTCCTATTGAACTTCAGGAGTTAAAGGTCCAACTACAGGAGTTGTTGGACATTGGTTTCATTCGTCCTAGTACATCTCCTTGGGGTGCTCCTGTTTTATTCGTAAAGAAGAAAGACGGGAGTATGCGACTTTGTATTGACCATCGAGAATTGAACCATGTCATCATCAAGAATAGGTATCCGCTACCTCGTATTGATGACCTGTTTGACCAGTTGCAAGGAGCACAATTCTTTTCAAAGATCGATTTTCGTTCTGGATATCATCAGCTAAAGATTAAAACTGAGGATATTCCGAAGACTGCCTTTAGAACTCGGTACGGGTATTATGAATTCTTAGTCATGTCTTTTGGATTGACTAATACTCCTGCTACTTTCATGGATATAATGAACCGAGTATTCAAGTAATATTTGGATTAGTTCGTTGTTGTCTTTATTGATGACATCCTCATCTATTCCAAAAGTCGTGAAGATCATGAGCACCATTTGAAGCTGGTACTCCAAAGGCTTCTCGATAACAAGCTATATGCCAAGCTGAAGAAATGCGAGTTCTGGCTTGAGGAAGTAGCATTCCTTGGGCACGTGGTGTCAAAACATGGAGTATCTGTTGACCCAACGAAGATTGAAGCAATCCAAAGTTGGGAGCAACCAAAGTCGATAACCGAAGTACGTAGTTTTCTAGGCTTAGCTGGTTATTATCGGAGATTTGTGGAAGGATTTTCTCGAATCGCTACTCCGTTAACTCAGCTAACTCGAAAAGATACAAAATTCGTATGGAGCGAGGAATGTGAGAAGAGTTTCCAAGAGCTCAAGAGGAGACTCATTTCGGCACCTGTTCTGACAATACCATCTGGTTCGGATGGATTTGTTATCTACAGCGATGCTTCAGGCAAAGGGTTAGGATGTGTTCTCATGCAATATGGGAAAGTCATAGCCTATGCCTCGCAACAACTCAAAGAATATGAGAAGAATTATCCTACTCATGATCTAGAGTTGGCAGCAGTCGTTTTCGCGCTAAAGATCTGGAGGCACTATCTATATGGGGAGAAAGTGGAGATCTATACGGATCATAAAAGCCTCAAATATTTCTTCACCCAAAAGGAACTCAACTTGCGGCAACGACGTTGGCTTGAGCTGTTGAAAGATTATGATCATACCATCCAATATCATCTTGGAAAAGCAAACATGGTAGCTGACGCATTGAGTAGAAGATCATATGCAGGTACAAGTGCGATGTTGTTAATGCAAAGACCCATTTTGTATGACTTACAAAGGATGGAGATAGAGTTAAGGGCTCCAAGTACCCACGTGATGATATCAAACATATGAGTAGAACCGACTTTAATCGATAAAGCTAAAGCTGCTCAATCTACGGACCTGGAGCTGATGCATATGAAGAAGAAAGTGCAAGAAGGTGCTATTCCAGAAGCAAGAATAGATGAAGAAGGAATACTTAGAGTCAACTCCAGACTTTGTGTTCCTAACGACTCTGATTTGAAGTACAAGATCATGATGGAGGCACACAACACACCATTTGCAATCCATCCAGGGAGTACCAAAATGTATCATGATCTTCGACATACATTTTGGTGGAACAATATGAAGAGAGATCGCGGAGTTTATCTCGAGGTGTTTAACTTGTCAACGAGTAAAGGCCCGAGCATCAAGTGCCAAAGGGTCCATTGCAACCACTTGAGATTCTGAAATAGAAGTGGGAACATATTACCATGGATTTCGTTACGGGTCTTCCCAAGGTTTCTCAAGGTATAGATGCGATTTGGGTTATTGTTGATAGATTAACCAAGTCTGCTCATTTCTTACCTATACGTGAGACTTATTCCCTTAAATGTCTTGCTTGTATGTACGTAAATGAGATTGTGAGATTACATGGCATGCCAATATCCATAGTTTCAGATCGTGACCCAAGATTCACTTCACGATTTTGGGTTAGCTTGCAGAAAGCTATGGGCACGGATTTACGATTCAGTTCAGTATACCATCCTCAAACAGACGGGCAATCAGAAAGGACTATTCAAACTCTTAAAGATCTATTAAGACTCTATGTCCTAGATTTCAAAGGGAGTTGGGATAAGTACCTACCATTGGTGGAATTCTCTTATAACAATAGTTATCAGGCAAGTATAGGTGGGCTCCATTTAAAGCATTGTATGAACGAAAGTGTCTGTGACGCCCCCAAAATTAGGTATACATCACCCATCTTGGGTCGTCAGATACATAGTACAGAATACAAATACAACTTACTAATACAACTGTCGCGTACAATACGACAAAACATAAACTGTGAGTTTGAATACAAATATTATCTTCTAGAGAGTATTCATACTCAAAAGGAGTCCTTATTACATTTATTAACATACTATTACATAGAATAGTGAGGACTACTAACTAATACTATCATTCGGACCATCACTCCGTTTCCCGACTTGCCCCAGCTACGTTCTCATTTCCTGAAGAGAACAGTGAAAGAAAGGGTGAGCTCAACTAGCCCAGTAAGAAATATTATGACTAAGATAATGCAGAATAAATTATCATTAGCCTTCAATAATGTTAAACTGATAAAACATAATAGACATCAAGTTTAACTGCAGCGGAACAAGCAATCCATTAAAAGAGTCAAGTAGAAAATAAACTCTACTATCTTTTATGATTTACAAGGTTTTTTAACACTGTGATCGCTGGGACTCAGAATAATCCACATCATCGAATCACCCCTGTACTACGGCCAAGGATATTCGTGTAGTCATTAATGGTCATGATCATGCCAACCACTGTCCATCAAGGCACTACGGCCAATGAGGACTTTTACCACATCATTTGTAACATTACGGTCATGATTATACCGAATAATTCCTGGTCATAATCATACCAAGTCCATCTATGCACTACAGGCCACAGATGACTTTCAACATTTTATAAACATGAGGATGATGACAATGATATAAGAATTCAATAAAACAAGTTCAAGAATTAATTTATCCAATAATTAACAACGTCCAAATTGTCAACATGATACTGCTTTGTGGAGTAAAATTCAAGAATACTTAGAAGAATATTTTTATGAAAAGATACTGGATGAACCGCAATTATCAAGGATATTCCACTAATTTCATGGAGTATAGAAGTCAAAACTTAATCAACTAAGTATAATAAAGAATAGAATAACAAAAGAAATCACCCGGCATGCGATAGACCGCACAGACAGGTTATTCCAACAGAATAATAAATAATGGAACCAGGTCCGGCGTAAACGCACAGACAGGATATTCCGACAGAATAATAAATAATGGAACCAGGTCCGGCGTAAACGCACAGACAGGATATTCCGACAGAATAATAAATAATGGAACCAGGTCCGGTGTAAAACACACAGACAGGATGTTCCAACAGAATAATAACAAGACGGAACCAGGTCCGGTGTAAAATACACAGACAGGATGTTCCAACAGAATAATAATAAAAACGGAACCAGGTCCGGTGTGAAACACACAGACAGGATGTTCCAACAGAATAATAGAAGAATGTCATCAAGTATAGGGTAGACCGCGTATACAGGTTATTCCAACAGAATAATAAGAAATGGAATAACAACAGTTCTCTTCATGAATAAGAAAGAATAACACCCCTTACCGTTTTAAAGAAGAACTGAAATAAGGAAGTAGTTAAGTAGCAGAATACTCTTCTTCTCTCTCTCTACAGTTTCTCCCTATAGTTTCTCTCTCTAGAGTTCAGTGAATTCGTAAGAAATAATGAAGGAATAAACTGCTATTTATAGAAAAATAGAATGCATAGTAACTAATCCATGAATGGTCCAGATTGATTACTTTAATCTGACGGTCCATATTTAAAGAAAAATCTTTTAAATAAAATATAATATATTCTATTTATAGAATAACTTTAATAAAGTATTCTGTTTTATATAAAAAGATGTTTCTGTTTTATTACGTTAATAATACGAATAAAACAAAACGTCATTATCGCTAAATAATTCATATTATTAACTGACAATAATTGAATCAAACTGAGTGACTTCTCACATAAGCATTAATAATCAATACCGTGTGCTACTATGCAACCACACGTATTACTGTACTTTTACTACCGAGTAGTTCAACAGTAACAATGGTAAAACTTCCGCCGTTATTTTTAATAAAATATTTTTGTCGTTTTCTCAATCCGACAATAATTCCGTTGTGGGGTCCACCAATGATTGTGCCATTGTACGAATATTCTCTGTTAAAACGAATATTCCCCGACCAATCGAATATTATATAACAACTTGCGTACTTTGTAAAATTTATAAATATTACCCACAACTATAACATTATATCAAATTAACTCCATAATATTCAAAAATGATATTTATAGAAAATTCATCTTTATTTATAAAAGTTGGGGTCTTACAGTGTCGCTCTCTAGTATGCTGGGATATGGTAGGAGAAGCTGTGACGAACGAGAATTCTGTAATTTAATTTTAATATTTATTGAATTAAATAAATATTTATTTTTTGATGATTTAATTATTAGATTTAATAATTAATCGATGCAATTGTGGTAGATTAATTTAATTTTATGTATTACATTTATTAAATTAATGTAGAAAATTTTTATTATTCAGGTATGTGATTATGTGAGCTTATTGAATTAAATGAAATAATTTAATTAAACATGATGTTATTTAATTAATTTAATTATTAATTAGAGAATTAATAAATTGACATTATTTATTAAGGAGATAATTGAATATATGATTATGTGAATTTACGAGTAATTATTATATTTTATTTAAAGTAAATTAAATAAAATATGGGATTTATTTTATAAAGAGGGTGACATTTTCAAACTATATAATAAAAGAGTTTATTAAATTAATTGAGTTTAAGCCTTTAAGGCTAGCCAAACGTGGCTTTAGGGGGGGTTACTAGCAGTTACCCATGACTGGGTTAACTTACTAGTATGCGCGTCAGTTCTATTTCAATCGACGTCTTCTTCTTTTCTATTTTTTTCTCTAAAAACTAGTTAGAGAGAATCTGATAATTGTTGAGGAGAATTGTGAGCCAGTGATTGAGAAGGAATTCATCTCTTACTAAAATCCATTCTACGCTTGGGTAATCTACTCAAACCTAATTTTTATTTTACGTCATTTAGTTTTTATAAAATGGCTTTCAAAGTTTGGTTTAACGTCTGTAATTGGGTTAGGAATAATGATTATGGGTTTTATTTATGTTATGGCATATCAAATTGTATTTTAATTATATATTGTTGCAAACCATAACATCAGTATTGTGAAAACATGTCGTACATATGTCATTTCAAAATAAACAGCATACGTGATATGGCCATATATGTGATAATTGATGTATTGATTATATATTATCCCTAAAATTTACACCCTTATATTATTGAGCATGTTAATACGAAGAGATCAAGCCTTAAACGAACGAATTTGGTGTTATAATGAATCCGTAGTGTTAAATTATATATTTTATATTCAAAAACCACCAAGAACATCAAAGTCAGTGAATTCACATGTTTTAATTATGTAATTATGTGTTTTAATTGGTTAAAATCACTTTATATATGTTGGGTTATGATTATACATGAATTATAACATGTGGGTATTTGTGAATTGGTGAAATTAGTGATAAAATGTGTTGTTTTCACTGAACTCTGTGTTCTTCGCGAACTGAGAATCAGTTTCTGGAGTCTCGCGCCGCGGTGCCAACTCCAGAACTGAAGTCTCGCGCCGCAGCGCCACTGCGCCGCAGCGCCAAGACCCAAGCCACGGCGCCTTAGCGCAGCAGCGCCAAGGGCCCGGCCACAGCGCCACCGCGCCGCAGCGCGATTTCTTAGTACATTAGTGGCGCCGCAGCGCCACTCTCCAAAAAATTCAGAAATGTATTTTTTTAAAAATGTTTAAGTCTAACAATGTGTTAATGGATTATTGTAATGAATATGTAAACATGTTAGAAGAATAATGTGATGATAAAATAGTTATTTAACATATAATAAAATATTATATGTGAATTGAATTATTAAATACATAATTGGTTTGATAATTCATGAAGTATAAATTATGTGACAACGTGATAATTTGACTAAGTTTAGTCAATAATTAAAGTAGACAACGAGAATGAATTTATGTTGATTAATTATTAATTAACAAGTATTGTGTATATGAATGGTATGTAGGATTTAATTCAAAGAACGTGCTTAGTTAAAGTGTAATCTACGCACGAGGCAAGTTTCTTAACTTTACTTTTATATTGAGCAAGTATCCTATCCCTAACTCCATCCTATTGAGCAAGTTTATTTAAACTTAAACGTTACTTTTATGTTGAGCAAGTTTCCCTAACCCTACTTGTCATTATTGTTCAAGTTTATTATTTACCTTGAATAAATTATCCTTGTTATTATTCAAGTTCAAGCATGATATTAAAGATTAATTATCTTTCCAAAGCATGATTCAGTTATACAATAATTGTCCTGTTGTATACTTTTGAGATTATTATTCTAATCAAATATCAATATTTGTTGAACCTTATTAGACTAGTGAACCTTATTGATTCAACTAGTCCATAGTTGATGAGCGTTCTAAATTTCAGAACCCTTGATGAAATTATCCAAACCAAACTTCCTTTGGTGCGGACTCGAATGACAAACTGAGATGAATAACCCTGTATAGGGGATTATTTACGCTTTAACGTTAAGATATTGTGCACAGTATGGTACTAAGGGCTGATCCCCCTAAGTACGAGAAGAAGGTCCATAGTCTTATGACTGTTAAAGGTTTCAAGTATAATCCTTGATAACCTAGGACATAGTTCAAGGTCTTATGACCCTCAGAATTCTTTTGATTCTTGTTATTTATTCTTGATTCGAAAGTTGAGCTTTTATTCAGATGTCTTTGATTATTCGCATGTTATTATATTGTTATTTTATTTTTATACTTGTGGGCATTTGTGCTCACTCTTGCTTAATAATAACATTGTAGTTAAGAATGAAAGAAGCGATGAACCCTCCACTAGTAAGGGCAAGGGCAAAGTTAGCAAGTCATGAAGACTTGATATTTTAATTGATGATGTATTATGTTTAAGACTTATGTTGTTGTTTAAGACTTATTTGTTTAGAATTCCGCACAGATGTTTTAAGGTTAGTTAACCTGGGATTTATTTATGATTCAGTTGATGTAACCCTTAAGGGAAGAGATTTTATTATGATTTCTATCTATTTTATGGTTTGATATTATTTATGGGTAGATAGTTAGATGATGCTTGTGCAGTGAACACCAAATCCCGTGAAATCAAAGTACCCGGATTTGGGGGTGTCACAGGTTGGTATCAGAGCTGTAGGTTATGAACCTTAGGTGGGGGAAACAACCTTAGGTAGTAACCTTATAGAAAGAAGATAGTAAAGGAAAACTCTTATCGAGTTTTAAGAAATGAATTTTTGGTAATTCATTGAAGATAATAAAATACATTATGTGTCTATGTGTTAATTTATGTGCTCGTTAGTATGACTTAGTAACTAAAACTTAAAATTTTGTTGTCAGGATGACGAATGTTGGAGAAGCTAGTCAAGCTGAGGAGGGACCCCATTTATCTATAGTACCTACTGAGGAGGGATCTCGTGTACTTGTAGGACAGACTGAGGAGGAGCCCCGAGACATTCATGTCGTTAGGGAGCAGCTGGTGCAGAGGGTTTCATCTCCACTGATCACCGTTGTTGGTCAGGAGCATGAACCTGAGATTGATCCTGAGGAGGATCCTGAGGAGGAGTTTGATGAGGAGGAAGAAGAAGAGGAGTTACCACGGTACACTATTGATGCTGAGATGTATGATACACTATATGATCGTAACGTGGAGTTACAAGATGAGATTCAGGAATTGACTGAGCGAGCGGCTGTTCAGCAGTCTACTTTAGAGGAGAAGCATAGAGAGATTGTGACCCTTCATACACGTTTAGGAAACGTGGAGTGGGATCTGGTTCATGAAAAGGGTCAAACCGAAGATAAGACCGAGGAGATAGAGAAGCTGAAGAAGGAACTGAAGGAAACCTCCGGAAGACTGAAAATAGCAGAGGAAGGATGGGTAAGAGAATCACATCGAGCTGATCGTGCAGAAAATGATAGTCGTGCAAAGAAGGCAAAGCTTGAAGACACGTATGCCACACTTAATCATGCGATGGATGAGGTTCAAGAGCGAGTGTTAAGGTACCCCATCAAGTTTGAAGGACTTCCATCGTATATGTTGGATCGCAGGACGATGTCTCGTATCATGAATGAGGAGCGTGGCAAGGCTTTTGAGCACCTTAGAAGACAGGAATAGAATCTGTTTATTTATGTGAAAGACCTATATAGTTTTATGTAAATTCTGATGTGTTTATGAACTAAGGAATATGTTAATATTTGAATGTTTTAAATCTTGTGGATTCTTTATTCCAGGATAGATGATGTAAATAGCAGTATGCTATAGTCTAATGTTAAAACTTTTTATTTGAATGAAAAGATATCAAGTTGTTTGAGATGATGTGTTAAATGAGTATGTTAAATTGTTAAGTAATGCCTTAACTATGTAGAGAAATAAATAAAGCTCTAATAAACGTTTATTTAACAGAAAAATGCCGCCAAGGAGAAGACAACAACGTCAACCGGCTCAGGAAGAGTCAACCAATAATAACATTAACGCCAACGCTAATCCTGTTCAGCAGTTGGTGAATCTACTGGCTGGAGCAATGAATAACCAACCGCATGCTCCACCTAGCACAACGTTTAAGAACTTCAAGGCGGTGGGACCGCCAGAGTTCAAAGGTTCCAGAAACCCGATCGAGGCTCAAACGTGGGTGATGGAAATGGAGAAGGTTTTCGACGTTGCTAGGGTTCGAGAAGATCAAAAGACCGTTTTTGCGACATTTATGCTGAAGTCTGAGGCTAGCTACTGGTGGCAGGCAAACAAGATGCGAGGAGGTGAAGGTGTAATTACGTGGGAGAGATTCAAAGAAATGTTTTTCGAAATGTACTTCCCAACTAGTTCGCAGAATCAGATGGAGATTCAATTTCTAGAACTGAAGCAAGGAAACATGAGCGTGCCTGAATACGCGGCTAAATTCGATGAGTTGGCAAGGTTTGCCCCGTATCAAGTACACACTGACGAGAGAAAAGCCAGACGATTCGAACAAGGACTGAAGCCTTGTGTATACAGCAAGGTATCAATGTTTCAACTTAACACGTTTGCGGGAGTTTTGGAAAAGGCCATTCTCGCGGAAGGAGGAAGTGATGCAGTGACTAAGTACAACCAAGAACAGAAAAAGAAAAAGAGTGAGAATGAAGGTAATAACAAGACTGGTGGAAGTAATACTGGGAATAATAATAATCAGAAGAGGAAGTGGACGGATAACTCGACAGCTAGAAGTTAACACGGAGGGCAGAAAAAGAAAATAGAAGCATGTCCGACTTGCGGCAAGGCACATCTAGGAGTTTGTTTGAAGGGAAAGAGAGTGTGCTACAATTGTGGTCAGGAAGGCCACATAGCACCAAATTGTCCAAACCCAAAGAAGGGTGCTTGTTTCAACTGTGGTTCGAAAGATCATTTAGCAAGAGACTGTCCCAAGAAGGGATCGGGAGGATCAGGACAAGGAGGAAACCGGGGAAATAGCAGTGGAAATACCTTAACCATCACCGGACCACCTGCAACAAACCGACCAACCGCCAGAACTTTCAATATGACGGTGCAGGATGCAATCCAGTCTCGTGAGGTGGTGTTAGGTATCATTCTGATCAATGAAATTAATGCTTATGTTTTGTTTGATTCGAGTGCTACTTGTTCCTTTATATCCGAAGACTTTGCTAATAGTTTAGATTTGCTTATGGATGAATTGGACTACCCCATGAACATAGAAATTGCGAATAGAGAAATAATCCCTGTTAAGTACGTGTTTAAGAACTGTAGGGTGGATATTAAGGGTAATATCATGAATGTAGATCTTATCCCTATTCGATTGGGGGAATTCGACGTTATATTGGGTATGGATTGGCTATCCAATTATGGGGCTGTAATTGACTGCCAAAAGAAGCGTATTAACCTTATGACTCCGTCAAAGGTTGTGTTTTATGGTAGCAAGTCACCTAGACAAGCGAGTTGTCTGACGATGTTGCAGGCCAGGAAGTTATTAAGATAAGGCTGTGTAGGATATTTAGCTTACATAGTCGACAGTCGAAAAGAGAACCTGAAGGTAGAGGAGATACCGATTGTGAGAGACTTCGTCGATGTATTTCCAGACGATTTGCCAGGACTTCCACCAGATAGGGAAGTAGACTTTGTGATTGATTTGGCGCCCGGAACTGCTCCAATATCGAAGGCACCATACCGAATGGCGCCAGTAGAGATGAAAGAATTAATGGTACAACTACAAGAATTGTTGGACAAAAAGTATATTCAACCGAGCGTATCGCCGTGGGGAGCGTCGGTGTTGTTCGTGAAAAAGAAGGACGGATCGATGAGGCTCTGCATTGACTACAGAGAATTAAATAAGGTCACGATTAAGAACAGATATCCATTACCGAGGATCGATGATCTGTTTGATCAATTGAAGGGAGCAAAATACTTTTCCAAGATTGACTTGAGGAGTGGTTATCACCAACTGAAGGTGAGGCCAGAGGATGTACCGAAGACAGCGTTCCGAACGCGATATGCACATTATGAGTTTTTAGTAATGTCGTTTGGTCTTACGAATGCTCCTGCAGCATTTATGGGACTAATGAATGGTGTATTCAAGCCGTTTTTGGACAAATTCGTGGTGGTATTTATAGACGACATTTTGGTATATTCCAAAACCAAAGAGGAACATGAAGAACACTTGAGGTTAACATTGGAAGTATTGAGAAGGGAGAAGTTGTATGCTAAATTTTCGAAATGCGAATTCTGGATCGAGAGAGTACAATTTCTTGGTCACGTAATCGATAAAGATGGAATTTCGGTAGATCCATCCAAAGTAGAAGCTGTGATTAACTGGGATCAGCCGAGAACGCCGTCAGAAGTAAGAAGTTTTCTTGGATTAGCTGGATATTATAGAAGATTCATACAAGATTTTTCTAAGATCGCAACTCCGTTAACGAATTTAACTCGAAAAGCTGTGAAATTTGTTTGGACGGAGAAGTGTGAGGAGAGTTTTCAAGAATTAAAGAAGAGGTTGAGTACAGCACCTGTGTTATCTCTTCCGGATGATACAGGAAATTTTGTTATTTTTAGCGATGCGTCGCATAAAGGACTTGGCTGTGTGCTGATGCAAAATGGCAAAGTCATTGCGTATGCATCACGGCAGTTGAAGGATTACGAGAAGGATTACCCAACCCATGATTTGGAGTTAGCTGCAGTTGTTTTTGCTTTGAAAATTTGGAGGCACTATCTATACGGGGAGAAGTGTGAAATATATACGGACCACAAGAGTCTGAAATATATTTTTACACAGAAAGATTTGAATATGCGTCAAAGAAGATGGTTGGAATTAATCAAGGATTATGACTGTGAGATTTTATACCATTCGGGTTAGGCTAATGTGGTTGCCGACGCCTTAAGTAGAAAGGGTCGTGAGAAATTGATGATGTTGACTGCTCAGCAGAAGCTAATTGCAGATATGGAGAAACTGGAGTTAGAAGTGAAGTATCCTATGGAGATTGATGAGAAGTTATTTCAGATGCAATCTGGTACAACTCTACTAGATAGAGTGAAGGAGGCTCAGCTTCAGGATGATGAATGCAAAAAGGTAACTACGAAGATATCTGAAGGAACCGAACCGAGATTTAGGATGGATAAGGAAGGAATATTGAGATTTGAAAGCAGAATTTGGGTTCCGCCAGTACAAGAGATTAAGGAAGATATTTTAAGCGAGGCTCATAGTTCACGATATTCGATTCACCCTGGTAGTACCAAGATGTACCAAGATCTTAGACAACATTTCTGGTGGCCGAATTTGAAACGTGATGTTGCAGAATGTGTTGCCAAATGCCTGTCATGTCAGAAAGTTAAAGCAGAACATCAGAGACCGAGTGGATTGCTACAATCGTTGGAGATCCCAGAATGGAAATGGGAACATATTACGATGGACTTCGTGGTTGGCCTTCCGACGACTCAGAAAGGCTACGACGCGGTATGGGTTATCGTTGACCGACTGACGAAATCCGCGCACTTCCTTCCTATCAAAATCAGATTTAACTTAGATCAGTTGGCAAGATTATATATGAAAGAGATTGTTTCGAGGCACGGAGTGCCGGTGTCAATTGTTTCTGATAGGGATCCGCGCTTCACATCAAATTTCTGGAAACGTCTTCAGGAATGCATGGATACACAACTGCGAATGAGTACAGCTTACCACCCTCAAACAGACGGACAAAGCGAACGAACGATTCAAACACTGGAAGATATGTTACGAGCCTGTGTAATGGACTTCAAAGGAAATTGGGAAGATCACCTACCATTGGTAGAGTTCGGCTACAACAACAGTTACCACGCTAGTATTGGTATGCCGCCTTACGAAGAGTTATACGTCAGAAAGTGCAGAACTCCGCTTTATTGGGATGAAGTTGGTGAAAGACAATTGCTAGGGCCAGAATTGGTACAGCAGACGGCAGAAATAGTCAAAGTGATCCGAGCACGACTGGTAGCAGCTCAAGATCGACAGAAGAAATACGCTGATCCACATCGTAAGAATATCGAGTTTGAACCAGGTAGTTATATTTTCTTGAAGGTCTCTCACTGGAAGGGAAAGATCAGGTTCGGAAAGAAAGGAAAATTGAGCCCAAGATTTATTGGACCCTTTGAGGTACTGCGAAGAATTGGAGAAGTTGCGTACGAAGTAGCCTTACCTCCAGCACTCGAGAATATCCACAACGTCTTCCATGTTTCTGTGTTACGACCTTACAAACCTGATTACAAGCATGTAATTGAATACGAACCCCTGCATTTTGAGAAAGACTTATCTTATGAAGAAATTTCTGTCCAAATTGTCGATCGAAAAGAACAAGTTCTCAGAAATAAAGTTATACCTTCTGTTAAGGTAATTTGGAGGAACCACAACGCTGAAGAAGCTACGTGGGAACTCGAAGAGAATATGATGAAGAATTACCCTAATTTATTTACTTAATTATGTGTATGCGATTCTGGGGACAGAATCTTTGTAAGGAGGGGAGAATGTAACGGGTCGAAATTATTGAGCCGTGATTCTGGGGACAGAATCCTTTTAAGGGGGGAAAGATGTGACGAACGAGAATTCTGTAATTTAATTTTAATATTTATTGAATTAAATAAATATTTATTTTTTGATGATTTAATTATTAGATTTAATAATTAATCGATGCAATTGTGGTAGATTAATTTAATTTTATGTGTTACATTTATTAAATTAATGTAGAAAATTTATTATTCAGGTATGTGATTATGTGAGCTTATTGAATTAAATAAAATAATTTAATTAAGCATGATGTTAATGAGATAATTGAATATATGATTATGTGAATTTACGAGTAATTATTATATTTTATTTAAAGTAAATTAAATAAAATATGGGATTTATTTTATAAAGAGGGTGACATTTTCAAACTATATAATAAAAGAGTTTATTAAATTAATTGAGTTTAAGCCTTTAAGGCTAGCCAAACGTGGCTTTAGGGGGGGTTACTAGCAGTTACCCATGACTGGGTTAACTGACTAGTATGCGCGTCAGTTCTATTTCAATCGACGTCTTCTTCTTTTCTATTTTTTTTCTCTAAAAACTAGTTAGAGAGAATCTGATAATTGTTGAGGAGAATTGTGAGCCAGTGATTGAGAAGGAATTCATCTCTTACTAAAATCCATTCTACGCTTGGGTAATCTTCTCAAACCTAATTTTTATTTTACGTCATTTAGTTTTTATAAAATGGCTTTCAAAGTTTGGTTGTAATTGGGTTAGGAATAATGATTATGGGTTTTGTTTATGTTATGGCATATCAAATTGTATTTTAATTATATATTGTTGCAAACCATAACATCAGTATTGTGAAAACATGTCGTACATATGTTATTTCAAAATAAACAGAGTACGTGATATGGCCATATGGCCATATATGTGATAATTGATGTATTGATTATATATTATCCCTAAAATTTACACCCTTATATTATTGAGCATGTTAATACGAAGAGATCAAGCCTTAAACGAACGGATTCGGTGTTATAACGAATCCGTAGTGTTAAATTATATATTTTATATTCAAAAACCACCAAGAACATCAAAGTCAGTGAATTCACATGTTTTAATTATGTAATTATGTGTTTTAATTGGTTAAAATCACTTTATATATGTTGGGTTATGATTATACATGAATTATAACATGTGGGTATTTGTGAATTGGTGAAATTAGTGATAAAATGTGTTGTTTTCGATGAACTCTGTGTTCTTTGCGAACTGAGAATCAGTTTCTGGAGTCTCGCGCTGCGGCGCCAACTCCAGAACTGAAGTCCCGCGCCGCAGCGCCACTGCGCCGCAGCGCCACTGCGCCGCA
This sequence comes from Panax notoginseng, assembly GCA_016801055.1. Taxonomy (NCBI): domain Eukaryota; kingdom Viridiplantae; phylum Streptophyta; class Magnoliopsida; order Apiales; family Araliaceae; genus Panax; species Panax notoginseng. The sequence goes on from CM029012.1 coordinate 43,057,718, forward strand.
GCGCCAAGACCCAAGCCACGGCGCCTTAGCGCAGCAGCGCCAAGGGCCCGGCCACAGCGCCACCGCGCCGCAGCGCGATTTCTTAGTACATTAGTGGCGCCGCAGCGCCACTCTCTAGAAAATTCAGAAATGTATTTTTTAAAAATGTTTAAGTCTAACAATGTGTTAGTGGATTATTGTAATGAATATGTAAACATGTTAGAAGAATAATGTGATGATAAAATAGTTGTTTAACATGTAATAAAATATTATATGTGAATTGAATTATTAAATACATAATTGGTTTGATAATTCATGAAGTATAAATTATGTGACAACGTGATAATTTGATTAAGTTTAGTCAATAATTAAAGTAGACAACGAGAATGAATTTATGTTGATTAATTATTAATTAACAAGTATTGTGTATATGAATGGTATGTAGGATTTAATTCAAAGAACGTGCTTAGTTAAAGTGTAATCTACGCATGAGGCAAGTTTCTTAACTTTACTTTTACATTGAGCAAGTATCCTATCCCTAACTCCATCCTATTGAGCAAGTTTATTTAAACTTAAACGTTACTTTTATGTCGAGCAAGTTTCCCTAACCCTACTTGTCATTATTGTTCAAGTTTATTATTTACCTTGAATAAATTATCCTTGTTATTATTCAAGTTCAAGCATGATATTAAAGATTAATTATCTTTCCAAAGCATGATTCAGTTATACAATAATTGTCCTGTTGTATACTTTTGAGATTATTATTCTAATCAAATATCAATATTTGTTGAACCTTATTAGACTAGTGAACCTTATTGATTCAACTAGTCCATAGTTGATGAGCGTTCTAAATTTCAGAATCCTTGATGAAATTATCCAAACCAAACTTCCTTTGGTGCGGACTCGAATGACAAACTGAGATGAATAACCCTGTATAGGGGATTATTTACGCTTTAGCGTTAAGATATTGTGCACAGTATGGTACTAAGGGCTGATCCCCCTAAGTACGAGAAGAAGGTCCATAGTCTTATGACTGTTAAAGGTTTCAAGTATAATCCTTGATAACCTAGGACATAGTTCAAGGTCTTATGACCCTCAGAATTCTTTTGATTCTTGTTATTTATTCTTGATTCGAAAGTTGAGCTTTTATTCAGATGTCTTTGATTATTCGCATGTTATTATACTGTTATTTCATTTTTATACTTGTGGGCATTTGTGCTCACTCTTGCTTAATAATAACATTGCAGTTAAGAATGAAAGAAGCGATGAACCCTCCACTAGTAAGGGCAAGGGCAAAGTTAGCAAGTGATGAAGACTTGATATTTTAATTGATGATGTATTATGTTTAAGACTTATGTTGTTGTTTAAGACTTATTTGTTTAGAATTCCGCACAGATGTTTTAAGGTTAGTTAACCTGGGATTTATTTATGATTCAGTTGATGTAACCCTTAAGGGAAGAGATTTTATTATGATTTCTATCTATTTTATGGTTTGATATTATTTATGGGTAGATAGTTAGATGATGCTTGTGCAGTGAACACCAAATCCCGTGAAATCGAAGTACCTGGATTTGGGGGTGTCACAGAAGCAACATTGTTGGGACCAGAATTGGTACGCATAACTACAGAAAAGATCCAAATGATCCGACAACGTATACAAATGGCACAGGATCAACAAAAGAGTTATACGAATCTTCATCAAAAGGACGTAGAATTTAATATTGCGGATCATGTATTGTTACGTATTGCTCCATGGAAGGGAGTTACAAGATTTGGGAAGAGAGAAAAGCTCAATCCAAGATTTGTTGGTCCATTTAAAATTCTTGACCGAATAGGAAATGTGGCATATAGACTCGTATTACCTCCAAGCATATCTTGTGTTCATAATATTTTTCACATATCTATGCTTCGTAAATATGTGAAGGACCCAAACCACATTATTGAGTTAGAACCAGACGAGATAGCCGAAGACTTAACGGACGAGGAGGTACCTGTCAAGATCTTAGATAGGAAAGAGCATGTCCTACGCACAAAGTTCATACCACAAGTCAAAGTTTTGTGGAGGAACCATGCTATTGAGGAAATGACCTGGGAGTTAGAAACGAAAATGAAGGCGAGGTATCCTCACCTTTTCGAAACACCAGGTACATACGTCAATTTCGAGGACGAAATTTCATAAGGAGGGGAGGTTGTAAGACCCCAACTTATTATTAAATGAAATTAAATTTCCTCTATTTATTATTTTGAAATAGTAAGGGTTGATTTGATTAATGTGGTTAGTTATGGGTAAAATATGTAAATATTTCAAATAAGCAAGTGGTTATAAAATATTCATTTTTGTCGGTGAATATTCGTTTGGTCGTGGAATATTTTTGCTGTCGGGGAATATTCGTATGACGGCGCAGCCTTATGTGGACCCAATAACGGAAAGCGATTGGATGAAGAAAACGACAAGTATAAGTGGTTTATAAATAACGGCGTAGTTGTTGCCGTTAATACTGTTAGAATACCCGGTGGTTAAAACACAGTAGCACACGGTATTGCACCAATTATTAATTCTTACATAAGAAGGCACTACTCAATAATTGTTATAGTAATTACTATTCAATATTTTATTTTATTGATTCAATAATTGCTACGTTGATATTTTATATTATTGTTGTTTCAATAATTGTCACTACATAGTATTTTCCATTATCAGATCAATAATTCATATTATTTAAATAATATTATTAGATAGCATTATTGGCAATGTCTAGAAAGTTCTGTCTAAGGAGAGGTTTGGTCATATAATTACGCGCCAGTAAGGAGAAATTCTTATTAGAAAGCCCCCTCTTTCCTGGGAACGGCCTGGTTGTCATAATTGTGATTCTATAATATTATTTATGAATAATTAATTATTAATTTATATGATAAGGAAATATTTATTTGATGTGAATATAAATGATGGATTTATTTATGTGGTTATAAATGAATGAATTAGTGTTGAGGAGTTTTATCAGTATTTTGTCAGAATGGAGGTATTAAAAATCAAATCAGTGTTCTTAAAGTTCTATTGCGTGAGTTATAATTTTAATTCGACCGTTAGATCGTTGTGATTTTTGGATATATTATACATATATAAGTTGAGTATATATCCACAAATTTTGAACCGTTAAAAATTAACGCATGATTTGTTATGAATTTTAAGAAGCGTTGAAAATCATCTGTTTGTGGGTTTCGGATATTTTCTGTCTGGAATTTGGAAAAACTTAAAGCTACAAAGTTGTAGAGAATTCAATTTCGTGTGGAATGGATATAAAATTTGTATTTTTCTGATAAACGAGCTATTTATTATGAATTACTGAAGTTTCAAAAAATAAAATGATTTTTATTAAAATTGGGTGGGACCCACTTTTGTTTTAAACATGTGGGCTGCCAAAAAATTTCAGATTTGGCATGCTTGATGGTTGGTCTTGGTAGGTGGCGTGGAAGGAAGAAATATATATTATATTTTATTATTTTAGTCTCCTTTGGCGTTCTAGCATTTTCCTATAAATAGGCACTTAGGTTAGAATTGAAAATCATACTAGAAACAAGTTTTCTTACTCTCTATATTGTCGAGCTTATTTTAGTGAGTATTTAGATACTTTAAAAGTTGTTATTCAGTGCAAGCTTCATTCGACTTTACATCCGATATTCCGATCAGAAGTACTGTTATTTTGAGGTAAATGATGTTATTTTCTTCAATATCATTATGCTGAAATATTGGTTTGAACTCTTTATCAAATTTAAAACTTTTTGTGTCGAGGTTACTATTCACGTATACGGCACTATTCACCGAAAAGTAAAATTTTTCCTTTTTGTCCAAGATGTCTATTATGGTTACTATCTTTGATTGTATCCATGTTTTGATATTTATTTTTGAATTCTGCTTCATAGTTGGTTATTATGAAGTATTATTGAACTTGGATAAACTGTTATACGAATCCCTAATATTTGTCCTTCTGTGTCATTGGGCTCATTTTTTTTAAGATATTTTTTATCATCCTCAGTCCTAAATGATGATATTACTGAATATCTTTGGCCTGTAGTGCAAAGATAAATGATTAACTGATGAATATCTTTAGCCCGTAGTGCAAAGATGAACAGGTGTTGAGATGAACATGACCGGCTGGTGATACCAATGAATATCTTTGGCCTATAGTGCAAATATGAATATTTGATTAAAGATGTATATTGATTGTTGTTACAGGGATAAAATAATGATGATGGACTTTTAAATCTTAGAAGATAGTAAAACTCATTCTCTACTTGACTCTTCTAATGGATTGCTGTTTCCGCTGCAATTGTTGATCTAAAACTTGTTGTCTATTATATTCTATCAGATTTTTCCCTTTTGTAGACTAATGATAATTTGTTGTATATTATCTTAGTCATAATATTCTTTGCTGGGCTAATTGAGCTCACCCTTTTTCCTTTTTGTTTCATTTTTCTTCTCAGGAGGTGAGAACATAGCAGGAACTAGTCGGGGTATGAAGTGATGGTTCAGGATAGTTGTTTTAGTAGTCCTCACTATTTTGTAAAATAGTGTATCAATAATTGTAAAGATGACTCCTTTTGAGTTTGAATACTGTCTATTAGACAATATTTGTATTTAAACTCACAGTGTTGTGTTGTTGTATTTTGCACGGCAATTCTATTAATAAAGTTGTATTTATTTATGTACCATGTATTTGGCAACTCAGAATAGGTGATGTATACCTATCTTGGGAACGTCACAGCTACTGGTTGTGATTTCATAATCGCATCGTTGCTCGTTATATATTTCGACAATAACTCTTCTAAATCTGTTTTTCTATCTTGATGTTGAGCTGTTTGTTGATGCTGATTCTAAAATCCTGGGGGATAAGATGGTCGTGGAACCACAGTGGCTCACAAAACACCCCACAGAAGGGTGTCCCAAAATTAGAAAATTTAGGGCTTGTTAGAGGGAGGAGAGAAATAGAGGAAATCATAACAACTAAGGGGTAAATAAAATTGAAAACCTAAAGAATGAAATTATACCTGCTCAAACAGCCGGTCAATATGATCCTTTCAAGCCGGACAGAGAGATGGAGTGAGACGAAATCCGACGAAGTCCGGCGTACACGAGATGCAGAGGGAGTGAGAATGTTGAAGATCTTGATCGAGTGACTAAGATGTTAATCGAATGATTAAGATGTCGATTTGGGGGAAAGAATATGAGAGATCTGTGACTGATAAAATGCCCCTTGTAACCCTCGTTAGATACCTCCCTTATATGACCCTCGTTAATTAAAATTCTTAAAAAAATATACCTATACCGACGGCCAATTTGTGACCCTCGCAATAGACCTCCTTCAGGGTCCTATACCTACGGTCAGACAGTGAGCGTCGCTATATACGTCTATTGCGACGGTTTCGCCTCGACCGTCGCTAAATCCCGTCGCTATAGATTGATTTTCTAGTAGTGGTTACTCCACAAAAAATTAGGGTGATTCATATTCCCTGGATTATATGCATTCTGAAACATATTCTGTGGAATCCTGTTGTAGCTACCCACAAATTTTACTGACACTGGGTTGATTGCACATTGTTCCATAGGATGTTCCCCCATGCATAATTCACAAATAACTGCAATCTGTTGAGTTTGTATGCCCGACAAAGCATCCACCTTCTTTAATAGCGTTGAAATCTATGCTGCTAACGTCGTAACCCCATCTACCTCTAACACTCTAGCTACCTTAGGTTGTGTTATTCTTGCCATGGGCCACTGGTAGTTGTTAGCCGCCATTGTCTTTATCAACTCATACGCCTCCTCATAACTCTTGACCATAAATGCTCCACCCAAAGCTGCGTCTATACTGGTCCTAAGATTCCCATTCAACCCGTTGTAAAATGTGTTCGTCTGCAGCCATTTAGGTAATCTGTGATGTGGGCACTTTTTGAGCAATTCCTTGTACCTCTCCCATGCCTCATACAATGATTCCCCATACTACTGTTCAAACATGGTAATCTCGTTTCTCATTTTTGCAGTCTTTGCTGGAGGGAAAAATTTGGCTAGGAACTTCTGAGCGAGGTTTTCCCATGTAGTTATTGATCCCGATGGTAGAGAGTGTAACCAACTCTTCGCCTTGTCCCGCAATGTGAACGGGAACAACCGAAGTCTGACTGCGTCGTCCGACACCCTATTGTACCTGAAAGTATCACATATCTCCAAAAAGCTGACTAAATGTTCATTCGGGTCATCATTTGCAAGTCCCCCAAACTGAACTGAGTTTTGGATCATCTGAATAGTCCCAAGCTTAAACTCAAACATATTTGCAGCAATCGCCGGCCTGGGGATACTCGACTGAAGCTCAGTCACCTTAGGTGTAGCAAAATCTCTCAACACTTTCTGGTCTTCGGCAGCTATTATTTCTTCTTTTTCAGAATTCTCAATGTCTTCCCTTGTGTCTTTAATCCACTTACTTAACCTTTGAAACCGTTTCTTGATATCGTCCTCAAAAGGAAGCAAGTCTAGGTTTTTAGACCGAGTTTGCATAAACTGACTTCAAGAACCTGAAACAAGAAAGAACAAAGCAAAAGAAAAATGTTTAAGTAAAACTGGACTAATTAAACTGATATTGAAAACTATTAAAATCTATACTAAGTCCCCGACAACGGCGCCAAAAACTTGTTGGGTAAAATCTATATACACTCACACGCAAGTGTACGTTGTTAACAAGTAATATAATGATAAGTCAAGTATCGTTCCCACAGAGACTAGTATGAAATTAATCCAAACAATTACCAGCTTTATATTAATCCAAATTTTATTAAACTATCTAATTCAATGATTATAATTATTAAAACCTAAGAACATAAAAATACTAAGCAATCAACAGATTCAAAAACTGTAATTTCAAGCAAATAATGCAGAATTAGGCTTACGACTTCACTTTAAGTATCACTCTGATTACTACACCCTAATTCCAGTTCAATTCACTATCCTAGTTTATTAATCAAGAACACTCAAGTAGAACTAGCCATCTCTCGATGCACTAATACCATATTAACTTAAATCCATAAATTAGATTGAATTAAGCTAAACACCTTAATCAACTAATTCACTATATCTTTATGTGAATTACAATCAAACAAGATTTAAGTTCAAGTTCTCTAATCGATTACATGTGATGTTAAGCATATCTCTACCCTAACATACATCAAGATTTCATTCACTCACAGAATTTAAGAACATATGCTATAATGACTAAGTCTAGATTCGTATTTCATCTCTCGAGTCCATACAATTCCACACAAAATTGGTGATCAAGTAATTCATAAATTCAAACACAAATCACTATAGATAAACTGAAAGATAGATTATTAAACTGAAAGTCAAGGCTACACAATCATTGTTCAACCATAAGATCCGTCATAAGCCTAATAAGTAAATTTGTTCATAACAAATGAATTAAAAATTGAAATTATCAAAGACATCATCATCCCAATTACAATTATTGAATTAAGAAAAAAGAATGAATTCAGAACCACCCTTCTCCTTAGCTCCAATCTCGCAATTCTCGTGACGTAGACCTCCAATCCTTCCTCCAATGCTTTTGCTCAATTTCGATTCTCTCTCTCTTGTTGTATCTTGTTAATCACTAGCCTAGGACATGTATTCTGATCATAATTCGATGCCCAATTGAGTTCCTAACTAAGCCAACCTTATTCCTTCACGCCTTTGCAGTATTACAACTGAACCAGGAGACTCAGCCTTTCCAGTACCCCCGCCCCGGGGGGGGGGGGGGGTTTACTCTAT